>JACCIC010000001.1:5265000-5630000 GCA_018907035.1 Sycobia sp. Sy_11
ACATTTTTCCGGACGATCGGTCCAGAGCTCAAGGCTTTGATACCATTCGTTCGAATCTTCCCCCCTCTCCTCCCGAACCACTTTGCAATAGCATTGCGGAGGATCGATCTTATACTTCCCACTCTCGATTGGAGCTGGCAAACGGACGGGGCGTGATTTCGTAGTCAGCGTTTTGGCTCGTTAGAAACCGTTTTGCTCGTTCGTCCTTATTACCGTTTCTCTCCATCCCACTGGCTTTCTCTCTCTCTACGATTACGCAATCCCTTTAGGGGCATCCCTTGGATGGCTGTGTATCGATTTTAGGAGGCAGTAGTATTTCATGTCGGCATTCTTATATAAGCTCACGTGCATGCATCTTCCTGAATACTTGAAGTGTCTCTTTTCCAAATGGTCGTCTAGAGATTCTTTGAGAAAACTAGTTGCAAAGGTCGAACCCTACTTTTAGGATACCAGAAGCTGGCAAATTTTCATTTCAGGTTAAAAGTTCGCATTTTGGCAATTACTTTCCTGGCGAGATAGTTAATCTTTTGTCTTCAAGTAGGTAAAGAATAGCAGTGAAGAAATATCTAAATAAACTCGATGAATATGAGAAACTGTATATTAATTTATTTTGAGTTGTCCAATATTAAGGTTCATGTATACTCTTATTTAAGTGGATAACTAGTTTGTATGCATGAATAAATTAGAACGAGGATAATTTGATTTCATTACGAGCGAATGACTTAAGCATTAATTTTTGTCACTATTTTAAGGTAAACATTTGAGCGCGTATTTCAGAAAAAAATTGAGATATAAAAGCCATTGTCTACCTAAAACTAGAAAATAAAAAAAGACATTATGTTTATATTTATTTTTATCATTCTTATCATTATAATGCATGCATAAAATGTATAAAGAATCTGTATTTTTAAAACAACGATGTTATTACTAAATTTTTGGCGTAATTATAAAGACGTGACTCGCTTTGGCATAGGAGAATGAAGTCATGATATTAAGTTCATAAATTAAAAGCATATTTTAGTTGACTTCTCTTTTATAAAATTGGACCTAATTTCGATATATTTGAAATATTTTTCGTATTTCTATTGATTCTATATCTTCTTTGATGATCAGTTTATTCAGAAGTTAAAGAAATTATCATTTAGTGAGAATTACATTTTCGAAAAAATTACACTCGGGATTAAAAAACAAATACAATGACACACAGTATTTACTGACAGCTGCCTATCAAGCATTTATATAAATATATTATTATTGGCCTTATGTTTTTAATATATTGTAGATATAATTTCTTTTATCGTCAAGCGTTATAAATGCACATATTGCTTTAAAATTGACTGAGATATTTTACGGCATTCACACCACTTTTAATATATTTCTATTTTGATGAGATGTAGTAACTTTTCTCATGTTTCAAAATTTAAATTTTATCGTATCTGTTGTAGTCTATTTTATATAACACAAGAAAATTCAAATCTATTTATCGACTTTCACTTTCTCTCAATACCACTGAATTCTTTCATTGGTTTTTCTTTTTTTAATTTTTACGCATTACATCCCTAGCTCGGCAATGGATGCATCATTTTCCACTTACTATCGAAAATTCTAACTGAACGTACACCGGGAAAAGAGAAGGGGGGGGGGCTAACGGAACGAGGGAAACGCCCGGCAATTAATAATTTATCAGAGCCCCGCCTAGCGAGCGGAGCGTCAATGTTTTTCCAGAATTATGCGCCAACGGTGGATGAAACTGTTACGCCCGCGCGCCCGTCAAGTACCCGTCGAGTCATTTTATCCGAACGGCGCGCCCTCGCCGTTCTATCGTATCCGGGGAGAGGGGGAGATAACCGTTTTCGGAGCAGCATGGCGGTGGCGCAGGGACGTACATTGAAGCCAGCGACGAACTTTCGAAATTATTTGTACGACGGAGCGGGAGGAGCGAATGGAGCCGAGTGCGAACAGTTATAATTTTGGCCGATTTCTCGGATTGTAAATTAGGCCCAGAAGCGGTCTGGATTATTTCGAAGGAAGGGAGAACTATTCGTTCATTCCCATGATATTCGCAAGCATGAACGATAAGTAGCGAACAAATTTCGACGAGCACCGATGATCGCTGCAATATTTATATGACCATTCATAAATCCAAATGTGACTTTTTCGTACTAACAAATACGTTTCCAGTAGCAAATACACAGAAAAAATTTGAATAAGTGCTGGTATAAGATATTTTAAATATATTATTAATAATTTAAATGTGCTTTGTTTACAAACACATCGTAGACCTCCGTCGCTGATTAGCACCGATATTTTGAAGCATAAATAGAGCGACGTTAAATAACATAAAAAAAGAAAGAAAAAAAAAATATATTATTACATTTTCAAGCGAAATTTGATGTTCGATTAGAAACTCTGTGAGGGACTAGTGATATAATATACATATATAATATACAAATAATATACATATTGATAAAATTTACAATTTTTATATGAATCACTCCGATTTCGTTTTATTTTACAAGTAAACAAAATACTTTAATGATCATGAAGTTATACATCATTTTACCAGTTCCGTAACGTCAATTGTGTTTAAAAAACATTAAGGTACAATCGACATGTTTCACTGTATTTGTTAAGCGTCATGTCCGCGAAAGTTTTCGATTATTGGAATTTCTATGTAAATCGGCAAAAATTTAACAATAATAAGCATCGCCACAGTTTAAAATCGGATAAATATTATTTTAATAACAAAACTGATAGGTTCATTATTGAATTAATTTGAATTTTATGATAAATGGTTGGGCATCCTTTCCTTAATACTATTTTCAAACGAAACAGAACGCTTCGATTGCAAGGGGATAAACGGACCGATTCCAAGCTTTACCGGAATTAACCGACCGTACTCGTCTACGGGTACGTATTAATCCGTGTAATAAATCAGTTATTGGGGAGCTTACGCGATGATACGACCGGTTAAAGCAATGGACGCGTAATTCGTTGCTCCGAGCTCAAAACCCAATTCCCCTCCTCCCGATTGACACATGGACACGGTTGTAAAATTTATATATATATATATATATATATATATATATATATATATATATATATATATATACGGGATAAGCATGGATATCGTATTACAGCTCATGTTAATTAACGATAAAGTGGAATGGTAATTGAATAAAAATTTAATTGCTAATTGTTCGAGCGTAATTAAGTACGATTTTAAAACTAATGTGATTTGTTTATCATTAGGGTATACTGTTTAAAAGGTTATTTTCAAAGAAAAATTACTAATTCTTTATACTAAATTAATGAATTTGAAAATTACTTATCTGAAAAATTATGTCGATGAGATGATGTAAATATATAAGCAGTAAAGTGATGAACAAAGAATTATTTGTATATTTAAAAAGAAATGATATTTATTTATATCGCTTAATGAGACAGTCAGTTCGAAACATAATTACTGTAAATGGAGAAAAACTTTTATTGGGATAAAAAGAAAATAATCGTACTAATATTCCGATTTCTGATAATTTGTTCTTCGCTAAACCTTTTTCTATTTAATGTGTTTGGTTAGCAATACAATTTTAATATAATTAATTGAAAAACGCAAAATTAAAAGACTTTATAAATGCTGAAACAATGGTCTCTCGATATGCAAATCTAAAGGTATTATAAATATTTTAATAAAGAAGATTGAAAAAATGAAGCAGTATTAATCAAGCTTTTATCTATGAACTTTTCTATTACTAGAATAATGTTTTGCTGTAGAATATGTAGAATATATAATATATATAGAATATATACTGTATTACTGTAAAATAATGTTTTTTAATTGCATGTAAAAGTTCTCCTACTTAGTTCTAGTAATAAAACAAGTTATATTAATATCGTTAGAGATATTGGTTTCAATCTGTGGCTTTTCTGCTATATAATATAAGGTCCTTTTACACTACCTAATTGAGCGTGAATGAAAACTAAGCTCGAGCAGTTTTTCTAACTATTAATAGTAGTGTCACGAAATAGTAACACAAGATAAGCTTGACTTTTACACGTTTTCATATTTATGATCGCAGATTTAAAAATTTTCTTACGTATGTTATTTAAATAGGTACATTTTTGATCAATAAATGCCATATACTCTCTGGACTTTGACAGTTTGTTTTAGAATGTTTTGGTTAAATTCAAAATTTCCATTTTCAATTTCTTTTGTTTCATTGTAGATATACTGGTTTGTATATAATAACTAATTGTCGTAATCACTAACTTTACTTATGAAAAAGACACTAAGTCTAAAATATTTATTTTTAACAACGTTCAAAAGAAAATATAGTGTAACAGAAAAGTGTATCTTCGAAAATTGTATAAAAAGAAAATAATTGTACATTATATTAGTAACATAAAAAATAAAGAGAAAAGCAAAACCGTTAAGCGCCACTTTTGATCTCATGTTTTTATAGAGATGCATTCGAGGACTTTAAAATATCTTTTTTATGTCGCAAAGAAACTGTACATTATTTTTGATTAAGGACTAAAAAATGGCTGCTTTAGGGGAAGTAGATAAACAAACAGTTGGCTTCAATATACCTGAACGTATCAACAGAGATACAGCGGCAATTGTCAGGTTGAAAAAGTAGAGAATGGCCGAAGGCTGGGGCATGGGGCAAGGATGGAGAAAGCGATACTCAAACTTATATTCTCCGAAAGCTTTACTTTCTCTATATTTCTATCCCAGTGTATATTTGAACTCGCGTTCGAACTTTTCGCCACTCCGCGAGCGCGGATTCCTCGATGTAGGCGCATACAATGCGATCCGAGGGTCACCGTACAGCGAGATGCAGCCACCTTCGTATAAACTCGAAGACATCGAGCAGCAACTTCGGTTCATATCCTCGTGTATATAGACACACACACACACACACACACACACGCACACACACACACACACACACACACACACACACACACACACACACACACACACACACACACACACACACACACACACACACACACACACACATTGAATATATATATATATATATATATATATATATATATATATATATACATATATACATATACATACATACATACATACATATATATCCGTTGGTGTAGATTCATTTTTTCCGCTCTGATACGAGTGGCTGTATACTTTTTCAAGTCTGCCGCAAGAGGCGAGAGCTTATATGAGGCAGATCGGGAGGATGTGGGAGGCGAAAAATTTTATACCTATATATAAAGAAAAACAAATCTACGTTTCAGCGGTGCGCGAGCAGATGCGCACACACGGATGGGCCGGAAGCTGCAATTGCTATGTTTTATTTTCGAACAGGGTGGTAGCGTAAAATTGCAGCCAAAGATAGACAGGTGGTGTGCAGGAAGAAGATAGAGACAGAGAGAGAGAGAGAGAGAGAGAGAGAGAGAGAGAGAGAGAGAGAGAGAGAGAGAGAGAGAGAGAGAGAGAAGGAATCCTCTGTTGTTCTTTGCCAAGCTTCTGCGCATCCGCCGGTGCTGATGGAATAATTTTTAATAACATTCTAGGTAAATTGACAGAAGAGTAGAAGGTGAGTGAGAGGAGAGAGACTTTTTTGTTGGCTTGGTCGCGAGCAGTGATATAAGTTTGGACTAAAATTTTTGATTCGGCCTTATTGTTAAATTTTTTATTTTCAACACCGTTTTGTTCAAAATACAATAATAAAAATTGAATGTTAAGAATATTTATAGCTATCCATTTTATTCCATCAGTGAGATGAATGATTAATATTAGTATTCATTATTTGAAGGTAAGAAAGCCATCAATAAAGATAAATATTTGTACTCTAGTTTTTTAATGAAAAATTTATACTATAGAAAAAGTATACTATAAAAAAATTATATTTTCATGTTGAATTAATCATAATGTTTACGAGATACTTCGTCAGTATATGCTTAATAAAAAGACAGGATTTCTTAAGATTAATATAAATTTCCTGAATTTATTAACAGGACAACAAAGTAGATCTAGAGAAATGGAGGTATACTGGAAAAACATTTTACAGAAAAAAGCTTAAAAGCTGAAATAAAAATATCTAAAGTTCATTTTAAAGATGATTAAATTTTTTGACACGTTTTAACTCCATTTTTATTTTTCTTTCTGCTGCTATGACTTTGCCAAGAATATTTTAATGTTGAAGATCGTTCTATGTATATTTTATACTAATTTATTTACTTAATTCATTTTTCAAATTCGTGAAGCTAACAATAGAGATTATTGAAATAAACTTGTACGAATATGATAAAATAATAATAATAATCGTTGTTGATCAATTTCACATACTCAGTTTTATACGATCCATCTGCTACTCTAACGTGCAGGCCAAAACGCAAAATTCTAAATTAAAAAATAACTTCTTTTATTCTGTAAAAAATGTCTCTGAATCGAGACTCGAAGGTCGATTACTTAGCTAAGATAAAACAAATTAGTACCAACATGCCCGATAAATCGAATGACTAATAATTATTGACGATCCATCCTCTTCCCCTTAATCGCCCTATATATACACGACAGCCAGGAATCCCATAAAACACCAAACGCGCCAATGACCGAACGTGCGGTCGCGACATCAATCCGAGCATCCGTCGTCGTCATTTTTCGCCCGTCTAGAGCGGCGTCGAGTCGCCGCGTCGGCGCACCGTCGATTCTCTAGTTAATTGGAAAAATCACGCGATACGCGGAAAGCGAGGATACAGCGTCACACAGTGACGGATCCTCCATCTATCTTCCCGCCTGTTTTCTCGCTTGCCTCTGTCATTTCCCGCCATCTTTTAGACAACGAATTCAGCGACCTCTACGTCCCGGTCCCAATTCTTTCAAATTACACGATGCATATTATAATCACCGATAGTGGTTGGAATAACGTTACGTATTAAAGGCATTAATATAATCGAACAAGCTCAAAATCTCGGCTGCATGATCGCGACGAGCGAGGCGGAGGGGGCTGGACGAGAGAAAAATGGAAAATTCGCAAAAGCGATAAAACACCAGGGACGATCAGCATGGAAAGCGGGGAGGGCGAGAGAGGAAAAAAGGCGTAGATAACAAAGTGATTGGACTCCAAAGGTAAGCGGATGGGAGGAAGTGGACGAAGAACGGGGACAAAAAGAACTCGAGGGATGGAAAGATGTTTCCGGCGACGATTGAAAGAAGAAAGAGAAAGAGGTAGGCACTGATGAGGATGGGATGCGAAGGGAGGGTGATAAAAAACAAACCGTTATAGAGTTCCGCCCGACCGTGCGGGGCGCGAAAATTGCGAAGGACCAACGGACGTGCCAGCGCACGGCTGGCCGCAAAAAATCTACAAGTCGCCGCCTCGCTCGGAGTGCCGGGCGAGGTGCACAAGGAGGAGGAGGAAGGAAATACAGGTGCGGAGGATATATCGCGGAAGGAGGTCACGTATAGATCAAATTGCCTCTGGCTCGGCGGCGGAGCTTGAAAAAGCTCCGGTGATGGTGGACGGCGTAGTCTACAGGTCGAGGGGGGAGGGTTGTAATAATTTCGCGAACGGAATAGCAGAGGATGGATTTAGCTCTGAGTATGAACCTCGATCGATGGTTGGATGTTTTTGGGTTTTGGCGAAAAAGTCGCGCGTGTTGCAAAAATTGTGGAATCGATCGGCTAATCCTTTCGAATATTTAATGATTAAGAGCTTTCACGTAATTGAAATAGATAAAAAATAATTTATTTTTCAAGAAAATTTCATAACAAGAAATAAATACACGTCGCTGTGTACGTTAACGGATCTGTAATAAGTAAGTGAAGTCGTATACAAAGTTCTTGCACTGCCTGTCAATGGTAATCGGCCAATATGCAAACGGATTTCGGCCGAGAAGCATAGAAATTGAAAAGTCGGGCGTGGACCTTGATGAGCATTTGAAAACAGGCCAGATCCACGTAGTATATTCCATGACCTAAATTAGAGTTATTGTAATAAAGCAATCTTTCATCGCCAGTAATGATTTAATGCGCAAAAGTCTTTGTTCGATGTTGCTGCACCAGCATTTTGCAAGTCACTACTACACTCCTTCTCAGATCTCATCTCCATCAGTTCATATATATAGCTCATATATCAAAAGAGCGTTATCATTCCAAATTTACAAATAAAAGACGTAATTCAGTTACACTTTTTATCCATAGAAAAGTAGCGTGACAATACTTCATGAAAATGCTAGTTTATCGAGAAAAATCGACATGCAATATTAAATGTCTCCGCAACGAAGAATATATGTTAAATATTACGCTTTCAATTTCATACATATACATATAAGTATTAATATAGCGGAAACAGATTTCATTATCCAATATAATTCAAATCCAATTTAGTATTTTAGATATAAGTTTAATTTTTGTAGATAATAAAGTTTCGAAACTAACAAACTCCTGCTTTATTGATATCTAATTTGGTCTTATTAATTAAAATTTAAATAAAATAAAAATCCAAAGTATTTCATAAAAATTTTTCGATGTTGTAATACATCTGATGAAATTAAAGTCACATGAATTTTACAGAGGTACTATTCATAATATTTTTATAGCAGCATCGAAACATTCTCAAATATATTCCAAAGATACAATTAATAGATGGGCTAAGGCATTTTCAATTGAATGTACTATGAGGTGTCATGAACCCTCCATGGTATGAGAAGAAAAATACACTAATCATATGATGAGCAGGAACGTATGTAAAGACCGGCGAGCCCTCAGAAAAATGCAAAAGTTCTAGAACGGAATTTTATAGCAAGATCTGATTACTCTGGGCACGAACCAGCGATCTTCCGAACGGGACCAGAGCTAGTGATCCATACATTTGATGTTAAAAATTCATATTGCATCTACAGTAGATCGTTGTAACACTGTTACAGGACTGATCGCCTAATGTTATTTTCCTTTATTCCGTGGAAATTGTTTTTTATGAAGTTATAAAAAAAGATGACTGCTATTGTATACAGGAATATCACGATAAAAAGAAGGATAAAAATGAATACTGAAAGTCACCTTTATAAATATTGAATTATAACTTTGCCGGTTTAAAAAAACATATTGTGGCACTTTTTATACTATTAAAATCTATATGGCTCATTACTGACGTATTATAATGGAACATCCCAATGTCGAGTACCTATTAAATATAAAGTAAAACATACTATCAAAAATATTCTTTCGGTATTTAAAGCAATAAATATACATTAGCTTTCAGTGGATGAAAATTACAGAAATATTTATTTTAGTTTCTTAATTTATGTTTAAAAAGACGAAAAGCACTTCTAATACAGAATAAAATTTCCAGATAAAAGAAAAAAATCAAAGACAAAAATCTCATCGATCATTTCCAATTTGAAGCATTCCTCTCAGCCCTATATATACCAATTTACTCCGCGACGCCTACGCCCGCTGAATCCGCGCGACGCATTATGTACGAGCTAGCGGGAGGTAGCGGGCCGTGCGGCGTGCCCTGCCTCGGTTTAAATGAGGAGCTGAAAGACGACCGCCCGCGCTGAATGGCTGATGATACGGGTTTGCGCGCGCGGTATTTCATCCGGGCCATTTAGGGTGAATTCTCGCTCGCAGACGAGACGCGAATATACGAGAGAGGGTGGAGGGCCGAGTCAAACTGGGTCGGCGGGATGGAAGGGAGGAAGGGCGGCGCCAGCGTTATCCACCGCATTATGGACATCTATATATATATATATATATATATATATATATATATATATATATATAATATATAGAGTAAGCCATTGCAAAAAAGAAGAGCGTCGTAATGGAAGACGAGGGGAAGATGGCATGAATGAAATAGAATATAAGGAGAGGTGGATGTGAACCGGCAGTTCAAATAAATAATGAGGCAGAGGACGAGGAAAGTTTAGAGCGAGTTCATATTTAAGCTTCGTGTAGTGGACCGGCAAACTTGCCCATGGAAAGCCGGCTTCGTCTTCTCAGAATTCCCTAGAATGTGATTGAGGTACTCAAATTTTCATTACGATCAAGAAAATGTAAGGTCGCTTGATGGACAATGCTAATTAACTAATGCTCCAATTAAGAAATTGATAATTGTGTTCTACATTCAGTGGCTCCCGTGTAATTTAAATAAAAATCAAAATGTACTTCCTTATAAAGATTTTCTCCTGGCATGTCCATAGTTTTCTGCATTTGCACCAAATTAAAAGTCAAATCGAAATTGTCAGTTTGTGAAATTTTTACGTAGAAAAGTGCATTTACTTTCTAGTTTAGAGATGCGATCGGTGATCTTGGAATTCATTGATTTGGAGGTTATAGGTAGATAAGGCATGAGGAGTATATAAGATGGTTGATTAAGAACTCTATTCATTTGTTAATATTAGAGGTATCGCTTAAATATTTATTTTTTGGAAATGTATAAAAACTCCAATAAGTATTCCAAAAACTAACGATCTTTAACGGAAGGTTGTTTTTTTTACATTTATCAGTTTATTTTATTGATATTTAAAAAAAATGCTTGCATTTTAATCAATCGGAGAAAAAGGTATAAAATATTTGATAGAAATAAGAATTAAATAGTAGTATATAAAGTAGACCGCAACGGAGCTGTCATAACATAGTTTTCTTCATCTAGAAAAAAACAAAATTACTAAATTTTATTAGTATTTACAATAATATGATATAATAATTAATGTCTTAAATATAATTGTGCAGTATAAACATCCACACGATATGCCAATATGGACGTACTAATTTATCACGTCCGTGAAATTGAAAATTTATTATCAAAGGACTGGAGACACTAAAATATATCACGTGATATTAGTATCCCTTTTAAACATGATCTGAGCGTCACGTAGTGCAGTCGTAAATTTTGCGATTCCGAAAAATACTAGATTTTCATACGTGCATTTCGTTTGATTCTTCGTGTCATGAGAGCGAAAAGGCGGAAGAAAGGCTCGCCAACTCAAATATAAAGAGACATTGGCTTTGTTCGCTGTATATGTTTCGAACAGGAACTGTTTGTAAATTTTTCATTATAGATGCCGAGAGGCTATTGTTGTATTAATTTTAAATCCGTGCATGACACAAACATTGATCAAAAATTTTTTGTTTGAATTTTAATATATTTTGATGTATGACTATTATTTATAATGTATGACTTCTCTATTCCTTTTTTAATTCTTATTGTTTTGCTTTATTTCTATCTTACAATAGGGTTTTACTGCAAAAACAAGAGTGTGCAGATTCATTCTGCACTGCTGTAAAAGTGATAGTAATATTTGCTTTCTACTGCACTCGACACTATATATATATATATATATATATATATATATATATATATATATATATATATATATATATAATGGTATTCGTATATACTTTCTTTGTCAACCTGTCGCAGCGAGCCGTATATTATCCGCTTGATTTTTCCTTGCAATGCGAAAAAGCATAAATTTTTCAATTTGACAGCATTCGCCCTATTGAAAACGCGCATATATCTTTTGTACTCTACAGAACATCAAATAAACAATAAACATTGAGAATAAAAACACGCATGTATATAAATATAGATCTTTAAAAGTACAGTTAAACTCCTTTATTTCTCAAACAAAAGAAAACGAGCAATTTCGAATCGTCGTCTGAGCCAACTATATATATAAGAACACGGACCGGCTTATAAAGTACGGCGCGGGGAATAAAACCCGCTTCAGTCGAGAAGGCGCTGTAAAAAGGACTAAAAAAAGAAGGGAAAAAATACCGTCGAGGTACGGATACGCGCGCGCAGACACACACACACACACGCATACACATATGCCCGTAGCAGGAAAACAGTGACTGGCGGGGGATGGATGGAGGGGACAGGGAGTTCGTGCGGGGAAAAACGAATTTCGATGAAAGATTTTTACGATAACAGCCGCCGCTACTACTTCGGTGCCCCGCGTCCGCTGCGCTGCTTGCGGCGCTTGGGTAACTGCCCCCGCCCCCGTGAGTATGGCACTTGGATACAATTTACCACTCGACGGTATGACGCGCTTGCCAGTCACGCAGCTGCGTCGCGGCCTGGCTTTGCAAAAAAGGTGCCGATCGACGATGCGCGTGCACGCGCGTATTCCTCGATCCCGTCGGAGCGACGTACATTCGCGCAATAATTATTGGACTAATCTTTGAAAAATGAACGAGATCATTCGCACGACACCTTTTGTGGACGTAGAGCTCGATACACGTTGCACAAGGAGCCACCTGGCAGGTGCGCGAAGCCGCACAGGTCGTAAAGGCACCGATATTTTGATATATTCCTTAAAATAAGGACTAAGGGTATTATAAAGCCTCAGTTTGAATACACGGTATTGCAAGTCATGCACTAATAGAAATGTAGAATTCTCTGATTTATTTCACACTTTCTCACAGATTATCGAATTAATATCACACTTCATGTGATAAGTTGTTCCAAAGTCGAGCTGCTTCATTGATAAAAGAATAATGATAATCATTTGTATGAGCCCCAGGAACTTCTAAATTCCGTTCGGATGTCCGTATCTGATATGTTCTCAAAGTTGTATGGTATTAAAATGTTTCGAAACATATATCTGGGTTTTTCGAAAATCAAAATACTGGCTATTAAAAATTCATATAATGGAGAAATGAGATGGCTGTATCAAAGAGTTTCTAACAATTATTTAAAAATAATTGTTAGACAACTATCGAATTTTCAAATCATTATCATTTCGTTGTCTTTATCGAATCAGAATCAGTTATATATATATATATATATATATATATATATATATATATATATATATATATATATATTAGTAAAATAAAGATAAAAATATCGGTAGTTTTGGAACTCTATCCATTTTTTAAAGAATGAGAATTTCTTTACTGCTGTTTCGTAAATAGACAATTAATACTCAATTAACTTAGATACATTTTTAAATATGTTATTAACTACTCCTACTGTCAAAATGACAATAGTACAATGTCTGTTTTATTTTTGGAACGATAATCAAAACAATTTTCATTATTCTCTGAAAGTATTACTTTATAGAAACAAATGTAAATAACGATATTTTCCCTTCCAAGAAAACTCTACATATGTGGTTCTTCATTACAAAGATTTGATTATAGCCCTAATTCGTGTTAAACGTCAGAACCTAATTATCTGATAGAATAATTAGTCTTCATATGTAGAACTGTACCTTCGTAGGAACGTAGTCTGAGACCACATGACAAGATTATTAAAAAAGTTAAGGCGCATATTTGATTCTCTCCAGGATTTTATTTTGCGAAGGAAGCGATGTCTTATATGTTTTCCTTTCCTATTTTCCTTCTTCAATATCTTAATTTACTTTTATTTTGAATATATTTCGTTAATATTTCTTTTCAATGCGCACGAAAATGGAAACTATATGTTCATCTCTGCTAGCAATGATCCTTACAGCGTAGCCTATGACCTACCAAACCCAGAGCTTTCCTTCTATGGAAGAGTCCGTGCACGTTACGTCAATCCTTCTCGAAATAAAAGCATCCTTGAACGTAGTCTATCTGTCTGGAGAAGGATTTGCAATTCTTTCTCCATCCATGGGTTTAACAGTGCCATGCATAGCATACCCTTGCATATGTGGACCACGTACTTACAGCTATAGAATCTCCATGTGAAATGTTCGCACCGTTGTATTGAACTAGTAGCTCATTTATTTTTATAAGCGAATAAAAATAAATTTTCACGAATATTTTTGCATATATTTCAAAACTATAATTATATACAAGCGAATGATAGTTTATAAAATTTGCGATAGTCATCTCTCAGAAAATTGGTGAATAATATTTGTGTTTTTATTTTTAAATTGATAGAATCTTATATGCACATAAAAACATTTTCTTAGATTTCTATCACTATACAAAACGAAGATTAGAGTTATATATAAACTCTAAATAATTATAAAAATTATAGTGTCTAATTCTTTATAATCTTTATATCAAACGATGCTGAAATATCCAATCGATAGAACTTAATTAAACTACCAAGTAATTTTTGTCATAACGTAAAATACAAAAAGAAATTTATTCAGAGAATATTTTCAAATATAAGAAGGAAATAAAAAATCAATATGCCGATTAATAAATCTGAAAATCCGGACAAATATGGTTTTTTCTTTGGCTAACTTTACGTTAGCTTTTCGTACATAAGAAAGCCTTCGGTGTTATTTATTTATTTAACAGGTGGAAAAGAAATATTTAATATAAACAAATTACAATTTCTTGGACGATAGATCAATCTCTCTTTTTTGACATAATAGATTTTTTATGGAGAATTTTCTTCAGATTTTTTACCTGATTTATTGTCTTTCTCTAATTTATTAATTTCATCGCTCAACGGGTATTTTAATTTATAAAATTATTAATTCAGTTATTTTAGAATTTGAAAATATTTATCTAAAACTAAGTAACTAATTTTATAATTGATGTATAAAAGAAAAATCTTATAGGCAAGGCTGAAAAATATTTAATCCATTTAATGCCTTATTCGCATTACATTTATCGATTCATCTACCCTATTTTTTCAATCCTGTGTTTATTCAAATATTAAATTCTTCATTTCTAATAACGTCAATGAAAACGTTATGATAAAAAGTTGCGTTTCATCAGTACTATTTGTTACCTACAGTATAAACCGCGCCTTTATTCATTTATTCCATGGTTATAATGGAAAAAAATAGCGAGCTTATCCATAGCGAGTGAATACACCCCATAATTTATTGCAACAATGGTAATGATAATGAACCATAATTACACGCGCCAGACTCGCTACCCTGGGATATTATTCTCAAGAAACTGAATAATAATTATCAACCTAACAAGGGATCTTTTTTATCGATCCTATTGACTAAAAGTGAGAGTTAAAAAAAAAATAAAAATGAAGTAGAAAAATAGATGCTCGAATTGACGGATTTTCGCTCTGACTGTAGAACGAGAAAGAAAGAGAAAGCGGAAATCTCGCACAATGCGTCCATTATTATTCATGCCGCGGATCTCTTGTAGCATTAAGAGCTTTGCATTACGTGTTTTAATATTTTCAACGTCGAGAATAAACTTTAGTAATATAATTTGATGCTAGTGGCTTCAAATAGTATAAATTTTATGGATTATTACATTTTGAAATTCATTACAGCATTAATCATTGGCAAAATAAATTCTGTACAATATTACTGAATTAAATGATTGAACTCGAAATCAATATAATAACTATATATAGCAGATGAACGTCATAAAATGTTCAGCAGTTGCCAAGCATAGCAAAACTTCGTATTGGAAATTTTTTTTCTCAATTATCCAGCATCGTAATTTCTTAAGCGAATAATCGGTATTAAATAGAATAAAATGTAGAGGCAAATAAGCAGTTTATGAAATGAGATATTCTCCCATTACGGAATCGGAATAACAAATAATCTCATTGTACTCTCACGATTTAATATATAATTTTATTATCCTCTTTTCTCTGTTATCGCGACGGAAAGTTACAGATAAACAATTCTAATAGAATGTAGATAGAGATTATCAGCGGAGAAAAGGACACAAGTAATGAACGTACGAACTTCGTATTGGATTAAGATAAATACATAACAAATTAAAGAATTTTATTCTCTCATTATTCACTTTTCTCGTTAGATTTCATGGAGGAACTTACACATAGTAATACCAACCTGTTATTTATATCCTTCAAACTGCTGGAATGGGTAAAGTGTCTCGAACACACTGTATTGTGCGAGTGCGCCGAGCCTCTTGAAATACTATGTTTCCAGTCCTAACTTGTGATGACAGAATTTCTAAAAGGAATGAAAATGCCATCAACAAGTGGAATAGCGAGCGACCATTTTTTTTTAAGTTCAAAGCAAATAGTAACTAACTATTATAACTTTAGTTTCCTCTGCTGAAGCCGGAGGAAGCATTACTCGATCAATCGATTACAACATGGACACTAAATAACTGGACAATACAATTCCTTCATAAAGATAGCATTATGGAACGTTCATATAAAATAATAAATTGTTCACATGGAGAAAATGCTTCAAATTCGATGGATAATGAGGAATAAAAAAAAGAAATGTTGAAAAAAATGACCCCTGTAGTACATTTAAAATTAAAGAATGTCAAGAAGATATTTTTAGTTGTATATTACGTCATTCCCTTCGTGAGAAGTACACATGTACTAATCTGAATGCAGCTTCGGATAGTCAAATTAAGGATATCGTTAGGCAGATGGGAGAATGGCATACCATTAAAAGGCTTTCTAAAGTCAAAGAAAAAAACAAAAATTAGATTTGGATACTTGAATATATGAATACTTATTCTTTGGCAGATTTAGGAGGGCCCTTTCCGTCGTGTGAAAGATTCTGAACTGTGTCTCCATTGTGTCGAAACAATTAGTACTTGTTAGAAAGTTTCGTAATTGATCATAGGCATTCTGCTTCAGAATTTCCAAGAGAAAGCAAAGAAGCAATATCGATGCCCACTGTAGATTTAGGAGCTTGACACTTCCGAGCAGGATACCCCAATCCTTCTTAGAAGCAGCGAGAAAGCGAGAAAGATCACAGATAATCACAAAGGAAGAGTGAGGTATATAGTATTAAATAGGAATCGCTTATTTGTGAGGAACATTGAGTGTTTGTAAATATAACGTTAATAGAAATGGTTTTTCATGAAAATACAATAATACAAAATGGGTTTGTCACATACTATCACGTGTATCCAAGTAAAATATCTATTAATACTTACTATCTATGAATCAAGGCAAAACCATTCAGATCTCTCTTTTAACCAAATCAACCAGGCTAAATACCTGTTTCCATACAATATTATCCAACAATTCATGATGATTATATAGAAATGAGTGAGTATATGGATAGTGTACAAGTAGAATAAATCATTACGCAAACTAGAAGTAATCATAACACAAAAAACATTCTATATTTAAATATTTAAATGAAACTAGAGTAAAGAGTGTAAATTCATATATAGACTTGGGCATACGCTTTCAACAGAACATGTGTTTTCATAACAATCAAGAATGGCATATTACATGTACGATACCACTTGCATAGTCCTGTAGAGATCAAATCATTCGATTAATTGGTTTGACTGTATATTACATTATTTTCAATATTATTCTAGTCTTCAAGAAATATAAGTACCCTTCTTGGGTTACGAGACAGGTCGTTTCGCTACCAAAACAGACTTGTGTCTTTTACCTTTTATTTCTACGAACAATCAAGGTAGTTCACCCAGATCTATAAGTAAGCCAGCGAAACATTTTGACTCATACAATAATTTTTCAGAGAAATTTTTCAAAGCCTATATTTTACAGTACTTTTACACTTCTACATCAGACTTTTTATATAGAAGAATTAAGTCTCGCTTATGTGCTGATTTCGTTATTGAAGGTTTTATAAGCCTATTTATTTACTACGGTATTGACTTCGTGACAATTTCATTGAGAGTCTTCATCACTAGCTGTGATGAATTCTCGGTTGGCGAAATCATTCCTATGAATTTGTACAATACTGTATGCAAGTATGTAAACTTTTTCCCTAATATAGCGATTCCGTAATGTCTATTACGCAATTTAAATATTAGTTAGGAGTTTTTAGTTGTGTAGGTCTTTTGTATTCCACCGAGCGACAGAGTAGGTTCGCAAAGGCGAGTTTGAGAACAACTCCTTTCCTGCAACCGCTACACTATTTTTACGCTTGTCTCAAAAATGCGATTTTTCGGAAAACGTATAAAAGTTAAAAGACCAACTTTACTACAGCTATGAAAGTTCTATCATAAATAAGAATAAATAAATTCTAAGACTAAGTTAAATTAAGTCACGGTGATGAATATTAATTAAGAAGTAGACCAATATATAATTACGACAAACTTAAATAGTAAAATGTAGCTAAGAATTGAAACTACTGCGCGGTAATCCAAATACGAAAAAACAAAGGACGCATGACTAAAATCATATTGGTTAGGCATATAATCGTGGCATATTCTATCGCAACATATGGAGTTAAATGAATGTATACCTCTATATCAAACGAATAGTAGCGGGCTGATAAAAATGTGGTATCGAACAGAACTTTAATTTGCTCGCTACGAAAGACAGAAAAAAATAACTGACTTGTTCCTTTGTAACATCCTGGGAGAGACCATATGAGAGCGGCATGCGCCCTTAAATTCCCTTCACTTTCGCCCGCAGGCTACAGCCGCGCGGGCGCATCCCGCGGCTATTTTCGGGAGACCGCGCCCGCACAAAAACAGCGCGCCAGCAGACGCGGCGCGGCACAGAAAAAAGAACCGCTGCAGGATTTTCTCTAGCGTAAATCCTGCGAGCGGGAAAGACAACAACGGGGCTACGCGAGCGAGGTAAAAGTCAGTTGCCGTGTTTTTTTTTTTTTTGTTTTAGTTTTTAATAAAAGCGCGCACTCGCGTCCCTCCCGTATGCAGCGTATACCATCTCTCGCTGGGCGCGATACGCGAATTAATTTGCTCCTGCCGCGCGAGGGCGCACAGCGGGCCGGCTTGCTTTTTTCCCTCTCCCTCGCAGCGCGTACATACCGAGAACTTGATGAAGGGCTCAACCTCTGGATTTTTTGTTTTTTTGTTTCACTTTTGCCGCTCTCTGCCCTCTTTTTCCATTTTTTCCGCAGGACTGGCAGCAGTATTCGCAGCAACAGCAGCAGCAGCTGTTTTAATTGGGAGAGCGGATCGTTCGATCGAATTGGTCGGACGCTGAACTTCCTAACGGAAAAATCCGAGATTTTCTTATATTCAGAGAGCAAATGCCAATATAGAAAAGCCAGTGCTACCGAGGTTTACTTCATTACTGGCTGCTCGTTTATGTCCAACTTCTGGTATATATGAAACAACCCACCAACTATGAGAATTCTGTATATATAATAACTCGGGCTTATGCCCGCATAAAGAACATCATAAGAGGGGAATGGATAGGAATACTTTTTTGATGAAATGCGCCGTCGAGCCAACGTTGAATATCATTAAATGATACTAATTATGATAAGTGATAATGCATATTGGTCGATTTTGTTTGCGCCAAATGAAAATGAATTGACGTATTTGATTTTAAAAAGATCTAATGTATTTATTCATTAATTTGCAGAATTTAACGTTCATCGGATTACTCTAGAAATATATGTATTTACCTTTTTGCAGTGATTCCAGTAAAGAGGACACTTATATGTTTTCCTTCAGCAGCATCTTCATTGATCTGGAGGAAAAAGAAAAATTACGTTTAAAATACATTTCTCGCCTAGCTGTTTTTTTAGAAAAAAATTATATTTATTTGCAAAATACGACTTATTCCTGCACTTTTCTCATAAAGATTAGTTGAAAACGCTTGACTGTATTAGTATCGTTCATTCTACAATGAAAAATTCAATCAGTCTATTAAAAAATTATAAACCTAATAAAGCCTGTAAACTCATTCTTCAAATAAATGTAAATGAAAATGGAATTCCGTTTGTATTAAATTTCGAAATGGTCACGAATTTATATATATATATATATATATATATATATATATAACATAAAAATAATTACAGAACTGAATATATTGTGAGAGAAAATAGTTGTTACCTCAATATATATTTTGAAATATATATGTTTTGTGACGAATGTTTACAGATTTTACATTATGAAATATTTTATAAAATTTTATAAAAACCTCAATTAAATAATTTATTTAACAATATAGTGATGATGGGTTTATCTTTGGAAATCTTGCAATGTAAAGTGTGCATTTTTATTTTCGATATATTCATTCCAATACCAAGAACTTTAGTGCATGTCTAAGATTAATCGCATATTCTTGAAGAATATCTGTCATTTCAAGTTAAAGAATTCACCGAACGTGTACTATTAGTAAAATTATTTCAACGAGCACTGATTCACTATTTCCATTACATTCCCGTATTCTGTGGTACAATCAATAAAAAAGAAAAAGATAAGCACACATATCGACAGTTCCGTGTGTCGGTAAAGCTTCCGGGATGCTGCACTGAAAAGTATCGACAAACCTTCCGATGCTGCTCGAATATTAACGGCATATCTTCCCGTGCGGTTTGCACAACCTGTGCTTGAGAATACGGCGTGGTTGGATGGAAGGAGAATGAAAAAAGAAAATCCAGGAAAAGAAATCGGGTATCTGTTAAACGCCTCGATTGGAAGGAAGGCTCTTACCTCGTTTTCGCTATATTCCCCGCGGCTGATAAGGGTGCCGTTGTCAAAGGTTATAATGATGGAAGAGGGGGTGGGGGATTTTAAAAAAGAACGAAACATGTTACCGAGTCAGTGATGGCACGAGTGGTTAAGGAACTGCAGGAAAGAACGAAATACAGAGGCACAATATGGCTTAGAGCGAAATAGTTATTCTGCGTTGAATATTTTGTAATTTTGTATTACTGTACGCTTTCTTCCTCGATGGCTTCGTTGGCTCTCGCTCTATTTCTATTTCTTTCTCTCTCTTTTTCTCACTTTCTCTCTCTCTCTCTCTCTCTCTCTCTCTCTCTCTCTCTCTCTCTCTCTCTCTCTTTCTCTATGTCTCTCTCTACGACGAATTCAAATTTGCTACTTCTTTCAGACGCGTAATATTCAAAGATGCAGATGCATTTAGAACTTATCTTGGAAAATAGTGGTTTCTGTCGTGTAAATTACTTTTAATTATTATTTATAGCTGCAAGGCATTTTGGAAAGATTGAACTGGCCCCTTGCATGTAAGAAAAATGACAATTAAAAATGGTAATCAATATAAACAATAAAAATATAAAATCTGTGATAAAAATAAGTAGCAACATGATGATGATAATAAGATATGAAAATTGAGAGATTAATCTAAATTAATTTAAAATTAAATTTAAAATTAAATCTTTAAACTGTATATATTTGAGAAATGTATATGTAAATGAGTTTTAGTTTTACCGTATTACGCTGACTAATTATTGGTCAGTGTAATTATTAACATAAAAATTATTAACATAAATCATTTCGACTAAATGAGCGTGTATTATGAAACATAAAGTCACATTACATTTATGAACGTACTACATTTTCAAAAATTACTTTTTCTATTCAGCGTACTGAAGTCTTTATCAAAATGTTGAATGATAATGATTATACGATAATTATTATCCAGTGACAAGTATGTCATAAATATTAAAATTATGTAACTTTTGGTTTGCGATTTTAATAACATTGTTCACCAGACCACAAATTTTTTGACATATGGCTTGATGAATATACAAATTCAACAACCTACATAAAAATAAACAAACGCTCGAGATACGAATTAATTATTTTTTTTATATATAATTGTGCAGTCAATTTTTCACATTTGTCTGCACTGAATTATAATCTCTTATTAATAGTATTGAAAAAAATCAACAGATTAATTAGAGAAAGATTTTTCTGTTACACTAGAATATCTGAATATATCAATAGAAATAGAAAGTTTAAAGCTGAGAATCTGAGAAAAATCTGATAAAAACTGATCAATCCACCGGTACTTTTATTGATTTATATTTATTTATCATTTGCTATTCCTTAATACACTCATCGTTTTTAACTTACCGTTACAGTAACTTATACTTTATTTACACTAAATATTTACTTTTATTTTTAATTATCATTTTGTATTACTTGAAACCGTCAGTTCAATCTACGCAATACGCTGTGTAACTATACACATGTAAAAAAATGCTAAAAAAATTTCAAGAAGTGAGAGTTGTCACCTTTCAAATTTCATACTATTGAAATCGACAGATTTTACAAAAGAGAATGATTTAATTTTATTCATACTTATGTGTACGTTATATGTATTTTAAATTATACACGTTTAATAATTATGCACACAAGTGTACAAGTGTCATCATAGTTAATATCATTATTATATTTGTAAAGCTAAATAAGATAAAGAAAAAAAAATGGTTCACAATAAAAGGATAATGTATAGAAGGAAGCAATAAGCCCTGAAGTAAAGAAAATAACAGTAGCAGTAAAATTTACTAGTATCGGAATTCACGATCCCATTAGACTATCGGAAAATAATAAAAAATACTTAGCGCATTGGTAAGAATTCTTTATAAAGATTAATAAAGAAAAAAAAAAAAAAATATATATATATATATATATATATATATATATATATATACATAACTATAGTCCGTTCTGAAAATAGTAATTTAAATAGATAAATAAAATTTATTGGTATTGCAAAATAAGAATATGGATACTGAAATATTGGAACAGATAACTATTTTTAATCGACAACAATATAAATAGTGACCGAATCTTCATTATTATTAAATATTATTAAGTATTTTGTTCTATTAGCATGGTTAGAAAAATATCTTATAAAATTTGTACGACAAAAGAAATAACTTTATACTTCTTGTAGAAGTATAAAGTGAAGATAAATACAATGCCCGCCAAAACTTTCGAAACATATAACTCTATTGAAAAATATATCAGGGCGAAATATGTCTAACATGAAAGTTTTAAAACTGCAGTGAAGGTAACCGATAGTGACTTGAAGCTTGACTCGCGAGTCGTGTTTTCAGATGAATTTGAGATCTACTTAAATTTTATATTTCAAATATTAGCAAAATATTATGTTCAAAGAAATAGTTCTTTTCGAATATGAGAAAACTATGGACCTCTTTCGGAATTCAGACTCGAAAGTATAGGGATGACTATTTACAAAACATGAGTTGATATTCATTTTGCAAAATGAAATCTTAGCCAAGGTCAGTACTACTATCGAGTACATTGATGGAAATGGTAAAACTTTTATAATAAACAATATTTATCCGAGTTACCTATTCTTATAACTTTTACGAACGTACCAAAACATTCTATGAGCACCGTAAACTTTATTGAAGAATTCCTGGACATTTGATAAAGTATAATAAAATAAAGTCGTTATACACAAAACACTTATAGAGTAATATCGCAAAAATATTATATTTATATATAAATACTCTTTTCAAGCACAAGATATCTTTCAAACTGACCCATTTGAAATTCCAACAATATCAGCGAGCGCTCTAATAGTCAATCGACGATTTTGCAGAACCAATTCTTTGATTTTGTAGCCCATCATTAGGTGTTGTTGGTCGTCTTTGATGTCGTTCGTCTTCAACGGATTCTCGACCATCTTTGAACAATTTGTGCCAATCAAAAACACTCTTGACATTGACTCCTCTCGAGAGGCCTTCTGCAACATTCTCAAAGTTTCGGCGGCCGATATTTCATTGATGCACAAAATTTAATGCTACTTCTTTGTTGAATAATTTTAGGCATTATGAAAACAGAAGTGACAAATTTTCTTTATTCACACACGCAAGCGTAACTATGACACGTAACGAATGAAGATAATTGCTTGAAATTTGGCAGAAATTTCAGCACACTGAGAGTACCACCAATTCAAAAATAAAAACATTTGTCCGAATCGATAAACCCGGTAAGTTTGAATTTAAAAGTCTTACTCACAGTAGTAAGTTATTAAGAAATAAGCCTCGAGTTTTATATCAACAACACATCCGTGTTGAAATAGGTAAGATTGTATATGTATTGTCTGTTCATGTTTGTATATATAATTATGGTTTCGCAACACTATATTATCTAAATTACATAGTAAAGTTAAAGAGTGGAGAGACCAGAAGAAATATGAGTCGAATGTATATTATATAACGTAATAGGATCTTTACGATAAAAAGTATTTTTCATTATATATTCTTAATTGTTTGAAATTTCGATAATAGAGTTTATTGTTAATAAAGTGTAATGTAGTTTTTTTATCTAATCTTGTATCTAAATTAATAATGTGATAATGCGAATGGGTCGATACGATTCCGTTATACTGAGTAGTTAAGATGTAATCCATAAAATTACGAGTCCCCATAGGATCCCGTGTAAAAATATTATTTTGAAAAATACTCTCTATTTCTCAAATGTAAATCGCAAATAAAACCATAAAACTTTCGTGACGGAATCATTGCTGAGAAAAAGTGCGCGAATATAAATGAAAACGATTCTCGATTATTGATCCTTCAATATAATTCATGATACTATTTGCGCTAGACCATTCAAAAATTTCGTACCAGAACAAACTATTATTAATTTAACGTCACCACAGCTTCAACAATGCCTCACTTTCTCCAGTGGTTCGCCGCTTTCAAACCCAGACGCGTCTCCGTCAAAAGGCAATCGTTACCCGAGCCCGGTCGCCCCCCGCAAAAACTCGACACCCTATATCGATCCGCGGCGCGGCTGGCGCATCATCGGATGCCCGCACCGCGCTCGACTCGCTGATGAGTCTGGGTTATCGATAATTTGAAATACCTATCTCGGGCTCTCCCGGCGCCCCCGAGCTTCCCTCCCGCATCTTTGTTGCGGCCGAAAAGGGACAAAGGATCCCAGCCTATATATAGACAAATATGTATTATATCCTAGACTCATCCGTCAGCTCTCAGCCGAGTTTCCCGATTTCCCTTATGATTCGTTTGACTCTATCCCTGATGGTTTTCGCGGGCCTGCGGACGGGAAAAGGAGGGGAAGACGGAGAACAAAGAGGCCAGACATAGCTTTCTATAGCTCGATGCCGCATTGGGAGATAGCAGTGTGCGAAGCCCCCCGACGATTCTCACCGAGTCGTTAGCGAGAGTTTTGCGCGGCTGTCACACGGCAAACCGGTGGTGCACTTTTTAATTGAACTCTGGCTTTAACAAAACAAAAAAACAAAAAAAAAAAAACAAAAACAAAAACGGAAAAAAAGAAAAAAAGAAAAATAAGTTCAATCCTCCGGTGTGAGCGTTTGCCTATTGGGAAATTTTAAACTGTTCGAATGAGCAGGTGAATTTAATGGCTTTTTTATCATTGAGTGAAGAATGAGAACTGATATCTGAAAAATAATGGAAAGTGTATTTAATATTATTTCAGCAGTACAAGTATAGGTGTCTAGAGTTATTGTTTATAAAATCACATTATAACAAGGCCTTCTCTATGTAATTTTCGAACATATTGTAAAGTCCAAATGACAAAAATAAAATAGATACTTAAATGATACAAAATCAGAATAATTGTAAGAATTTACCAGTAATTCCTCTCTTGACGAATGAACTATTGCTATTGTGGGATAAAGAAGCATTTAGCCCAGTAAAAAAAACTTATTCGATGTACAGCGAACTTTTTAATGATCTACCGTAAATAATAACGATCAACTAGGTCAGGGATAATTGAGCCATATAGTGGACCAATGGCAGGCGTAGGGGGCCGGAAAGCGGTGGCCCATTTAACCCAGAAGTCCTGGCATGATACGTTCCTCGGCACGCTGACATAGACGAAGCGATCGCATGCATTCGCTTACGTGTTACTTTCCGCCTGGGACGGCGGCATCGATTTAGTCATATCTCGAGAGTTGCAGGAGAGTGGGCGGTTGGGAAGAGGGGTGGGGGCTGAAGGGCATGAATAATTTCCCAGCCGGCGCGGACGCAAGTCGGACGAGCTAAGCTCTGCGCCTATTACAAACTGATTTCAAACGCTCTCGGACCGGGGGGCCCCGAGTCCCGGTAGAGACTCAACATCAAGGGCGATCATGAATTTTTCAGTTTCCATTTTCCTTGCTCGCGCACTTTTTCCACCGTCTATTCATCATCCGCCTCGCTCTCGACCCCCTTTTCTTTACCCCCGGAAATTTATCATGCATGTAGTTTACTCTTGTTGCAACTAGTGATCATAGGTCCACCAATTTGTCTTGCCCCTGTCCTGTTTTCAATTCCGTTAGATTACTTTCTTTACGACGCTAGAATGATTTTTAAAGCATTTTCGAACACATACATACTCATATAATTCAGATGGAAATTTTATAAATTTAATATATACTTACTTTACACTAATATAATCCCCGTTAAAACTATTATCGGGTTGTACTTTTTTAATTCAGTAATTTTCACTTTCAGTAACGACGCACGAAAAGAATTCTTCACGGCCCCTATTTATATATATATATATATATATATATATATATATATATATATATATATATATAGATGGATAAGCAAAATAAATAAAGTGGGAGTGAGCAGAAAACTTTTCGTGAGAACGGATGCGCAGACTATAAATTTTTGCAAATTTGACTTTGGCTTCCGCACCCACGCGCCTCCTTCTTTCTCACTATTTACGCGAGACCCCTTGCGCACCTCAGCCCGATCTCCACCCCTCAGGTAGACGAACTTTGGTTCTGAGCCGCTTACACCCGTTTGTACGACGGCGGCAGACGAGAAAGTCAGTATTTGCAGTGTGTCGTTATATATAGTAAGAGAAAATTTTCCCACGCGTTCCCCCTATACTCTCTGTCTCTCTCGCCCTCTCTCCTTAGCGCTCTCTCTTTCTCTCTCTCTCTCTCTCTCTCTCTCTCTCTCTCTCTCTCTCTCTCTCACTCTCTATCTCCCACTCTATATGACTTTCTGAGCCAGATATGAGAGATCCCGAAGAAGGGTGCGCGACGCGTCATTTGAACTTTTTCGAAGCTCGTGAGACCTGGAACGGAAGAAATTTCGCGTATACGAGTTTTGTCTTTTCTCTCTTAAGCTTCCTTTTTCTTCGCCCTCCGACCCCGCACTCCGACTACCCCACCCCTTCCACAATCCTCCGTCGTCGCTGCAGGTGCCCCCTTTTTATCGTAGCGAATAAAAGCTTAAACGAGCGAACGCTAAAATGGGAGAGAAGCTATTGAGTTTTATGTGAATTTCAAACGTGTTATATACCAAAATTTGAAATCCCTCCTCGCATTATATTATGAGCTTTTATCGAATAAAAGAGGCTTTTATCGCATTATTATTTAACGCCGTATAATTTTTAGTTTCCGATCTGAATATACTATTATTCACTAATTCTATTTAAAAGAATTTAAATATTTAAATCAAGTGTAAATAAACATACAAAAATTGTTTGAATATTTTGCAGTTGACAAATTTAAATTCAATTAAACATATATAAAAATGATGAGAATATTAAAAAATCCTCTATGCAAAATCAGATGCGATAGATTCATTTTCTGGTACTAACTTCATTGGGGATAAGTGGAAGTTGATTTCGTTATTTAAAAAACATAGGGAATTATTTATTTAACCATAGTAAAAAGATTGAAAGCATTACTGATATATATATTTTTATGATATATGATTTATTTATATAGTATAATATACTTAATCAAATATACATTCTAATATTTATTATATTTAATTAGAATTACGGATATGTGAATTGTTGAACACTTATTGCATTGAATTAAATGTTAATTTCATTGAATTAAGGTAATTCGAAATGTTTTGATTATTTAAAAATTCTTTGAAATCATCAATATACTTTCTAGCAATTAACTACAAATTGTACTTATGTCGACTGTTTTCCATTAAATTAATAAATATTTTTATCTATTTTACAGTCTTTATACAATAATCCACTAATAATAACACAATGACAAGTAGTAGACAATCCTTGTTTATAATCATCCTCGCAGAATATGAAATAGAAATTACAACTAAAAAATTAAATTAAATTGAATTAAAAATAAAGAATAAAATCATCAGTTTAGTCCTGGAAGATGACTCGGAGCGATTAGAAACGTCGGATATCAAAGGTAAATTTAAATTTAGGTGATGTGTTTTACTAACATCATATTATATAGATTATCTTATTTTGATGTTTAATATTTAAGGTAATGTTATTTTATTTTATTTCTTTTTCTTCTTTAGTAGTAATTTTCATTTCGGATTCTATGCGAGTGATTCTAAATAAGGACACTAACTATCATTATATTGGTATACAGTATTATTGTATAAATACTGTAAGACTCTATACTGTAAAATATCTATTCATACACTTTTTAGCTGTATGGACTTTAAACGGGATTTTTTTGTTAAAAGAAAGAACCTATTTCAATGATTGAAGACACTGATTACTCGCAATTTTTACTGAAATAAAGATCGAAGAATAAATTCTTCAAATTTTGATATATAATTTTCGAACACCCTGATTATGATTCCTTGCTAGACGAATATAATCATATATGTTATACAAGTTACGGCGTGAATATTTTCATTATCTGACGTCACGTGTAGACAAATTCGTGATGTTATCATAATCTACTATTATGCACGTGCGTGTTGTACTCTTAGATAAGTCAAACAATATAAAACAATGGACCAAACCTAGATATGATAAAAATAAAAATGCTCGTCCTCGAAAATTTTTCTTATCTTGACCAGAAAACAAATTTGAACAAAGCGCCGGATAAAAGATAGATACTGCTAGCAAAATGAAGATAATGGCAGCGCATCCAAAAATATTCGATTGATTTTAATAAAGAGTTTGCTTCTGATTTAAAATCGATTAAAAACTATAAACCAGAAACTCGTGAGAAAAGCTTAGAATTATTCAGAACGACATGTTTAATTTAATTGAATTATTACATAAGTTATTGTTGATGGATAATTATGTACAGGATAATTAAATGGAAAAATATGAAATTTTTTTTTGACTATCAATATTTTGTAATAAACATGAATTTTTATATTAGTTTGAACCGGAATGTTTGAAAATGGTATAATTTCTTTTCAAATAATATTTAGTGCATTTCATAATATTATTAAATAACAAATTATAGCATCATATTTTAAATTATCAAGAACGTTTTAGCTTTAGATTAAATATCTTACTGCTTGTAAAATTCATTCGAAATTAAGATAACGTAATATGCGAAGTTTTGACTAATTCTTTAATTTATCAAATTTAATTCTTCAATTTATTAAATGAATTTCTATTACAATAACCTAATATTACAACTTTTGATGAATTTCTTAAACATAAACTTCACAAAGGGTACTTTGTACAAGAATATAATTTAAAACCAATATTGATTTTATTAGATTAACATTCTGAATTCAATATCGATTTTAAGAAGAATTTTGTGAATTATTTAATATTTTTTATAATAAAAATTATTTTAAAAAATATCCTTTTTATGACGAAATAAATATGAAGTAATAAAAATTTTGGATATATACAATTTTAATAACGAGTTTTTTAATAAAGCAGTTTTAATAATGTCAATTCTGTTTACATAATTGGTCAAATAAATGCATGGAGACGAGGTAAAAATAATTTAATTGTATTAATTTTAATAATTAATAATTTGAATATAATAATGTAGCATAATGTATAATGTTATAATTTTATTGTAAAAATGAGATGGTATTTTTTATATTAGGTGTTAATTCACTAATATATTCTAGCGTATAATGCAAGAAACTATGTGCAGCATTCAAACGTGTATTTTATTTTTATATATAATAATTCATATTTTATTTATATTTGCTAACGCTATCAATTTTATCAGGGCATTCAGTATATATTATCACCATATGTTTTTGTGGTATTATGTTCATCTTTCCCAGATAAAAATGAAATATATTACAGATATATTTAGTCTGCCATTTCATATAGTTAAATTAAAGAAAGCATCAAGTTATACTTTAAAAAAAACTGTGGTCGCTTTCCAATTTATCTATTGAATGTAATATGGCTAATCAAAGCATTTTATATAACTTGAAACCTAATTTATACAATATATCTTTATTTAAGTATAGAAAAAAAAATCTAAACTCATGAAAAATTTAGCAAAGCTATTTCTTGCTTATTTTCATATAATCGATAAAGCTTAATTACCTACTTTTGATGTATATAACTCGAATGAATTTCAAATAATGCAATAAATTTGATAACTATTCCTTCTTATTTTAACAAATAAAGTAACCTACTTTATTTCACATGTATGTCTATTCAAATGGAAACTTATTCCTTACTTCATATTAGTATAATAGATAAAATGTAAGATTAAAATTTTTTTAATACAAATCGTTTACATCCAGTCATGTATAATATGAGTAACTTTTAAGTAGATAATTTAAAAAATAGTATTGTTCTTGTCATATTTAACGGGTTGAATCTCTATCAATTATATAGAACGATTTACGGGACGAAACATCGATCTTCTAGGATCCAGGTATAGTCGACAAGTTATAATACAGTTTTTCTTTAAATTAAATTGTTTTCAATGATTGTATAATAAATTACACAATGAACAATGCAATAACACTTTTTATACTAATATAAAAATTCACTATATTATTGTTATAGAAATAATTTTGGAGTAAATAAATTACAACGTTTTTCACAGAATGAAAATGAGGTGTTTGACAGCATTTATTCTGCTCGCTTTTCCGACAGTATTTTCAAAAACTGACTACTGTAACTTGCCAAGTTGCCCGAATCGTAGTCATACGCTTTGTAAATTCCCAGTAAGTTTTACATTTTCAACTACATAGAATAAAAAAGTAAGCGAGTATTACAGCTTCTTTCTACTAACAAATGTAGACGTGAAATCGTGTTTCGTAATCTAAAATAAATTCATCATTGACTTTGTCAGTAATTAAAACAATTTATTACTACTGTAGGAATTTAGAGCTAACAAACGTTGCGGATCACCCGTAATTTCAATTCTGTCAACTTTAGAAAAGTATGAAATCTATGACGCACATGTTAGGATAATGCAATTAGCGAGGTCCCAGCGACGCCAATTGCTAGGACGTAACCCTTACCATCCTGATGCTGTAAGTTATTGTCAGCATTGTAATTGACATTGAATATTCTGATTTTTTTTTGTAAAACTTTTCTGTTGCAAGGCTCGTACTTTCTTCACTTTTCAAATAACTTTCAATGCAATTTTATTCAATAAGTTATTATTATATTATAATTATTATAAATGTTGACTAATTTTACTAATTGAAAAATCACAAATATTTACAGAAATCTACGTTGGAATGGAATGATGAACTTAGAAAAATGGCTCAAAGGTGGGCTAATCAATGTATAATGAGAACTGACCAATGCAGAAATCTTGGTAAGATCATGTATGGCAATATTTTACGCACATGAATTTAACCCACACTAATGAAATTAACTCTGATTACTCGCAAAATATGCCATTTAAAATTTTAGCACAATGTTCTTCTCGATAGTCCAAGTTTTGGTACACTTGTACTTATAAATTAGTATTTCCCTCTAATTCAATTGTATATAGTAGTTTTAGTCAGAATTTTTTTTCACGAAAATATCTTCTACTGGTGCTGAATTCGAAGAAAAAGTAATATCTCAAACAGAATGTCTAATATTAGCAATATAATATCAACTACAGGTATCTAAATTATCATTAACACGCCATCATTTGTTAACGCATATTAATATAACTATACTTCAAATGACAACAACTAAGAAACTAGACATTCACTCACCTAGATTCATCAGATGATGTTAACTTAGCATGTTCAAATTTCACATCCAGAATCAAAGAAACGATTTTCAGGAGAAATAAATTCTAGGTATATAATATGCCTAATTTAATTTTAAAAAAGTATAATTTACAAGTATGAAATTGCCATATTTTAGAAATGGGAGAACGTTAGATACTAAAACGTTTCAGGGCTCCTTTTAAATATTGTCACAGTTATCTCGCTCCATCTAAATAAACCTTTCACCTATATATGATGCCCTCTCATTATTAATTCATTATGTCTTGATAAATGCAACTTGAGCATCATTCTTTTATATATTTCTAGAACAATATTCTGTCGACCAAAGGTTTGGTGTTAGTCAAATGGTGAATGGTTCATTACATCCTTCACTCGCTGGTTGGGTAAAAAATTGGTACTATGAAGACCCTTTATCAACTCACAATAGGTGAATATTTCATTCATTATAAGCATAATGTTACTCCTTAAGATAACTGTACTCCTTAAAACGTAATCTGCTTTAGAGCTTGAGATCCAAGCACTATTTAACCAAATATATTAACAGTATCTTTTAATCAAAAGAGGTCGAAACTCTTCATTGGATATAAAATTCTTGTATTCTTTAAATGAAATCTAAAAAACTCATAGTGATATTCAACTAACTTTACTATGACGCTAAATTTTAATCAAACTTTGTTTTATAGTAAAACACTGAAAGATCTAAGCAGCACTCGATCACTATGGGAAACCGCTAGCCAACTTGGATGTGGTGCAACTAAAACGTATAATACCGACCGTTTTCAAGTACTTTTAGTTTGTAATTATGCACCAATCGAATATAATGTAACATTTGATCTTAATTATTGATAGTAACATATAAAGAATGTGAATGAATGAGGGCTGAATAAAATTGTCTTAATTTAAATTTACAACTCTGTTTCTTATTTATCTCTCATATGTTAATGATGGTTTGCTTATTTATACTCCGAATCTTACAGAAATTTGCAGAATAGAATTTGTATTTTAATAACATATATGTAAGTTATTCTACCTGTATAACGACAAGAATAAATAAATAAGATTGGTCAAATATGCGTAGTCAATGGTTCATTGGCAGGTTAATCCATGGTTGAGTCTTTGTTCGCAAATAAGAACATAAATTTAATAAACATAGTTTTAATATTTAATATACATAAATAGAATCATAAAAAATTCTTAAACAACTATGAAGGGATAGATCGTTTCGAGGCCATTTGAAACTTAGTTTCATAGATGCACCAAAGGTCTGTTCTGCTGTTCTATAGTGTACACTGCAGCCAACGTGTTAGTGAAAATGAGTAAGGAAAATACGTATGTAAAGAAAAATCGATCTGCTGAAGATTGTAAAATGAGGTTATTTATCAGCACAAGTTAAAGGTAATTAATTGACACGTGCGAAATCCACAGAACAGATACGGGTGCAGTTGTTAACAATCTGGAAAGTTAGAAAACACACAGTAGATAGCAAATTTATAGCACCAATTCTCCCATAAAAGATCTTGTATATTTGATTAGCTAAATTCGAATATACAGGACGTATTTACTTGGACCAAGATTATTGTGTGATGTTGTCGAAAATGATTGGATATTTCAGTACCATTTTTCGATATATTCACAATATAGAGTATGCAGTAGAATGAATTTATAATTTGAGTATAAAAAGAGTCGTATTCAAATAATAGTTAAAACAAACTCTAAATAAACATTTAGCACAAATAACAAAGAACAAAGAAAGATTCGAGCGAACCATTGAAATATCAATGATACAAGATATATTCGTTACAGATTGACGATAATCATATTGCTTCGTTATATATGTGAATCAAATCACAGTCCAATGCCAGAATAAATGACAGCAATAAGTTTTAGGCGGAAAAAGCTATTATTGTCCTAAACTAAAAGGAAAATCAGAAGATAAACTGAATCAGTATTACTACCAAATAATTACAAAGAATTATGATATTTTATTATCATTAAGATAATTTCAATACTCTACATCATGGTATTTAGCAAGATAGATTTTGTGACGAAAAATAACATAATTTATACTTATTGTCAAACGATCACTCATTTCTACATGTATTCGAGCAGAATAGTAATTATATGTCAGTTCTAGTCACAAAATAGAATTTATAGTGAAGAATATCTACAAAAATTATATAGATTAGTATAAATGATTTCTTCGAAACCTACCTATGACTTATATCAAAGTACTTGAAGTTATCAAACATATAAAATATTTTATAGATTTGTATATTTACAAATTTATATAGATTTAGCGATTTATATAGATCTGTATGTAAATGTAATATAGTTAATCGAACCGAAATTTGAAATATGCTAGTCTTCATTGTGATATTTCAAATCAGCCTGTTTTCAATGTGAGCCTCGATTTATTCGAGATATATTAGTATCAGCGAAAATATACGCATTTAAACAGTTTCTATAATACATTCTCATCAAAAAGTTTTGTTTTCGTGAAAATGTAAAGCGAAAGTGATTTTCAGTAAGAGCTTCATTTTCCAGAAAAAGGAAACCTCATTTGCCTGGCTTTCCCCTGACGTAAGCGCGTAAAAAGAGCATTCAGCTGAGCAAGGAATAAGTCATAGGGTATGCACCTAAAAAGTACACCAAGACTCCTAGACAGCCTTTTCTGCGCAATTTATGCTGGTGTGCGACTTTTTCGCAGAACCCCCTCATCCTTTCCCACCCAGTCCCGTAAACTCGAACTGTCGATCTGACGAATGGACGCGATAGATCGACGTTCGGCGTGAGGAGAAGCCGACTGCCGTATTTTTGCGCCCCCTCGAGTCTTCGTTCTTCTGCGACGCTTTTGCCTGGGAAAGCGAATATCTGAGAAATAAAAGGTGGGGGTTAGAGAGACGTTAAAGGGGAATGGCGTATATATATGTATATATATGTATATATATATATATATATATATATATATATATATATATAAACGTATCGGAAAAAAGGAAATATGCGAGAAGAAGGGAGAGAGAGGGGTCGCCTCTTTTTTCGTCTGTAGATGGCGCGCGTAAAGTGGAGCTGTCGATAGGCGATAGGATAGTCGTTGCGCGCTGCGCCCAGAATTTCGTTACTCTTCGAAAACGGATTTCCCTCCCCTAGCCCACCGCCTCCTCTCGCTCTCCCAGCTCGAGCAAAGTGCAATTTAAAAAAATATACCGTGCGCACGCGCGCGCACCGCGCCGCGGGCCAAATTCGCCGATACGAAAACGGAAAGCCCGTTTAAGCCGCTGCCGCCGTGCTTTCCATCCGCACGTTAACTCTTCCTCGAAGTATTCCGTCTCTCTTTCTCTCTCTCTCTCTCTCTTCTCTCTCTCTCTCTCTCTCTCTCTCTCTCTCTCTCTCTCTCTCTCTCTCTATTTCCCCGTTTATTTATTTACGTGCGCGAGCGACGCGCAGGCTAAGTCGCTACTGTTGCTTTTTGCTCAGCGAGGCTGCTTACCGGTTGGAGAACTTATATTTTCCTTTATAGGAGCGAGATGAGAACTGGCTTTGCCCGCTTTTACAGTGCGCGTTGTCGCTCGCTCGCGGCGTTTATTTTTCTCCTGCGAATGTCGGTGGGTGGGCGAAGGGCGAAGGGAAGAAGCTTGTTTTACTCGCTGGTGTACGTCGTGAACTCGCGGCGACGACCGCAAAGATATCACGGACCACGTTGCGCTTACACAGTACATTTCCCGTAAAGCCACTACCAATTATCGTGGCATTAATTGCAGCTTGCGCATAATTCCCTCGATATTGAGCATTGTTTGAAATTAATAATCATTCCTTATTTTTGCAGAATCATACGTGCAAAGAAAAGTCTAATGTTAAAAATATTCTGCCCGCAATTTTACATCAATTACATATTTCCGACTTTGATGTAAACTTGTAAAAGTATATAATAATATTCAAGTGACATTCTGAGATTTCCTGAATTGCAGGAGATTTTAATTATTTTCGGGCGATACGTCAGATTCTCTATATGAGAGATAACTTCACTACGAAAAGGTAAATAAATTAAATATTAAAGACAATATAAGTTGTGACGGAACAATTCGCGGCACGAACCAAATACTTATTTTGCGCCCTTTTAGTCTACGATTTCGAATACTAGCTGGAAGGGGACCTAAAGGATAAATCACGTGTACGGTAATTATAGATAGTTAAAAGCAATGCTTATTGGCCTTAATTGTATCTTTCTAAGATATCTATGGAGTCAATTGAATATTATGAATGGAAGACAAAGGTGAAATCTTCGTGGCGAAAGATTTCTCTACCTAATGCTTGATATAGAGATAAGGGTAGATATACAAAAGAAATAGTACTTCATTTTACAATTAATTGGATATATTAGATACAGAAAGATTCAGAATAAACAAAGAACGCTCTAGGCCGAAGGTTAAGAACAAACTGAATGGAAATGGGAGCCCTGATACTAAAAGTATTGGGATCTTTTAGCTAAATCCGGTGGAATTATACAGATAACCTTGGCGTGAGTATCAAAGGCTTGTCTCTAGGCCGGATGGGGTGATCCGGATACTAAATATGTGGGCATCTTTTAACAAAATCCGGAGAGGCTATAGAGACATCCTTAGCGTGGGTATCTGAGGCTACTCTCTAGAAAGGATTGGAAGTAGCTAGTGGTCGGGAAATTAGGACTCGTGCTACTCCAGGAGGAATGAGTGCTTTTATGCTTTTTTTCAGCCCCCTTTATACAAAAATCGGAGCATTTCTGTTACAGAAAACGATTATGCTACGGAGGGAATTTAGACTGACGAGTCACGGCGCTTCTTTTCGCTAGATTCCCTCAGCCAAAAATATATTAGTTCATAAGCCCTCTACAATTGAATGCAGAAGCCGAATTTGGACCGAGTTTTACTTCCTCTTCTACAAGATAAAATGCGTGGAAGAGTAGGAAAGCGCTTCTCTGCTTGTACATAAAGAATTTTCGTACGATTTTTACAGTATTTGTGATTGCGGATGTTTCTGCAGTTTTTACACATAATTAATAAGTTTATTCGCAATCTTCGCAAATTTATACGAATGTAGATTTTTAAATCATAATCGTACAAGAAAATTGCCAATGTTATATAAATCTATATGTATTTATAATTAAAATATTTATGTGAATATCTCTAGCTATTACACTTTATACTTATGCTAAAAAATAGTAATCCGACTAGTTGTATATAATAATAATATTAATATATAATAATATAATTGATAATTTGAACTTTGAATTTACTCAGTAAATTATAAAATTAGATATAAAACAACGATTGTTATGACTATTATGTTGACTATTATTAATGTTCGTTATTATTAATAATGAAACTAAACGAATGAAATATTATTCAATATAGTAAAAAGAAAATACAAAGATAAAGAATCGAATGCATACAACAAAACCGGAAGTTCGAATAGTATACTGTATGTGTATTTTTTTCCTTTTATTAATATCTATACATAGCATTATATGCTTGCAGCCGAAAACTTTTCTTTTCATAGCATATACGCTTTTGCCGTATAACTATAACATATAATATATAGCTTATATAATATATTAGATGTATAATAATAACGACAATTCTGGCAGCCCGTTACAAAGTAATAAAAGTTTAATTATGCATAGGGTACGTAAAATTCTAAATTTTTTTCGAACGAGGATAAAGTACTTTTAACAATTATTCTTCAACAGTTTTATGAAATTGTTTTCTATATTGAAAAATTTTATTGCCTTCATAATATTTAATAAGTAAATCGATATTATCGATAAATTCATTTCATTTATCGATAAAATGATTATTTATTAGAATTACATTAAACATTCTAACACATTTTTATTATGATTTAAGATTATACTTTTTAGAAAAGACCAGAAACAGTAAAAAAAAGTGGTCATCTGTCAATCATCCTTTACATTATAATCTATACTAGTACTTTTCAAAATTTGCCTTCAGTTGCTATTGCATTTATTAAAACTTTTCAAAAGAAAGTCATATTCTAATTTCGATATATTATATTCTAAAATTTACTAATAGATAAGACAAATGAACTGTCAAGAAAAGAAGAGAAATTCTAGATTTTTTAAAACTAATAATCGGAACAATATTTTCTAATTATATTTTGAATCGAATTCTTAAATATTATTTTAATCGCCTGGTTTAAAAGGGAGCAAGTAATTCGATTCTCTTGACGAAGCGGAAAACATTAATTAAATTCCATTCGAATACCATCGATAGCAGTTTTAGAATTGGAAACCGTAATTCGAGAATATTTGAACAATAGTGCGGGAAAAAGTTGTATACACTTGAATGAGATTCTCGATCCTAAAGTTGATGATGTGCAGATGTCTTATAAATGTTTTAGCTACATTGTAGTAAAAAAATAACAGAACAAGCGATTCGAAACATGATGCTGCGTAATTGAAATTCGAAAATTGACACCGATCGAAGATCGATTTTATTGATATAAATATACAAACCATACGATAACATTTTCATTGTTTTAAGGCCTGGTTGATCAAGCTAAGCTATCTATAGATAGAACCGTAAAATATTGACCTATAATAGTGTGTATACTTTGAGCATATCAGGATGTATAAATAATTTTACTAAAACTCATCCTCCTATCAATTTGAAGCTTGCGCTAAGTGATAAAGATTATTTGAACTGTTAAGTCATCAAAATTGGAATTTTATTCTTCATTTTAAATATTGCAATCATGAGAACTCTAAAAAAATTATCAATCGAAATAAATTGAGCTCGAATAAAAGAAAATATTAATATTTTCATTAGATTTGAGGGTAGTTTATAATCCCAGATATCTATAAAATAATATTTTATTGCTTTTATTTAATTTCAGAAAAAAATAAGTCCAGGGATCATTGGCCTCCTTAGATGTCTGATAATTTTGTCTTAGTACAGGTTGTTTTTGCTCATGGCGAAAGAACTCTGGTGTATGATTGAAATGTATATACATATTATTAAATATAGTGTAATAGTATTAATATAGTGAATTTATATTATTTCTTAAAAAGTTAAGAGTATAATAATTTTAAATAATAATTTATGAGCAACGATCCGAACTGTAGAATCGTGAAAACATAAGACTCCATAGACTTTTCTCCTATAGATAGTGCTTACCATGTTATAATTTACACTCCGATATCTTTTTGTCTGAAGTATTACTACGTGTGAGCTGCAATATCTTTGACCTACAATAAGTAAACGACATATAGTCGCAATCGATCGAATTGCACATCATATAGAGCTTGGTTATTTTAAAAATCGACATTCTGTATACATGTGCGTGCGTGCGTGCACGCGTGATTGTACGAATAGAAACGAATAGTTCTGAATAGTGGGAAGAAAGAACACTTTCCTTACTTTTACTTATAGTTCCTAAATACCCAACAATATTTCTACTATAAATGCATATCTTTACATAGTATACGATAGCTCATGTGTATTTGAGGCGAATTCTCTGTTCTATTAGAAAGGTCATAGTGGAAGTATGGAGGGGACCCAAGAGAACCTTGCGCAATCGAGCCACGATCACTCGTCAACTTTCGCTTGAACAATTTTGAATGCAGCTATTTAAATGGATTTGAAACCGAGCTTCATATTAATACGCTGGCCTCTGTTACTTTATAGTGCGGAATCAGTTCGCTAATCAACTTGAGGCCTACGATGGCTCGATCGCTAGAGCGAAGGACTAGTAACTTGGTGACTCGAGTTCAAATCCCGGTCTCGGCCGATTGATACAGGCACCGCTGTAATAATTTATATGTGTTTTGTTTACAAACACATCGTAGACCTCCGTCGCTGATTAGCACCGGTATTTGGAAGCATAAATAGAGCGACGTTAAATAACATTAAAAAAAAAAAAAAGTTCGCTAATCAAGTAGCCGAGATCCATTAATATTTCTTCTTTATGTTCTTAAATTTTACGCGGATAATACGAGTGAGCGCTGTATTTGCACGATATAAAAAAAAAGTTACTGCAAAGTTTTTATAATATGTTTATTTCCTTGTTTACAAATACAAAGACATGGAATCAGAATTCGCGCCTGTGGCTAATCAAATTATTTAAATTCTTTACCTCCAGAAAAGGTGAAAATACGATTAATTAAATATTAAAGCGACTGCAGTTTTATGATTAACTTATAAAAGATTATAAATAACATTTTTTTAGTTTTTTTACTTTCTGTTTTACTCACACTCGTGTTTCGTAATAGTAGGGTGTCCGAGCCTTTAAAAAAAAAGCATTTGGAATGCGCACAGACTTTTTAGTAAGAGACAAAGTTTTTTCTTCTTTTTCTGAATGTCTAGAAGTTGATGGATTATGATTTACATGACTATTGCTTTCTCTATTGGTTCTGCAAACAAAAGCAAGTAAATCTTCGTCTGTCCTGTTCAAATCGAATCAATCAAGCTTCTGAATCTGATTGAGTCGCGCTCAAGCTGACAGGGTCGTGTATATAATCCATGTACATGGTAATCAGGGGTATCAAGCGAAGCCCTCTGTATGGGATGTTTGAATGTACCAATTAATTCTGGCAGTACCGTCGGCTTTAGCAGATCCGTATAGTCAAACTGTATTTGAGAGTTTAGTAGAAAGATGGGTAAATATGTTTTTCTACGACGCAAGTCGATTGTCTGAGTTATGAAATAAGTTGCCTCCTTTTGTTACTCTTGAATTTTTTTCAGGGCAAATTTTAATTGCAATGCACATGCAATCATTGTTTCAAGTGAATTAAGAACTCTTTCAGTCAGATCAATCGAATTGTTTTTTGTATAGCCGATAATAATCTAGGTCAGGATATATTTGCACTCCTAATATTGTTATATGCAGTAGAATTCTAAGAACTATCTATTCTTATTATTAATATCTATAATTAATGTTCGTATAATGATTTATTTGATATTAGTATTAATAAAATTTATTCCAAAATCGCTAATTATACCTTTTATTAATTTAATTCTTATACTTTATTTAGTACTTGTAAGATGTCAAGCACTTTGCATGTGCCAATTCTTAAATATGTGTTTCCAAGAATAAAAGAATTTGCTTTTAATTTAAATATCCAATAAAACCAATTATATGCATAAAAATGACACGACTTAATTATGCAAAAAATAACAATATTTGCAAGCAATCATAAAGTATAAAATTAACTTTTTTAAAGTGAAAACATAATGCATATTTTAATATGGATATCATATACAAAGTAATAATAAATATATAAATTATATAAATATAAAGAAAAAAGAAAGTATATAATTGTCTAGATCTTCATCGTTGTTATTGCTTTCTTTTAATTTGATTTATGCTATTAATTCAAACACGCAACACTGTGACAAGTTTAAATGAACGATTAAAAATATCTTACTAAATGTATTATTCTGACATATAATAAAGAGTACTGATTTCTAGCCTTAAATTAAATTATACGAAAGATTAATATTTGAATGAAGAAGACTAAAATAAAATTGTATTTATAGAATTCATTCGAATATCATAATATTTTCAATTAAATAATAAATTAATACTTCATTGGCATTCCGTTATATTTTATTGATATTTCAATATGACTGGCAAAGTTAGGATTGCTTACCACTGTGATTTTCACCTCTCCGACAACTGATATATCATATTATCTGTACGCATTTATATTTTTCAATATGATGTAAATAAATTACGTTTTGTTTGCAATGCATTGCAAATAAATCCATTTAAAATTTATAAAAAAGCTTGCTTTCATAAAATTACACTACGTACTTATGAATTTTAATATCAACGCGTCGATGCTTATATTTAAAGCAATATCACTTATATATAATATGCATACAACGAACGATCAATAATCCACGGTCGTTAATCCTGAAAACAGTTTATTGACAGTATTTGTCAATATCATCCCTATAGCTTTAACGAGAGCGAGCATGAATAACAAATAAGTGGAACAACCTCGTAAATATCGCTTCTCGCTACAAATATATAAATCATTGATCAAAAAAGTATACAAAAAAAAGAAGAGCAAGTGATTTTCAACCCCCGATCTATCTGTCTCTGCAAACATCCGTGTCACGGCGTATATACGGAATACGAAATTAAAGCGAGCTCCGTTATTTATAATACTCGAAGTCAAATCCTATTTCGAAAGAAAAGAGTGAGAGAGGCAGAGATGGTGAGAGAGAGAGAGAGAGAGAGAGACAGAGAGAGAGAGAGAGAGAGAGAGAGAGAGAGAAGGAGAATGAGCTGCGTGACCAAAACTAAATTTTCGAGATAGGTCTTTGCCCTCGTGACTGCAAGCAACCGAGCAAAAGAGCAGTGAAAAGGGATGGGAGTCAGTCTTGAGGGAGACCGTGTGTGGTAGCGAGAATTCATTGCCTTGTCCCGGTTCGCAGTTACGCCCCTTTGGTAACAGAGAAGGCTTACAAAGGAGAGAGAGAGAGAAAGAGGGATAAACAGTAGCGGCGGAGGTAGCAGCATGGAGTCGCTAGAGAGATCCAAGGGAAGAAAGAACATGTATGTATATATATATATATATATATATATATATATATATATATATCGTTAGCTTTTTTCTTACACGCGCGTAACACGCGACGTCACGTCCGCACACGCACCGCGGAGGGACCTCTGTCGCAGCCGCATATCTCTATATGCACGCGAAGTACAACGCTTGGGGAACAATACGGGTGCGAGCGTGTTTCTCTTTGGCTTCTTTCGTTTTGGTCCTCTCGCTGGATTTTTTTATTGTGGTTTTTGTATCTCTTTTTTTCTTGTACGACCTAGGCATCGTGATGCAAGGTGAGACCGGTGTCAGTTGGGATAAGCTTTTTGCTTGCATGAAAATGATGGCCGTGGCGTGCATGAGGGATCGTGAGAAAAATCGAGGTGGGGTTCGTGCGAGGAAGATTCGTTTTTTTCCATGGACACGTCGAAATAAAAGGCTCGGTGATTTTGTGATTTTGTAACAAACGAAACTGAACGAATTTATCCAATAGCTTGTGTTCAAATAAGTCTATTTATTTAAGATTAAATAACATGTTTAGATTGTTCAAGCCATCGTCTTCGAAAAATGAATTTATTCATTAACATGTATACATGTTGAATTAATACTTCGTGAAATTTATTATAATAATTCTTTTCTGTGCTTTCATAATTTTTTAAAAATCTATTAAAAAAACTTCTAAATCATTTTACCCGACAAAGGCCAGTTCCCTATTGTTTGGTAAATATTTGCATAAGCTTTATTTCAGTGAGTTTCGTGATTCTTTCGAGGAAAGTTTTATTCGAAAATAATACCAACAATTGAAAATAAAGCTTGGTTTTATAATTAGTTTTTGCGTAGTTTCTATGAAATAAATTTTTTTAGACTGCCTGCGTCTCTGTTTAGCGATGAATACAATTCATTCTATTGTAGGATAAGATATGAGTTTCATTTAATATGATTTTTGTAATGAAAATAAATGTTATGTTCAATATTTTTTTTATAATAACTTTTTGCAAAATATATTAGCGAATTACTCACATTATTCGCAACAGAAGTGGCTGCTCATCTCGGTGGAGAAATTATCCACCAATCTGTATCGTACTTTACATGTACGTCTCTTTCTCTCGAAATTCAGGAGAAATTCTGACATTCAAATTTCAAGTTGTACAAATCGTAGAATGAGGGTCGAATGGTTAAAATTTTATAATATTTTGAACCCTAGAGAAAACTTGGAGTGAAAAAGTCAAATTCTAGAGGAAATTACTAGTATAAAGGAAATTAGATATGACTAGTGATAAAGGTGATTCAACTAGACAAGCATACCTTTGTTCATCGAAAATATTTTGAAAAGAAGAAATTGTGTTATTAAAAATAAAAGTTATTGCTTTAATTAATCTTTGTTACATGAAATTTGTGCGTAAATTAATTTCTGTTCATTTATTGTGTACTATTTCTTGATATTAATGTAATGGTAGATTCTGAAGAAAAAAAATACATCTAGTGAAATCATCTTGTGAAAATTTGGAAAAATAATATTCTTCACTATCTCAAAATAACTCTAACTATTTTTAACGTAAAGGTTAGTTTTACCAACTATGTTGACAAAAATATCTGATAAAAATATAGCATTCTTTTATGATGGAAAATTAATGGATGATATTATTATTTAACATATGAATTACTATTTAGGAACTTTAGATAGCTCATAATAGATAGTTATTATTGGTTCGTTTTTACATTTATTATTCACATTGGACATTTTTTCGTAATAAATATTAATATCTAATAAATAATTACTTTTTGGAACTAGATAGAAAGAAATTGAGATTTTATTATGACTGATTATTAGGTTATCCAAATTTCACTTGCGTTGCATGATTTTTGTCCAAAAATTTTGAAATAAGCGAAATTGGAAGAAAATTATATTCGTAAACTGAAGTTTGGAAAGTGAAATTCCTTTTTGCAATTTTTCTTTCTATCCCGGTTCATAATTTGAATTCCATTACTGGACATCTCTATCGAGAAACCTTATTTCCTGCTTTTTGCGGCAGCTCTTGTCACCAACTTTCCTGATTTTTAATTAATCACAATAAAATATCAAATTATATCTTTCGATCTCTAATAAATATCTTTTCACTCATCATGTATTCGTACACACTATACGAATGATACAATTTTACAGTTGAATTCCATAATCCGTGACGAATGTTGGATCAGGTAGAAAAAAATTAGTATACATCACACAGGACTAATGTGGATTGTTCTTCTTTATCGTATCTAGCTACGTAATGTATTATTTAATTTTAATATACTTTTATATATAAAAAAGGGTCCTCTTGAAATAAAGGAACAATCACGTTGTCCATCTCTGTTCAAAGTTTTCCATTAAGGTCTAAAAATTGTGCAACAAATATATAATAAACTTTTAGTCCTACATTCTATGTAGCACCATAAAATAAGCATTATAAGTGCCACATCTTATAAATAAACTTTAGTTCATATATCCTTCGTAAGCTGACATTATTCCCAGCAGTTGCTAATTGAGCAGTATCGGAAAACCCGGCACGGAACCATCAAACATCTAGTCAAATCAACCACAGCGCGCCGGGACATTCGAAACTCTTGTCCGTCGAAACTCGCGATCAAGGAATAAACCCGCGCTTAATCCGAGATCAAATAACTTCACCTCGAGCCGTCATCTCTATAGCATATATACCTATCTATGTCACGACGACTTCCTCTCTCCGAATCCACCTTTCCGTCTCTCTCTCTCTCTCTCTCTCTCTCTCTCTCTCTCTCTCTTTCTCTCTCTGTCTCTCTCTGCCTCTGACTATGTCAAACTTCTCCACCTGACACGACGTGAAGAGAAGGGAAGTGGGGGAGGGGCGCACGGCATACGTGACGCGTAACTCCGATCTAAGACGCATCGGTGTGCTGCCTCTGCCGCATGTACCCATTGAGTTATACCCAAGGAGACGCGTGCGGCCACTGGGGAGGACCCCAACCCTTGGAAGTTTCCGCGGTCACGCGTCCGGAACTGTCGGTGGGATACTCCGATCGATTAGGAAAAAGACAGACAGAGAGAGAGAGAGAGAGAGAGAGAGAGAGAGAAGGAGAGGGAGAGGAGAGAGAGAAAGAGAGAGAGAGACGGAGAGAGGGTGAGACTGAGGTAAGACGTGCAATGCTTTCCTGTTTCGACATTTATTCCCTGGGAAATTTGAAATGGCGACGCCGACGTGTGCGGGGTCCGCCCATCATGGATAGGTGAGTTTTGACTGTAACATTCGTGGAATAGGAACTAAGTGGAATGCATATACGACTTTTTGAGATATAAAAGGGAAGGGGACTTATATTAGGAAGGAGGCGAGAAATAAGATGCGTTAGAGTTTCATTGGTGCGGATCGAAAAGATTGCGCTGTTTACGTGTTAAAAAAAATCGTCGATCATCTTTTTTAAAGGAAGATATTTAAATTATTTCGACCTAGCTCACAAACTCGTCTTGATCATGTAAATAATTCTACGTACATTTAGTTGAGTGTTTTTCGTTTCTATGATTCTTTCGTATTACACCCTAAAAGATCTATCAAAACCGTGCTTTTATTACTTCATCTTATTCGAAAATCCTGACCTACTGAATCATTCTTGTATATATGCTATAAGAAATAATATGTCGTCAATTAAGCCAAAAAATTTTTTGAACTGCCTAAGTTAATAAACTAAATATCTCATGGAATATCGTTAAATAAAAAAATTAATTTTTATTTTGGTTCAAACATAGTGCGTAAGAGATTGAGGAATTTTACCGTTTCCCTTGTTAACAATTCAATAAAACACAATAATTATGTGAAACACTAATATAAATTGAATGAATATGTATCAAAAAAGTAGCACAAAGTATATATGAAGCAAGTAGAGCTAACTGAGTTAAATAATATATATTTTTTTATATTACATTATATTAGATTACTATTAATAAAAGTCAAAATACACCAAATGTTTAGAAAGAAATTAATTGTTAAGCAATAACAATACCTAGCTAAAAAGGTAAGAAACATTTTTCTGGAGTTTCGAAAATCCTAAAAAAACTAACAATCTACGTTTAGTCATACATCTTTTTAATACAATGGCTGTGTTAAAAGAGCTGCATACGTTCCATTCCGATAGCATATGACCTATTAGTATATCCACTGTAATGCGTCACTTTAACTGCACGGAAAATTCGTGGAGGTATCGATGCGTCGGTCGCAATGGGGATCGAATTATTCCTATAGTCCGGAATAGCGGTGGATAATTTCAGGTATGATCGCACGGCACTAATTCGATTATAAGTGAGCATCGATTCGCTATAGCGCGCTTTATATAATTCCAAATGCAGACAACTAATTTCATTATTAGGTACGGCGCGTATCTCGGATTGCGACATGATCAATTTGGCTTATAATAATGAACATCAGCTTCATTGATTCGTCGGCAAAGCGAATTCGTCATAATTTTAACCGATGCCTCATATTGTTGTGTCCTGCAAACTTCAATCTGTTCCAAGTTATTAATTTTTCAGAAACGATGATGAGCTATAAATAGTGCTATAAAAAAAGAATTATTTGTTAATAACTTAAACGGCCATTTAAAATATACGAAGAAATTAAATTTTATTAACAGATTATTAAGAGATTCATTAGCGATATCAATAAAATTGATACATTTATTACAGAAAATCTGGCTTATTGTTCTTTTATTCGGCATCCAAATAAAAATTATCAATTGAAAACTTGAATTTAAGGTAGTGAGGGCAGTGAGATTGTCCTTTGTTAACATAGAATATAGTTTATTTTTATTATTTTTTCTTTTTGTATTACTGTTAATTTTTAAACTAATTTTATTTTATTTTTTAATAGTAATTATTATTTCAGATCCTTCGGCGGTGATCATCAACAAGGATAGTCTGACTGTCATTATTTTAATATAATATATTAGAGTATAAAGACCGATAAAAATATTTAAGAAAGATTTGGTTTTGCAATATTGGCTTGTAATTAGAAACTCGTTCCATTCTTAATTTATTATTTACGCCACTTACTGTCGAAGATATTGCATCAATTTCATTTTATATTTTTTTAATTAAGTAAATGGGTTGACTAGTATTGAGTATAATTTCAATAATATGCCGTCATATTGTTGACGTATACGAATTCAAGTATCAATACCTCAATAATGCTTATTTCTGGCTGGACCTTTATAGAAATGGCATATAAATTTATATTATGTAATAGGTCAAATTTGATATAAGTGTTGAAAAATCATCCGCGTGCTCAATATAAACTTGTGAATCTGATATTTCGCTCTCACGCGTCCAGAATTTTCTGCCCACCGGTGCGTTTCCGACTCTTCGCATGGAAAGCACAGATCGACCAGCTGAATGCTGAAATTTTTGGATCCCGGCAATTAACCCCTACGCGCTCCCTCGGATTAAATCCAGGCTTCGCTCACCGATCCACCACGAACGCCACCGTCCCCACCGTAGCTATTTCCGCCTCGTCGAGCGGCGCGCGTTAATCCCGCCTTGTCGAGCAACTGCGACACGAACTCCTCCGAGAGGCGCCGGTCGGCCAGTCGCTCTGCCGGCCTAGGACGACAACACCCGTCTCCCCTCACCCGCCGACCGCCGCCCGGCTAAATGCAAATCGCGCGCATTTGTTCGCGCCGCGTCGCATCGCGCGCCTGCGCACTTATAATACGATCTCTCGAACAAAAGCAGAGCGGCGTAAATTCACGCAACGACGCGCGCGCGCCTTAGGTGTAACGGTGCGGGCGGGGCAGCTGGCGGGTGGCGAATCTCTCGCGGACGAGCTGACGCATTGTTCGCTCACAGGCGCGCAAGAGGCGCGGATACGGCGCGCTACCCCGGGATCTACGGCCTCCCGGCGCGGCGGCAGCGGCAGCGGCGGACGAGCGGAGGCGCACGTCGCTGCAGCGTTGATTAATCAATTTCAACATTTACGGCGGATTAAAACGTCGGCGGCTCCCAGCAGCCTAAGGTTTACGACAGGATAAAATTTTGGAACGCCGGGATGCGCCTGTAGCGGTCTGTCTCTCACCCCCTCTCTCTCTCACTCTCCCCTGCTCTCCCGCCTCCTTGTACGCCTTTTTCGATCCGCTGTTAACCTTTTAGACGGTCCCGTATACGGACGAATTTATAACGCGGGGCACGCGCTGGAGGGGAATATTGGTCGGGATCGTTTTATAGCCTGTTGTTACGCGTCGCGTTGGGAGCTTCGCCTCGTCCCGGATCGGAGTCGTCTTCGGCGGCGAAACATTTTACGCGCTCCTGGTGCTTTTTCAGGGGTCGATATTTTTGTATACCTGAATCTTATGGCTAGGATAAGGTGATTTTGGATCTAAGGAATCATTTGCTTGTAAAGTTCATGTCTGGCAAAATGGCATTCAATAATGAATAAAGAAGTATTGAGATATTACGGTTATTGCTCGTTTCATTTAACGAAGCATCCTTTCCTGAGTGATCAACGCATATCATTCTTAAGATATAAATCGCATATCCTCAATGTTTGATTTCTCAGTTAGTATTAATGAAATTTTAATTAAAATTTATTTATCGATCGAAAATCTGTCTGAATTTCTCTACGTTAAAACAGTAAATTATTTTCTAATGGATATAAAAATCTGCTGAACTTCTATTGATAATAATTTAGAAATTATAGCTTTATCGACATAAGATAACTAGAATTAAATTCTGCTTGCATAGTTTGATACAAAGTAAACTAATAAACATTTATATTATTGTAACAATCTTTTTTATAAACGAATACCGATGAAAATATTCATTATAGGTTTCTTAGAAATTTTTTTATTATTAGAAATTTGATGCTTTCTTCTAAACTATCGACAACAGTTTTAGTTAAATAATTTTAGTTAAATAAACCTGAACGATTAAATTGATGTAGATAGGTTGTGGCAGTTAAGTAACTTTTGTAAAAAAAGTGTAAGTAAAAGGTTTATTTCCATTATTATTTTTGTTATATAAAATTCGTAACCTAAAGTTCTTAGTTGATATTAAATAACAATTATCCCATAGACAACCTCATAATAGATTCTATCTGAACTTAAGTAGTAGTATTTTTCTTTCAAATTTGTGCTTTACCTAAATATCCCAAAATAACGGTCCATTAATCTATCGGAATCAACTAAGTGTCGGCTAAGTAAAGCAGAATTAATATTTAACTAATAAATTCTTCGAAATATAACTTATTACTTCTAATTTTTCTGGTAGTAGCCCACACTTTATCCATATGTAGTTATGCTCGCGCGTGTCTGTGTGTGTGTGTGTGTGCGCGCGCGCGCGTGTGTGTGTGTGTGTGTGTGCGCGCGCGCGCGTGTGTGTGTGTGTGTGCGCGCGCGCGTGTGTGTGTGCGTGTAGCAATTTTAAATAACTAAGTCTTGGTTCAACTTTTCTATCTACGTTATTCTACATTTTAACAAGTTCCCTTAAAATAATTTACGAAAATTCTGTATTCAATTTAAACAAATCTAATAAATTATTCTTAAATGAACGTTATAATTAACGTGTTATTCATAAATCCATAAAGAACTAATGAATTATATTTTAAATCAATGCACTTTTACATTTTCTAAAAGTCAGTTTAATTATTTATGAGTTCATTATTAATGAAATCTACAAGGATATTAAATTCTCATCATTAAATTGTGTTTTTAATAATTGGTCATGGTAAAGTATGCAAATTAGTCGTGCAGGTAATAAACATTAATAATATCTTTCATGACATTAAATTAAATTTGTACACAAAATTCTGTATTAATTTGTGTACTTAGTACATTTGTACACATTGTTCTCTTATTGTTCGTCATTGTTATAATATTGTTTAATTTTAAACACAGCAATTAATGTGAAATAAATTTAATCTTTTTAAAATAAAATAGTATATGATTTATTCAGATGGCGCCGCTATTCAAGAAATCTGTTTTTAAGAAATAAAAATGAAATTTATTGTCTTGCCAATGCATCGGGCCATTTTATTATGATAGCCATTTGTATAGGTAAACATTTAATAAAATTGAAAATTGAATGTGAAACCACTTGAGTTTTTAATTATTTAGAAGTTTCTTTTATGTAATAAAAATACAGTCATTAGGTAGTAGGTTCAGTAGAAGCATTTATATACTATTTTAAATTAATTAACTTTTGAAAGTTATAAATATATGAAAGATAGCAGTATAAGCCGGTCTTTAGTTAAATTATAGCTCACTATTGAAGTATAATTGTACCCGAAATTATGATCTGCGATTATCCCCACCAATGATTATTCGGCATTTACAAAAACAAAACGAAAAAGAAAAAACACACAACTCGCCAATTCAATTCCAACAGTTGTACCATTGCACCTTTAATACGCGAGCAATAGTCAAACTCTGCGACTTCCTGTTCGGTGACTATTTCAAGACCCGCGCAAAATCCACGATGATCCCGCGAAACACAGTACACATAGTTCTCGCGCGTACGGATATTGCGTACGCGCGCGTATTCCCGCCCTCGCCTCGTCTCGCTGAAGATAAACAACTCGAGCCATTACCCGTCGTGTACCGAAGAAGCGGCTGATGCGCAGCGCGCAGTGCGGTAGCTTCGTCGCGAGCGCTCTCGCGTGGTATACGCACACCCGAGCAATAATATCCGCAAATCCCCGCAAATCGCCGACTAGGCTAGGACGCATGGGCAACGAGCCACGCGATAAAGGTGGGATAACACGGAGGAAGTATTTTTAAAGGGTGGCACGGGGCGAACGGTAGTTTTCTTATAGAGATGTCGTGTAAGAACGCGCGCTCGCGGCTTCGTAAAAATTTTCAAAATTGTTATCTTGAGTGATAAAGAGAGAGAGAGAGAGAGAGAGAGAGAGAGGAAAGAGAGAGATAAGTGGTCGTAAAAAGTTCCAATTTTATGAACAAACTTGAAATTTAATTGGCATAAATAAAGAAAAATTTACGTTTTATCAAATTCGATGAAAAAGTGTACATTGCATATGGGTTTAAAGAATTCTTACTTCAAGATAAATACCACGTGTTACTAAGCTATGATTATAGTATCCAATCCATTGTTAGATAAAGAATTTTTTAAAATATGCTAAGTCTCAATATGAGCACCCAGCAAAAGAAAGGCTTCAGAACGTAGTAACTACGAATTATTACAATATTATTCTATGATGTAGGAAATATATGCTTATAAATAAAGACATGCTTCTTCGCACTGGTTTTCACAATAATTTCCAAACGGGACGTGAAGAAATAAAGAAATATGAATTCGAAATGGGTTTATGAGATTAATATGATGGGAAGTATCATTTAAATCTTTATATTAATTATATAAAATGTAAGAAAATTATAATAATATAAATTTTCTCTAAAGCGATATATATTGATAAAAAATAAAAACATTAATATTGTATATTTTTTGAGATTCCATGAAAGCTTCTGTATGCTTAAATATATATCCTTTATATTCCAATAACGCACTGTGTATCAAATTTCATTTTTATTCAAAAGTTGATTAGAACGTCAAAATCGCTATTTTAATTTTTATCTATATGGTCATGGTTATATGGACATCAAATGAGTAACGGCATTTGATCCTATATTAAAAAAGCTACTAATCAATTGATCAAAATTCAACTCGAGATTTACGGAGGAAGTTCTCTAAAGCAAGCACTCCAGGTGTGAGCCCTACTGCACATCCGCGACGACGCGACGTTAATAGAGGTAGGCGAGGTGGATCGTAGCCGCGACGAGCGCAGGGAAATCCGGCAAATCATCGAGGTGGTTGTTTCGAAACACTTGATTGGGGGATATTTGCGATGGTAATCCGTAGTTAAATCGATGAATTGCTTTCTGGGTAATGGAGCAGCAAAGTTAGGCGAGTAATTAAGTAGATAGCCGTGGGTAATATGGGTGGGCTACTCACGTCTAAGGATATAACGGAACAAACTAGAATAGGCAATAAAATAATAAGAGGAAAAGTTGATCATATAAAAGTGATAGTTCCTAATCTATAAATAACTAATTCTATAAATAATTAAACAAGAAGCTAAAAATAATATTTACTTTAATTTTTTTTTAAATCGTCACTGATAAGAAAAAATAAAAAAGGAAACTTAAATAAGCATCTTCGTCTATCAACGATCAGATAACTTCTTTGATATTAATTTACCATATCTACTTATTACGATGATTAACACAAATATTTTCAATTCCTTTAACACGAATATTCTAAAGTTATAAAAACCATGCATATGAATTAAGAAATAAAAGAATCTCGAGAGCCGCGATAATAAAAGGAAAGCCATATAGTAAAAGAATGGTGGAGAGATATTGGCTTAGAACATTACGAAGAAGGAGCTATGTTTGTAAGATCGGCCAAGAAAAAGATAAAAGCGAGATAGAATGTGAGTGAATAAGACAGAGGGCGAGAGAGCGAGAGGGAGAGGGAGAGATACTGCAAAAGAAAAAAAACGAATGCTAGAGAATAAGAAGTAAAGTTTGAGAGACGAGTTGAGAACCGAGCCAAAAATAAAAGGAGTTCGATGCAAGAGGCCAGCCTGTGATTTAGTAGTCGAAAGGGAATTTATGAGAATTTCCATTCGAGACAGAGGAAGTGAAAGAGAGAAAGAGACAGAGAGATAGAGAGAGAGAGACAGAGAGAAAATGAGCGGGGGAAGAACAAGAGAGAATCCAAAGCCAACGGAATAGACGACGAGGCCATCGATTATTTCCGAGATTCGTTAGAGCTCCCGAGCGCGAGGCGCATCGAAAGTTAGAGGCAACTCAGTTGGGCTACCCGTGGGTATGGCCGGCCGGCCAGGGGTGTCTGACCACAGCGCGAAATAACTACTTCGACGTGCGCCGGGCCGAGTACTTTTTCGGCACGCGCGCGGCCCCCCTCCCCCACGTTCGAACGGCCAGCTGCTCGATATTCAGGGCGCGGAATAGGTAGCTCACGCGCTACCTTTACGCCACCTCTGTGCCCCCTCCGCCGCGCCGCCACCGCAAGATCGCCGCGTCCCCCTCCCCACCAGGAAGAATCGAGACGCGGCTGTTGAACTTTTCCTTGATTTTGCCCCGAGTGTTTGTTGGTTGCCGGTGCAGCGCCGCGCCGCATGGGGTTCGCTGCAAGTATAAGCCGATGGCTGGTACGTTTGATGCTGAGTTGTTCGGTGGTCGATGGGTTGGGTAGTTTAAGAATATGTTATTTGCTTGATTTAAAGACTAAATAATTCTGTCGATGAAAGTTTCATTAACTCTGTTACTATCAACTTGAGTTTATATATACATACATTCTCAGTAGTACGTAATTTTATTAATCCATTTTCTTATATCTTTGCAAGCTTTTTACAGGCTTTAAATCAGTAAAACATATAATTAGATAAACTTTTACATTATTATATAATTATTTATAGACTTTTTTATTATTAAATATACCTGCATTAATCGATTATAGTAAAAATTCATATAAATCATTGCTTAAATAATTAATGGACGTACGTACGTAATTGGAAGAATGTACAAATATAATATAAAATTCGCAAAAGTTTGACAAAGGATATGTTGATTGTTAAAATAACATACATTAGCCATTATACAAAAATAAATTTCATTAAAATCTCTCAACTAATTTCGAGACACTCGCCTTGAGAATAATAACTAATAGCAAAAATTTTTTTTCAATTTATTCTTCTTATAAATTAAACGTAATAAATGTGTACTTGGAGGAAATTAAAAATGATTAAGTCAAATAAACAAGTATTTTCTTCGATTTTACAGTCCTATTATGATGACAGTCTCACTGTCCTTGTTTATAATCCTGCTTGTAGAATATGAAATAAAATACTGTTACGATATACGATATTCGAACTATCCTAAAGGAAAATGTTTTATTTTGAAGTGATTTTTGGAATATACGGATGAATTATTAAGGATACTTTTTGAAAATAGATAAAAATGGATTTCAAACCCTAATTCTACAATAAAAATTAAATTTTCTTTATCAACCAAAAACATGAAATATTTTTCAAATCATATTAATAATAAAGTTCGAAATAAATAATTTGGCCCGAAACATAAGAAAAAAAGCGAAAAAGATGGTGCGGGTTTGATATATGTATTTTTTTATTAGAATTGGAGGCCATGCCATCGATAAAGACATGAGGCGGTTGAAAATGTTGAGAAAAAAGACTTAAGTGTTGAAAATTTCATATTTTAAATTCTATGCGGGTGATTGTAAACAAGGACAGTTTAATTCTTTATATAGTAGCACTATAAAGCCAAATATGAAATCATAGTGAAGACATTTTGAAAATTCTTATTCTTTAAGGAAAGAACTTTACAGGTATAAACTAGATTATCATTATTTTCTTCATTTTACTTATTGCTCATATATAATAAAATTTATTCATTGCTATCCAGAATGTTTCCTTTATCACTAAATTATTATCACAAATTATGGAACAAAATGAAAATCCGAATGACGTTCTAGTTGCTAGAGGTACCTGAAGTATATACTGATCATTGAAAATCCGTGGGTTTCGCGTATGGAACCCCCCTCCCAGAGGTCGGTCAAGGAACTCCTGACTCACAAGCCCCGTCCCCAGCCATCGTCTAGAGTCCGAAAAAAATAACTCTATAAATTCCAATATATTTATATGATAAATACTAAGAGGTGAAGAAGAAAAGGTAATGTGAAAGTGAAAAAAGCCAGAGGACGGTAAAGAAATAGTGGTAAATCCGTCAATTTAAAATCTCTCGATAATAGATAAGGCTGATGATAAAAATAACAAAGTGGCTGATTAGTTTTATACAATTCTCATAGAAATGTGAGCGCAGTCTGAGATAATGAGATAACATGGACGAATAGATCGACACATCTCGTATTCATATTGTAGAATAATTATAGAAAAAAAATCATAATGCAATCAACTTATAATAACTAGAAAATTGGAGTATAAGAGACATACTTAGCTGGAAATTTCAGTGTTTAGATTTCACTCTAATTTGATGAAGATAATAATTTTGAGTTGGAATTTTGTAAATTCATTGCCATATCTGTCGATCGCACACAATTTAAAGAATAGCTAAATCTATTGAAATCTCAACATTGAATAACAATTTTGATCAGATCGTTATATACAGTATCATTTTTAACTAAATTCTAAAATTTGTATCATATAATATTATTTTATAATTTGTATAACGTAATTTCTTATAATCTATTCAATATATTGACTATTCAATAAACATTATTTGAGAGCATTTTTAGCGAATGACCAACAAAAAACAAAAATTGTTTTACAAAAAATGCTGTCTGCCAGATTTATTTTTCTGATTGCGGCCCATTATACCTAGACAAAATACATCGATCATTGCAAAACTGCCAAGATCAATATTTAAAGTCCTGACCAAAAAAATCAAGGTTAAATGAAATAGATAAGTGCAAAAATAAAAACGGTATTTATAATAAATAAAAGAAGCTTTACTTTAAAAGTTTTCTCTATTTATTATAAATATTTTTACTCTTTTTAAAATTTGTAATTGTTTTTTAATCTATTATATATTAATTGAATTATTTAGATAACTGGAAGGTGAACAACACAAGTAAAGGAAACTTCTATAAAGCCTAGTCCTATCAGATTGATACAATTTTGATTCCACTGTGTTTTTTTATATAAATAGAAGATCAAAATCGAAAGTAAAATTTATCTACTAGTATTGTTAATTATTGTCAATGGAAATTTGGCCAATTAGAATTAAGTTTAGTTTAAAGTAAGCATTGAACATCCGTCAACTCAATTAGGTGAACTCCTATGTACCAAATTATACTTTTGTCATACTATATTGTATTTCTGCATACTCTTTGGTCATTATTAGATTTTTAAGTAAAAGGACGTAAAAACCAATGCATGAGTAAACCGTAATTCTGGAATACTAAAATAATTTTTTTCAAAAGTATTAGTACCTTTATTTATCAACGACTTTGATTATTATTTTTAGGTTATATTTCAACAAAATTTACAATGATTGTACAATACATCCTACATTAAAATTTTACTTTTTCCCCTTCCTCGTTGTTTACACCTCCCCGCCGCCCCGCAATCTACCCAGCCACATTCGTACTCGGCACTTTTTCAGCGATTAAGCCGCATTTCCTCATTCCCCTCCATCTATCTCGTTGACGACTGACAACAAAAACATGGATTGAAATTCGGATGTTTCGGTAATAAAGCAGACGGCGGCGTGGTTCGAAGCGTAAAACTTTTTAATTCACGACGCTCGGGCGCTGGTCTATGCAAACAGTAATAAACTTTTTGCATAATTTTTACACGACGCAAAACTTCATACATAATGTCACTAAAATTTATAGGAATAAATGCTACTGATGTAAATTGCATGTTTAAACATATAAATCTTTAAATTATTCTTTTTCGTGGAAGATGTTAATTTTTGGGGAGTTACATTACTAAATATCTTTTTTAATTCGTTCAATTTGAAAGTTTAAAAGATAATCCATATAAAAATATTTTATACATAATTGCTGAATGAACAGTCGGTTCTAGTTAATTCGAAAGACGTGGAAATTTTAAGCACGATTAGAATACTCAATAAGTGATACAAAACCCCAATCACTCTCAATGAATCAAAGAAAAAAAGATTGCTCGCAGCTTTTCCGCCAACTGGAAAGTACCAATAATATCAAAATAATTTTCCGCATATATCACATTTGGAGAACAAAGTTAGAAACTTACTTTATATATACATACATATATATATATATATATATATATATATATATTTACGTGTATATATACACTTAAATTGTGCGAAGTTAAATCGCCGAACATAAATCGCGAGAGAGGACAGAAAGAGATAGGGCACGGAGGAATCCCCTCGGCTGTTTCATCACCATTGACCCCCTTTCGGACAAATTTACGCTCTCGGTCGTCGTACCGAGGAAATCCCGTAAAGCGACGGGGGCGCGCGCTAAATAAAATCTTGCGACCCTGTGCGTGTGTGCTGAGGGAGAAGGACAAATGGCCAGAGGGAGCGGAGGTGGGGGCTACACAGGGAAAATAAGCGGCGACTTGTCTTAATGGGGAAACCCACGTATGCGGTAAAGGGATAAATATAGACGTTAGCAGTTGCCGGATAGAGAGGGCAGAGGCTGGCGTAGGGGCTGATTTAACGAAGGAGAACGAAAGGAATTCCGTTACGCCGTGCCGTTTCATTATTCGCGTCCGGAGCGCGCGTTATGCACCCGCGACCCGAGGGCTCGTGTTTGCCAAGGAATCGCGCTCTTTCAGCGTCCACCGCAGCGTGGCGCGGAGCTCTGCCTTCGTCGAATTACTTCCCAGCCCTCCCCCCTCCGCCCCCCACGCCGGTACGCGTATGGGACGGTAAGCTCGAGTTTCACGCCGCGGGCGATTCGGCCCAGGGGTTGGACGTTCTATCTCTCTCTGCTCTATCTCTCTCGCTCTCTCTCGCTCTCTCTTTCATAGCGCGGCGAAGTTATTAAGGGTGGACTACGGAAAGCTTTTGAAAGATTGCTAAGAGGAATTTCTCTTGCTCTATCTCTCTTTCTCTCTTTTTCTTTACTGAGGAACGGGATAATGCAATTTCTGATGCAACGTTTGGGTTTTTAATGAAACTGCTCGGTTGGATCTTGGGGATGGGGGAAGCGGATTGAATGCAGTAACTTTTCTCTTTTATTCTTTTACTTCGAAGAAATTGCCAGGTATAATTTTAATGTTTGCAAAAAACTGTTACATTTTCGTACTAAGGAAACATTTGAATTTTCTACAAGACTATTGGATGGTAAAAATATTTATATGCATAAATGGTTGAAATGTCAACGCAAAGAAAATTTTTGAACATCAAAAATCATTTTAGTGGTAGAAAATTTTTTAAATAAAATATCTACCTGGTTTCGGTGCCTGAAAAGAGATTTTAACTTTATTACTTTGGAACTATTTCATCGCCCTACTCATAAACATCTGTATTCCATTCTTCTATTTTTATAACTTCTTATATATATATATATATATATATATATATATATATATATCGATAAATATTACTAAAATTCGATCGCTTACGTAATTTGCGTAATTTGCGTTGGATCAATTTTAATTTTATAGTTGCAAGTCTCTACTTTTTACGATGTTTTTTATTAATATATTTATTAAAAATTCTGTAATTTTTTTTTTTTTTTCTTTTTTTTTTTATTTAAATATTTGAAGTCTCTTACAAAAATCTGAGACTTATTTTGCTAACAGTAAATATAAATATAAAATAGACTGTACAGTATGTATTACATAGATATTTGTTATTTTTAAACAAATATATCGCACTCGATAAAGTAATCGCAAATGTATTTACAAGCTTTTATTTCTGGTTTACTAATAATTATTTCTATACACATAGGACCCTCAGAGTATATTTCTCTTAGTTTGTTGTTAAGCAATTTTCTTTCTGTAGCATATGCTGCACACTGAAATATAACATGATTTAGGTCTTGGATTCCGTCATTGCATTTTGGACATTTTGAATCGTTTACATAACCTGATCTAGCCAGTGAAGCGCGTAAATTGTAATGGTTTGCACGACATTGTAACAATGTTACGTCGGTTGAAATTAGTTTTTTGGAACCAAGGCTATTTGTTGGCGTTATGATATTTTTCGAAAAATATTTTTCCTTTTTTTGTCGATTCTCTAGTTAAAAACAGTAGAGTATCTTCTCTCGCGTCTTTTTTGAGTCGATGATAGTAGTCAGTGTAAGGGAGCTTTATATTTTTATATGAGTTTTTAAAGGTTGCTTGTTTAGCTAGTTTGTCTGCCATTTCATTTCCCTCAATACCAAAATGTGAAGGAATCCATATAAATTGTATGTAATAATTCGAATTTTTTTTGATAAATTTATTATATTTTTTTTTTAATTTCCAGTATGCAGGGATTTATGTTGGCGTTACATTTATAGATTTGAGACTTAGAAGTACACTTAGAGAATCAGAACATATAATAATGTTATTTTCTGGCGTTTTTAGGCAGATGTCTAGCGCATTGTTTATCGCGGTACACTCTGCCGTATATATAGATGCGGTGGGGCTAATGGTTGTTGTTTTTTTGGTTTTTAATTCTATGCTAATACAGGCTGTGCCTACATGCGGGGAATTTTTCATTTTACTACCATCTGTATATATTGCGAGAGCGTTTTGAGTTCTTAAGAAATTGTTAAACAATTCTATAGGTTCGTTGGAGATTCTTATATTTTGTCCTATTGACGTTTCTATGGGAATACTTGTACGTATAATCTCGTATTCATAGGAGTAAATATTGTAGGCATTTTGTTTCACCTGTATGTTTTCGAGTATTTTTGTGATACACTGATCCATTAGAGTTAATTTTTTCATTTTGCATTTTTTTTTCGTAAGTATAGGTAAATATCTATGTATATTTTGGTTTGTTAAGCAATTTGTTTTACAAAGTATTTTAACAAGAAATTTTTCACATAAAAGTTTGGTTCGAATTTCAATAGTAGAAAGCTTTGTTTCTGCCAGTATAACGTTTGTTGGCGTGCTGTTTCGATAACCGAAAGCTATTCTCATGGCTGAATACTGCAGTTTTTCTAATTTTAGGCCGTAAAATTTTTGGTTAGGGAAATAAACAAAGCTTCCGTAATCGATTGTTGCGCGCAAGTAGCTTTTGTAAAGAGTGAGTAGAGTTTTCGGATCAGAACCCCACCACGTTCCACATAAATACTTGAATAAGTTTATAATCTTAAGGCATTTTTTTTCTACATAATTTACATGGGGTATAGATGACATTTTGTAGTCAAAGATTATACCCAAGAATCGCACACTTTCGCTGGCTGTTATTCGATGGTTATCAATATTAATTTCAACCTGCTCTGGTTTGATTCCTTTATTATTAAAGTTGATAAGCTTAGTTTTTTGTGGGGCCAGTTCTAATCCAAGCTCTTCAAGATTTTTGTTTAGAATCTTTATAGATTTTTCTATAATGCTTATGATTTTCCGAAAAGGGCAGTACATTGAGTATATTGCTATGTCATCCGCAAACTGAGATATTGCAACGCTTTTGGGTAGATTTTCTGCTATGTTTCTAGTATATATTATATAAAGAAGTGGGCTTAGTACACCCCCTTGAGGTACACCTTTACAAACGACGCGAAACGATCTGTTTTCAGGACTTGTAAATATAAGTCTCTCGTAGGTAAGAAATTTGACAAATTTAATTACATTTAGGCTGCAGCCGATGTCGGCCAATTTTTTTAATAGTGTTTCCGAATTGACATTGTCAAAAGCGCTGCATACATCGAGGAAGGCCGTCAGCAGTGGCTTTCGGAGAAGGAATGCTTCATCTATACGTAGTTTCAAGTTAACAATATTATTTAAGCATGATTTACCGACTCTAAAACCAGATTGATTTTCCGGAAGAATTTTTCGATGTTCGCACCACCATTGTAGTTTATATTTTAAAAGGGATTCGAAAAGTTTACATAAACATGATGTTAGCATTATAGGTCGCATATTGTTGCTATCGGGCTTTTCTATGAAATGAGTGAAAGATTCTTTCCAACTGTGTGGATAAAAGTTTGTTTTATACATTTCATTATAGATATCTAAAAGTATCAAATGATATTTTGTTGGTAGTCTTTTAATTATTTCATAGTTTATGCCATCCATTCCCGACGATGATGTATTCTTTTTAGTATTTAAAACATTATTGAATTCTACAATTGTAAACGGTTCGTCAAAAAAGCTATTTTCTCAGCATTTAGGTATGGTATGGGGATTAGTATTGACCCAAGGGGGGTTGATTTTATTTAGAGCATTGTTAATTTTTTCTTTAGTCTGTAAATTTTCTGTTGTGCTTGTAGAATTTGTTTTTACGAATTTATTTTTAAGGATTTTACATTTATTCCAAACGTATTTCAGATCATATTTAAAGTTAAGAGTTTCAGTGAATGCCTTGAAATGAGCTTTTTTGTGTTTTTTAAACGTTTTTATCGCCATCGCGACTGTTTTTTTATATGCGATTAAATCTTCTAAATTATTGCTAAACTCCCATTTCTTGTATGCTGCTGTTCTCTGTCTTTTGACTTTTGAGCACTCCGGGCTCCACCATGCGACAGGATTCTTTAGCTTAAAATTTTTTCCATATTTTTTTGTAGGTGTACTGCAACAAATACTCTCTTTAATAATATTTACAAATTTATCGTATTTTTCGTTAGCAAGGAGGTCGTCATATTCGTGTGTATGAAATTCGGGATAATGTTGATTTAGCTCTGACAAGAACTGTGGCCAGTCTGTTTTACCTGTTTGTAGCTTGAACGATTTTTTACTGTAGCTGTGGTTTTCTGCTTGCATCGAGAAATATACCGGATAATGATCAGAGCCAAAAGTCTCTTTCATTACTTGAACTTGAATTTTGTCCACGATTTTATTTGTTGAAATAATTAAATCTAGGTTCGATTTTTTTCCAGTACGAAAGTCGATATGAGTGTGTGTATCTGTATTATGTACAATGAGATTATTTGCATCGATACTGTTTAAAAACTTATCTCCATTACTGTCTGTTTTGCGACTATTCCATAGAAGGTTATGCGCGTTGAAGTCCCCTATTAAGATACTATGAGAGCTAGTACTCACGTTTTGGTCGTACTATTTGGTCCCACTGGCTCTGTGTTAGTGAAAAGCCGGGAGGTCTGTAGCATGCGAAGATAAATAATGGTTCCTTCAGACTGGTAATTTATATTCCACTCATTTCAATTGGACATTCTGGTATATTTTTATGAGTGAATATAATTATTCCTCCACCTCTGCCTTGATGTCTGTCCTTACGATAGCTTAAGAATCCTGGTAGTGTGATTTGTTGATCTGTTAAAGGTGAAAGCCAAGTTTCAACACAAATTATAATATCGAGATCGATGCTAAAACTTTGCAATTCAGTTAGTCGGTTTTTAATGCCTCTGATATTCCAAAAGCAAAGTCTCATTTTATTTAAATGTTTGTATATACTATTGAGTAGTTGAGTTTTTAAGATCGAGATATTCTTCATCCACAGAGCTCGTTTCATCACTAGCTATTTCGTTATTTTCTAATCGTCTTATAATTCTATAAATGCGACTTTTTAAATTAGCTGCAGTTATACCTTTACGAATATCGGAGAGCATTTGAATTAACTTTGTTGAGTTATTTGTAAATTCCATGGCTGTGCTTGGTATGTCGTTATTATTATAGGTTTTCTGCAAAAATTCTGTTAGTGTAGCCATGTCTAGAGGGTAGTTTTTTCCGGTATTAATAATGATTTCTTTTACAGGCTCTAATTGAGCACTGATTTCGTTTATAGTCGGTACCAATTTTTTACTAGTTTTTGTTTTTTTGGTTTCGATGATTTTTTTCATTATTATAGGCTTTATGTCGTCTGAAATTATGCTTTTGCTTGAAGTGGATGCACTTGGGGAAGGTAGATGCCTTTTCGTTCCTTGTGTGAATATTTCTTTTGTCGGTGATTCGTTTTGGGATTCTAAAGTTGCTTGTATTTCACCTGTGTTTATGTTTTGGCTTAGCTCTTGTGTATATAGCTTGACTGATTTGTTGTTGTTTATAAGTGGAGATTCTTCGCTAATTTGTATTTGAATTGGCTCTGTATTTTCCTTACAGAATTTAGATATATGTCCGTCTTCCTTGCAATTAAAACAGATCAATTTATCTGTTGATAAATAAATCCACCATATTGTACCATCGTCGTTAACTTGAATTGCGGGGGGGATCATATAAATGTCATCTGGATTAATATATATCTGTCTCCGGAAACTAAGTATGTGAGAATATCCCGGCTCATTTCGTCCTGCTCGAATGTATGTCATTTGGGACGTAAGTCGGACATTCAATTTACTTAATTCATCTATTAGAATTTGATGTGGAATAATCGGATTGGCATTTGATAATATGATGCGTTTTGATTTTGTCAATAGGGGACGAATATCTAAGGTATGTGTTCCAATACGTATTTGTTTACCTGTGATGCTGTTTGCTGTTTCATTGCTGTTCATGTAGAAACATATGCGACTATGTGATATTCTTGATGCGAATCGTATATTAGTTGGATCGGTAATTCCGGCTACAGCTGTGATATAATCATGTACAGAGATTCCTTCAATGGCATCTATTATTATACCTTCTTCTCGCGTTGGGCACTGCACTTGTTGTGTAGCATGCGCGTATGATTTTTTACTGGTCTCATTACAGTGGGTGGTTTGAACGGGCGGTGACATGTCGTTTTTTTTTCTTTTTTTTTTTTTAACAAGTATCCCTGCGAACAGAAATACTTGCCTCTTATAGGCTTTTTATATTAACTATAAGTATAGATTTTTAAATGTTTTTAATTGATAATCCCCCGAATATGGTGAATTACTACATTGTAACCTAAATTCTGTATAGCACTTTCACAATTTATTCAATTTGTAAACACACGCGAGTTCTAGTTTGTAAACACGTGTTACCTCGACGGTGGTACAATCGAAACTCGAATTCTGTAATTTATATTATATAGAACAATTATACGGATACTACTAATTATAATAAAAAAATAATTAGATCATTTAATCTACTTATTCATATTGAATTTTTTTTAGTAAACATATTAATTAAAATAAATTTTTTATTAAAAGGATTAATATAATTTACAGTAATAGCCTGCACTTCTTTTATTTTGCTTCAAATATTTATTATTCATAAATATTGATAATCGTCAATTCCGATAAAATATGATGAAAACATAAAATTCCAAATATACAGTACTGAAATAAACGATTTAAAATATTTGTTTACTATATACGTGTGAAATGAATTTGAGGAATCTTTTCATAAATATTGATATTGGTATGGTTTTAATAACTTTGGATATCCCGGATATCCGTAAAATTCAGTGGTTTTGTAAATATAGAACTATTTACATAAATTGAGCCTGTTCTATATTTATCGCACATTCATCAAGTCCCGAATTATACACATACGAAATTTTGACGCGCATTTAAACAGTTAAAATTACGAGTAATTTTAAATTTCAATCGTAAACTGAGTTCTCATTTTCTATATTCTGGAATATCTCAACGATAATCGAAACCGGATAAAAAATTCCCATCTCGCTAACCCCGCCAACGATGCGCGGTTCGGTTTCTAGGCGCTGCTTTTACGAGCGTCCGTAAAATTTTCCCGAGAGGGTGCGAACCGATCGTACCCTTAATAATTCATCGGTGCTTTATCTCCAGCTGCCCTTTGATAAATCAGGTACTCAAAGGAGGTAAAAAATCTTTCGTGTGTGTGCGTGCGTGCGTGCATGTATGTGCGTGCGTGTGTGTGTGTGTGTGTGTGTGTGTGTGTGTGTGTGTGTGTACTCAAGTAAGGGCGCGCGCTTGCACGCGCGTGTGGCCACAGAGGGAGGCGTTGGAAAAAGCTCCTGCTTTCTCACTTTCTCTCCATCGTCTCCACCTAGCAGCGCCTCGTAATTGGACATCATAATCTCATTAATCACGGGCGCACGAGCGGACAATGTGGCGGGGTGGTGAGGTGGAGGAGAGGGTGGCGGCTCTCATCAAAAAGGCATTAAGCCCCGATGTTATTCTTCTTCGCCCGGCTCGAATTTTACCGGGGGGCATACGCGAGTGTTTTGGCTTAATTGCCGGCACGCGGGTGGGGACCTCTACCGCTCGAGAGGTATACGAATTTTCGCTCGCTGTAGTGTAGGTGATTGTCTGAGATTTCGGTTTGATCGATCTCGTTGTTCGGTGAGAGATTTTAAATGCGCGCGCGCGCACGCGGATCGTTTTGGAAAGAGCGGGATCGATGTTCGCGCGAGATTGATTTCGAACGTCCCTAATAGCAGTTGCATTTGCATGTAAATTTTACGTGACGAATAGCTATCGGGATAGAACATCGGCATACGTGTTTGCACTCTCAGCAATTGTGAGATGGATATTACGAATTGTCTTAAAAACCAATCACATTCAATCGTTTTAGATTGTTGAATGAGTTTTTTATATACAACTTATTATACAACAATAATTTGAATCTTTATCGTACGTTGCATTGGTAGAAATGCCACTTTTTAGGTGTGATCGATAATCTGTCACATATATACATACAGATTATGTTTTTATGATTGAAAGGCTAAACGATTCCTTCTTATATCTTTACAATTCTACTTTATAATTGTACAACAATTTTCTTAATAACTTCTATCAAGTGAATATTTTTAGCCATATTAAAAATACATAAATACAAAATTATGCTATTTATTTGGTATTTACAAAAAGGGATTTTTTATTGAAAACGTTTAAGAAATGTCTAAAATGATTACTGGAGTTGTTAATGACTGTACCTTGAATATTATGAAATTAAACATTGAAATGAAAGAATCCACTTGGAAGAAAAGACAAGAACACATTAATTTTACTGCTTGGAAAAACTAAATCTAGTATTGAAAAAAAATTCTAAACACTATCTCGAAACAAAAAATCTTGACCTATCCATTCTACATGATTGAACCTGTGGATTTTTACTACTTTCCATTGATCTCGTCAGTAGTTCAGCTCTTTTTAGAAAATCGTTTCATTCTTAAGAAAAAGTCGCAACCTGGAATTCATAAATAGACTGGAAGTCGAGGGAAGATAATTATTGTTAACAATTAGGACAAATTCAGAAAAAATGATCACGTATTAAAATTAGATCTGGAAGTTTACATAAGACTCACGAATAGAAATACAAAGTCAGAATAATGCCGCTACACAACTCTAGGAAACCTCTTTAATCATTGGATTCACTTTCTTCATTTAATTAAAAAGCCTGACATTTTCAAATTTAAACAGCATCTCTAAATCTTGCATTTCTACATCTATGCGTCCGCATACACGTGCAGGATTATTAAGTATAAGAGCATAATTGAGAATTTAATATCCTGATGCTTAGCTTGAGCGACTTGTGCACGAAGCGTAAATCAGAATAATGCATGTATCTTATATAACGCGCGTGGAACGTTAATTATAATTCCTGCCCAGTGCTTCGTGTGAAGAGGGGGGGAGGCTAACGCGCAAAAAATCCATTAAAAGATTAAACCCAAAGTTGCCGGAAAAGAGTATAATGTAATTACATGCCGGTGTTGCGCGTTTCGCGTTGCTGATGCTGCTCCGTTGGCGCATCTATAGATTATCGACTGCTATTCGTTATTGTCGGAGGATAACCGCCTCCTTCGGGGATTAGTTCGGTTTGTAAGCTTCAGAGGGGAAAATCGTAGGAATGCTAATGCTCGAGGAAAATTGTAGCGGAAATTGTTGAAGTGTAAAAAATTCTGGTATAATATAACAATGTTTCGTATCGAGAGTTATTGCAGCAATTAATTATGCAATCATTAAATCATAAATATTTTCTATTGTTTGAAATTATTCGATATAATTTAATTAACATAGAATAAATTGAGTATAATAAAATAATTGTTACAATTATTGAGACAATTGAATATCATTGTATTAAGAGAATTATTTTAAAAGAATTTCTTCAACTAAACAATATAACGTCCTACTTCTACTAGTTTTCCATTGTGCTTCTATTTGATTTTGTTATATAAATCCAGATATATGAACTTGTTTACGCGTTATAGACTGATATTATATTATCCCATCAGGTTTATCACAGTCACTTTAGTTAATGGAAAGACACCTCAGAAAACTTCTTTTGACTAGGCGACATTCATGCTCACGTGGCATCAGATAAAACGTGGGTTGCATTTTCTACTGTTTAAATTATTAGATAAGCTAGACTATTAGACATATATAAGTAAAAATAGATTAAATAAATTTTCTCCATCCAGTACTATATGAATATTTTAAAAATCAAAGAAGCCTTTCTATTCTTATGAAGAAATCTATCGCAACTCCATTCCTACGAGAAGCGGTACAAATTTTTCTGAAATTCACGACGAAAAATACATACCCTTCGATTTTTATTTGTCCAGTCTCGCTTGGAAAACTGACGCATATCGATTAGTCTAAATGTTAATCCCTATCAATGGTACAAATATAAGTTGTGTCTTATTATCTGTTTTTGTTCAGATTTTACAAAAAAATATGGTACTGGTTTCCTATGCGAAATTTGAAATGCGCCAGTTTTAACTAAAAAGTATTTGAAAAGGACCGGATTTTGTTGGATTCATTGACATGTTCTGTATCATTATTACCCGAATCACGATCATTCAAAATAATTCAACGTATTATTGAAAATTTAGCCGTCTCGTGGATGGAGCCAGTCAATCGCGACCTCCATTATTCAGCGGACGCGACGAAGATAGCGCGAGAATATTCATGAATCGCGGACGGACATCCCGACTCCTCCTCTAGGGATTTCGAAAGAAGAGGTCGTTGAGTCTATGAGCGTCCGATTATCTGAGATAGAAAGAGAGAGAAAGAGGGAGAGAGAGAGAGAGAGAGAGTGAGATAGACAGAGAGCGAAAAAAAAAGCTTTGGAAGAAATCGGAACAGCCCAAAACGCTTTAACGAAAGCACCGGCAGCGAAATGGAAAATTGAGCGTGCGGCGAGCAGAGCGGTGATTTCAGGAGATAACCTTGGCTTCTGCGACCCGTCGGAGGGAGCGGGAGGGAGGCGGTGAGCTCGACGCGGCGAAAAGCTTATCGACGCTCGAGCTTGAAATAAAACGGCTCCTAATTCGCGCGGCCGCTTCTGGTTATAACGGCGCGCTTATTTCCTTCCCAGACCCCCCCCCCCTCATCACCAAGCCCATTACTCCGGTTCTTGCTTCTTTCTGCATTTTTTCGTACGCCCGCCGCCCATCTCTTTTCGTTTTGCATTCCGAGCTACTGTTGAAATCTTCTTTCTCTTTCGTCTACCCCCTCCCCATTTTCTCTCTCTCTTCTCTCTCTCTCTCTCTCTCTCTCTCTCTCTCTCTCTCTCTCTCTCTCTATCTCGCCCTCTGGTACTTTTGCATCATTTTACGGGGCATTCGTGTTTTCAGTGCATTACCTTTATTAGAAGGCTTTTCTTTTATTTCAGATTTTACTGAGAATTAACACATTTTGCACTGTGCTTTCCGAGCAGCCCTCTGTTCCAGCTCTGCTATTTTTTCTGACTTAACATGGGGATAATTTTAGAAAAAGCAATGCTTTGACAACATCCATTTCATTATAATATTTGGAAGTTTTTCGTAATTAATAGAGGGATTTTATCAATATAATTTAACTAAACAGTGTTTGCTTCTGAGAAAAAAATTTCATTAACAATTTACTGAGAGCAATATTAATATTAATAGGCAATAGATACATTTTGGGAATCAAGAGAAAATTTGAAGATATATTATTTTTATAATCATTTTGGATTAAAAATTAGTAACATAGTATTTTTTCTGAAATAAACAGTAAAATATTCATAAAATTTATAAATATAAAAGTTAGCAGAATACATTCGGCATACAGACAACAAGTATAATTATTCGATTTCATATATGTTATAGATTTTTTGGTTCAGAAATTATTTTTTGAGTTTTTGATAGTTAAGCTACAATCGTAACATTTATGCAGAAGCATTTATTTATAGGAGCGTTGATTTGCATTTATATGTAGGCGCAGGATTTACAGAAGCAAATATTTATTACTATAACTATTTATATAAAACATTTTTGTAATCGCAAAGATTTGTGAGGAAAGTGTACTATATTGTATAGTATTTGTAGTATATTCTGTATCTGTCGTAGATATTTTCGTCCAAATTCTACATGACTAATGAAGGATACATGAGAAACTTTGTTCAATTGCTATTGAATATAAAAAAGTTTGCCTAATGAAGTATTTTTAAGAATTGATTATTTTTGACTTTCGCTCAGAGGTTACAGTAATTGTCGTTGTCGGAAACATGAATATCACAAAAATACTAGTTTCCTACTTCTTTTCTTAATGTGCAAATGGTCATAAACTACTTGTAGGAAATTACAGTGTCAAAACAAATCAATACAATCTCAGTATTGGCAATATGAGAGAGCAGTTGATTCAATTCTATCCTCTAAAACTATATCCAAGAAAAGCCTCGCAACACGTTCACGTTACCAAAGTACAAAAAATCTTTTATCGGAACTATCACTTACTTCATCTATACCTGAATTCCAATCGTTATTCATTCAGTTCCAGCACTGACTCGTACAAAATGAAGTCGTTGTAAATCATTTCCTCGGCGAAACCCCAAAAAATTGTCTCCCAAACGCTCCCTTAAAAATCATCCTGAGATATCACAAAAAGCATCCGTCTCCGCTGTTAATAATTCCTTCCGCGAAATAAGGCAGCCGGCTAAATCTCCCTTAACTCTCTGATCCCCGACCCCGCGCGTGTTGATCTCATCCCATAAACAGGCGCGCTAGCTCTGCTTGCCCCCCCCTTCTCTCGTAGCCGACGAAGCTTATTTTTACACTAGCGCGCGCGCGCGTGTGCAGCCGCGAAATCCTGCTCGCAATTGCGACCCTGCACCGATCGTTGCTTCGCCCACACCGCCTCCGTTTCTCAGTCCGTCTTTTTCTCTCTAGCCGTACACCTATCCCCTCACCTAAAGGCGGAAGAGAAGGTTCCATTGTCTTGGTTCCGGAGGCGCATCCACGGCTGTGCTTCTTTGTGGCCTGTATATCTCTATTTTCTCTCTCTCTCTCTTCTCTCTCTCTCTCTCGCTCTCTCTCTGTCTCCCAGAAGGATAAGAGAGCCGCCCGGCATCTAAACGGTCGTTTGTTACGCGACATAAATTCTAGGAGGGAAAGGAGCGAGAGAGAGCAAGAGAAAGAAGGCTTTTTCCCCATTCACCTGCTTTAACGGCGACAAGGAAGAAAGAGACATAGAGAAATAGAGAGAAAGGCAGAGTGAGAGACAGAGAGAGAGAGAGAGAGAGATGAAGATAGAAACGGAAGGAAAGGAGAACAGGCGCGCGAGACCGAGAAGAATGCAGTTTCAGCGGTGACGGCCCGGCTATCCTCCGAATTATATGGCCCTCCGGTTCGTGTAAGGGTAGGAGGCGGAGAGGCGACACCGGGAGCTTCAGTAATTTCAGGGCGCGATGCGCGTGGCGACCTGGGCGCGACGATAAATTTAAATATTATCCCTCGAAGAAGCTTCGCCGAGCGGTGGGTATCGTCTCCGCGGCTCCTGTTATCCATCTCTCGCTTCTTCCTAGTTCTCTCTCGCTCTCTGTCTCTCTCATTTTCTATCTCTCTCCTCCGTTATCCATCTCTCTTTCCGCCTTAGCCAAGTTTAGGTGGGTCGACGGGGTGAATTTATAAGGCACACCAGCGCGCGTCGCAGCGCTTTTGGATATTTGCTACCATGTCCTTGTGGGAAATCCAGCAATATTTTTCTGAGCTAAATTCATCGAATCATGTTTCTTCACATTGACTTGTAGGAAGAATTTAATATAGTAATGGCCCTAATGTGAAGCACGAAAAGAATGGAATTTAAAATATTCTCAAAATGCGAAATAAAAAAGATGAAAAAATGCAGTAGTCGTATAAAGTCATACGCTAGATATTCTCGGTTGTTTGAATCTAAAATTTGATGACAAATAATATGCATTAATGGCATTAAAAAATATAACATATACAAAATTATGATTAACAGTATTTATTCTATACCATAAGTTTTATTATGCAAATATTATGCAGCTGCATTCTTTAATAACAGTAAAAAGCAATGAAGAGTATTTCAGAAAGCGTATATAATAATACGTTTATAACGCATTATACTGAATTTATTATATCTGAGTAAAAAAAGTATATTAGAATATTAGAATATACGAAGCTTATTCTTGTTTATATAAGACAGTGGATCTCGAACAGAAGAAACGACGTTCTAGTGAGATATTTTTATATTTCCTAGTTCAGAGTAGCTTAAAGTAGAGCAGTTCTTTACCCAAATCCATCAAAATTTAAGAATAAGAATATAAATGAAATCCTAAAGTGATGCTCTTTTGCATAATGTTCAAAAATTGCAATTGAATCAACAAAGTAATGAAAAAGAACACTGTCTTTGAGAAAAGTATAATTTTGATATAAGTTATTCAATTAGATTGTGCATTATCAAAATCAATTAGACCATTTCGAAAAACCGGAGAATAGAAGTTTGACATTTACAGATTTCAAATACAAATAAATTGGTAATACTGCTTGCGTAGGACCGAAATCAATTTTTTTTTTCGTAATTTCCCTAAATGACTTAAATATAATTTCATAAACAGACATTTAATATACATATTTATATAATAAAAACCTTCTTAATTATACGTGATGGCGTCCCCTTAACAATATAATTTGAAATATTCTATATAATATATGAGGATATTATGAAATTTTTAACTTCTCCATCATTTCTGATAATATTTATCAATTTCTGAAATAATCATTTAGTAATTTATTTTAATAAAATCCCATTCACAGCAAAATTTTAAAAGCCCATTGATTTTTGAGAAGATTAATTTTCAAGAAAAGAAAAATGGTTATCACACATGCTATAAAACTTAGAAATTAAAAATTCTTTCGTGCAAAATTTTTTGACTGATAGATTACGAATATAATCACTATTTGAAAATAGAGAGACGTTTTTATAAGTACATAAATAATTTTATAAATCAATATAAATTTATAATAAATATAAATAATATAAATAATTTGCATAATCTTCATTGATAGAATCTAAGGTGGCTAAGGGTTGTTTAAAGTGTTGAGCATTACGTTGAATGTCACTGTAAGTGAGCATTACGATCAATATACCGTATGCGGATTTAATAGATATTTTCTGCCCATATTATAGGTTGGATAATAAAAAGTTTATTCGTTTATTGTGCAAAATAAGACTCTAAGCTGAATAATGGTTTATCTAAAAAAATTTAAATATGTTTTTTTTAAAGAAATCATATTTTTTAATTGTATTTAGAATTTTTTTTATTTTATTTAGAAATATTTTTTTAATAAGAAATAGATCATTCTTCCAAGCATAAGAAAGTAAGAAATAAATCTGAAAATAAAACTAAAAATAAAAATCAAAGTATTTATTACTTTTAATTAAAATTATAAGAGACATTTGTTTTACCTATGTATTTCCAATATCTATATTTTTCTTCGAACTTATCATATTTCGCTTTCAATTTTATTGATCAATGTATGAAATCTGAATAATTCATTTGCTAACGTGTATCGAATCTGTAATTCAGTACGCTTGATGGAAATGAAAGCCGTATTCAATATAAGTAATCCTAAATAAATTATCGAAAAAATAACATTAATAGAAATGTAAATTACAAATACGTTGGTCAGAATTTCAAATAAAGATGTCCAAATTGATATGTCATAATGAAAATAAAAAAATTAAGGACCCTCATCTTAAGATATGACTCGATTGATACGACCTCACAGCCTCTGTATTTGCATGTCACTTATTTCAAAAGATATTAGATTATGTAAGCCATTTAATGAACTATAAAAATAATTATATATCTAAAACCATTTAAGCTTCTTCATTCTATATTTTTATATTACTATTTGAACATTTATTTCTTCGCGATGAATCAAATTTTATATCGACTCGGCAAAGAATTTTAAAACAAAAGTTTTTAATTCTCCAAATCCAAGATCAAAAGTCTGCTCACAGTTTTTAAAGTTTAAGGTACAATAAGTTACAACGTTTTGGAATTATGCCAAAATGGTAAACATTACGTCCAACTTTTTATGAAATATATTTGCAATTCCAAAGTCTGAAAGATACGTTATAAGGCTCGATAATCTTAAATAAAATTTTACATAAAATTCAATATAAACTAGTAATGTAGAATTTAGAAAATAAATATCTCGAACTGAAATACAGAAAAAATCCCTCCGTTGTTAAAAATTTTGGGTTATACTAATTGTAAGGTCTGAGGTTGTGCCTCTGTCCACAGTAACCTATAAATATGATTTGTTTTTTTAAAAGTGTTTAGAAATATTAATTATGCTAGAAGAGGTTACAAATATAAATCTAATGATTATAATTTTTTTCACTGTATTAAATTCTTTATGATTTATTTGATGAGTCAAATTATTTCTACTATTTCAAACAAATTCTCAAAATGCACATAGGACTAACTGTATAAAAATAGGGCTCCTCATTTAATTTCTGCCCTTCATTTATCATTCATTTCTTGTATTACTTTCAATTTTGATGAATATAAATTGTTACGAGCAGTGTTCAGCGAACCCCACGAAATCATTTTTTATGCAAATAAAATTATTTTATTATTGAGCAATGTATATGTATATGAATTTGTACACTTGCACATTCTACACATTTTTATTCTCTTAGGAAGAAAAACACTTTGATTTAATTTTTTAATCGGTAAACAACATTATTTGAACAATTGATTCATTTGAAAAGCAGTTGATTTACTTTCATTTTTTATTTATTCATATATTTATTTTAGGTCCTCCGACATAATTTTGTAAAATATTTCTCCCCCACCATATAATTGAAAACCGTAAAAACTCTCATAATCCATAAATTTGATGAAGCAGCCATTGGAAAATCATGCTTATTTTTCACATGAATTATTTTTTTTTTAATTTTGTTTTAATAAAATTTTACGACAGCGTAATTTATTCTTTAATGTATTCTATATGTATAACTGTTTGTAATTCCGCATGCATTGCTCAAGCAATAACAAAAAATTACTGAACATACATTAATTTACATCTCAATTATTAACTATTATATACTGCGAGAAAAAACAAATTATTGAAATTATTTTATATTTCACATCAATGATACATGCATATTCAATAATAAAATCGTGAAATTCGGTGTTTGACTTTTTGAGAGCTTCGAGCTGGTGTAATGTAATAAAAGTAGTAAAATTATTGCTACATTATTCTCTACGTATTTTTCACACGATTCAGTCCTTCACTGTGAACCTAAGTTTCTTCAGATTTCGCACATAGTATAATAAGAATTAAAATAAGTCATATCATCGCAATACATACCAAATAAATTATGTCTTGTATTATGTAGCTATACTGTCTAAGCCAAATAAAATGCTGTCAAAGTACTTTTACTTATTGAACGCGATTTTGATGTTGGAGTCGATATAAAATTATTTTTTATAAACAGTAAATGAAAATGATAATTCCTATTCTATATATACTCTCAGTGTATTTTGAATGCATACGTCATTCCAGCTTGATGGGCCTGAAAGTTGATAATGGTTTCCAAACCACTTATTATTTTACTACCTTATTTCTAATAGGACTAGATTTCAAAACTTCCTATAACCAGTGTAAATTGCTCATCCTAGGAAAATAAATAGATCGGCATATTCTATAAATACGCTATTTATTATTATTAGCCAGGTTTAATCTCAGAATTAATAAGGATGGTCTTACTATTATGCACTATATATTCTTGTTCAAATTAACCATAATCTTTTCTTAGGGCATTTCAAGCACTTAACAATTATGAAAACCTTATCCGCGATTTTAAAGTTTTGGGCTTCTTCTTAATTATTATCGTTAGACATAACGCCAAATGGCATCGCGCCAGGATCAGTCTCACGTACAAGGGGATCCAAAAGTTCCAGTATGAGGACACGTGTAATAGTTGACCAGAAAAATACTTAAGATAAAATGGAAATATAATTCGAAAGACTCAATCCCGGTCAGAGATTAAAGAAGGTATTCTTACACTGATGAGATACTGATATAGAGTTAAATCCCTATATGTGCGACTATGGTGGTAACCTGTTATACATAATACATAGATAATACATACATACATACATACATACATACATGCATACAATACATGCATACATAATACATAATTATACATAATAGAGATACATTTCACTTGATATGAAATTAAGTAAATAATATTTACTTTGAGACTATCAGCGTCGGCTTCTCAACAAGACGCTAATATCCATAATAATTTTATCCATCGACAGTCGGGCATGCAAGTGACTTTGTTCGAATATAATTTTTAAATATATCAAAAATGTATCGTAAGGGGAGTGTTGTAAGGAAGTATAATGAATGATGTAATGAGTAATGTAAAAAGTATTAGAAGCGATACTAGTACCTTATTGAGGAGCCTATACTTCTATACTCTAACTGAAAGACCTTAATTCAAATAAAGGAGACTCCTCCGTATGCAACTCACCAATCACAGTGGCGACGCAACATAGTGATTTAGCATTATATTGTGAAGGAAAAGAAAAGTGAAAGGAAAATTTCATTTAAACGCGGTTCGCGTTGACTTTTGAATTCTTTTCCCATTTTCAAACAAAATGTGTACAACTTTGCCCCTGGTTAACAAAACTTCATCATAAATATGGTCTTGAGATTGATCTTCGAACTGAATTAATGGTATATATTTTGACAAATAAACTATTCTTTATTTTGCAATTAGAAAAAAAAAATTGTAAACCGATTCGATCTATATCAATTTGTAAAGCAGCATATTATTGTTCTTATCCCGATAATAAACATTTATATGAAAATTTTCGACGAACAATTTTCGGCCCAATTTTGCGACTGCCAGCACCAGACTGACTAATCCAACATATATACACCAATCTAGATATTATGATAATATTAATACTGCATTAAAAAGAAAATTTCAATACTTTTTTATTACTTTCGCTAATAAATATTGTTAATTTTCAATAAAAAGTGTAGAATCATTAAGGTAAAAATAATCACATTTTCAAATATAACAAGTTTTGTTTCTTTTCAAATTTTTTCTTTAGCAGAATACCAATAATAACGCTTGATATTATTAGTATTTCCAATAAATTTAAATTAAACGAGCAATTCATACAAATCGTATATGTCCTATTCCTAAACCAACGCACGTAGATGTCCTATCATCACGTTTAGCCCATATCCATTGAATGAAATTCAATCCTTTTTTTTTCGAAATAACGAGCCACCCAAAACTGAAAACCAGCGTGAGAAAGAAAAATTTAATCCTCCTCTATTTATTAAATCGGGACGGAAGGGGTATCTGACTATCCCCCCTCCCCCCACCTAGCGTATGCGTCGACGCTTCGGAAATTCCCGAACGAAATTTCGAGCACGTATTGCCCCCCCCCTTCGTGTATACGAATTTATTGTTTTCATTCTCTCCTTATTATTGCGCGTGGGCCTGGCTCTGCCGCCGCATTTGAATGCCGCCCGAGGCTCTCTTTTAAGGACTCTCGCTTTTGAATGCGAGAAATGAAGCGAGAACGTGACGACAAAGGAGAGTGGAAGGAGGAACGAGGGAGGAAGAGGAGCAGCAGCACCAGCAGGACACCGACCAAGGAACTACGGCATGCAAAAGGAGGGGTGGAAGTAGGCGCTTTGTAAAATTTAATTTCGCGCCCCAACGGCAAATACCGAGGAGGCGAGGAGGAAAAAGTTTTCTCACCCCCTCCCCCCGCCAGCGTTGTCGGCCATCAAGTGTACTTCCCACTCCTCCCCCTACCCTCCTTTTTCCTTTCTCGCGCAATGCTCGAGAGTTTACCCTCGTCGTCCGTGATTCCTCGAAGAAAACATTTCGGACAGCAGTAGCAGCGGCAGCAGCAGTAGTACTAGTAGTATCCGTCCAAGCGCGCTCGTCCTCCATCGATTCGCTAATGCATTGTAAATGTGTAATCTACTGCAATGACGTCTTTTTACCCGAGGCCCGAGTAAGAGCTCGATAAAAAAAGAGCCGGCGGTGTTTCGGTTGATCGAGCTCGTCGCAACTTCTTTCCCGCACCAAGAGAGAGGGCGCCGAGTTCCTTTACTTCTCCAAACGTCGTTATCGGGCCTCGCCTTGTTCGATATCGAACTGTCAACGAAGAATCCCGTTATTTCGCGCGAGTGGACGTGAAATTGTTGTTGTGTCTGCTCGGGATTCGAAGATTCATTCTTTCTTGGTGGTACAAAAGGCCGATATAGTTGATGATATTCTCATGATGAAAAGATTCCATTTCCCCGTCAGTTATTTCTCCATTATACTAAGTAATTCAGATTTTTTTTTTATTTTTTGTGTCTATTAAATACTTCATTATGATTTATTAAATTTTTCTGAAATATACAACTGATTGAAGGCAAACAATTAATCTACATATAGATATATAAATCATATAGAGATATCTAAATCATATACATACAAATTTTCTGTTTTAAATTATACCATTTGAAAAATGAGACGATGTATGATAGGCATGGATATTTGGATATTTTAGTTTTAGCTCTATTTGGTAAAAACTATATATATTAACTTAATTTAATTTATTAAGAATATGCATTTTGGATTTTTAAAGAATTAATTTTCTATTTTATCTTTAGGTAGACTCAAAAAAATTGTGTAGAGTGGTGGAGATAAAGTCTGACATGGTAAACTAAGGCGTACCATACACATTTTGCCTGAAGAGGGACAGATTCTGTATGACAAAAAGTGTTACAAATAAAACAAATGCTGGGATTTATTATAATTGAATCAAAACAACAACAAAGTTCCAATAAAACAATGTTTAATATATAAAATAGAAATACAAAACGATGCGTACCGTAGCAAAGCCGAGAAAAAATAATGACTCAAACGCTCTTACGGCGCTATTTTATAGACTCTTTACTCCCCTCAAAAAGGAGTCCAATTACAAGCGATAAGCCTCGCTCGCGCCGATCGCAGCCCAAACTCTTCGCGCAGCCGGACGGATGGAGAGCCCGAGGTGGCCAACCATACACGTCCCCTGATTTCGAACTTCCCAATATTTTCTCAAAGCTAGAATACGACCTATCTCCATATAAGTCCGTAGAATAGCTTTTTTAACGAAAATATTGGGAAGCTCCCGTCACAGCACGGATCAATGCTTTTAGGAAGCATAACCATTTAACCTCTTTTGAAAACCTCAAGATTTTCTCAATAGCAAGTATTCGGCCACCTATTTGTGAAACCGTATATAAGCTATTTTACGAGAAAATCTTCGGTTTTCCCGTCACGGCACGGATCAATGTGTATACCTTATTTGTACACGTAGTTTGGCCTATAACGAGAGTCTGCTCGCGATTTTTAGGCGCCTTTTTCATCGACTACTATTTTTATAGTCGCTTCGAAAGATAGAATTTTTCTTAAATTTAAACATTTCAAATATCTCTTTTCTTGCCTTTGCTTTACAACTAAAATTTCCTTTCATTTAACGTATCATGAAATTATTTATCTCGCAGCCGCTTTTGTCCGAGGTAATCTCGCACCCGAGTCCATTGTATACATTTTTTCTTAAACTATAAACACAACGTCGCTCGCTAACATAAATAAGTTTAATATCATTCGCTTATTTCTTTACATGTGTTTCAAATTTCGACATAAATCTATGGTTTAATATTACGTAACTTTTAAATCTCATACACTTAATTTATTAAGAAAGTAAATAAGTCTAAACTAAATAAGTCTAAAAGAAATTGCATCTTATTTTCAAAGAATCCATATCATTTATTATAATTTTCTTTAGAACATATATTTTAACCAGTACAGTTCTCAAATTTATCAAAACATCTGAACCTATACGTAATATAATCTAATATTTATTACAAAGTATTCTCTAGAAACTTAAAATTAAAACTATAATGTCTTAAAAACAATTTAATAAATCAGCCTCACTTAATATTTAAACTTAAAATTAACGTCAACATTTAACGTTTCAATTTAATTAATAATAAATTGTCAGTGCTATTTGAATCAGTAACAAAAAGGTTGTAGTATTTGTTTCTTTTTTGATTAAAAAACTATTTTTTAGCAGTGCAAAAATATAATGTATTAATTAAAGATACTTTTGAGTGGTTAATTTTTTATCAGTAGAAAAATGAAAAAATTTCGAAAATCATAATTAAGAAAAAAATGATAAATACACGACTTTTTGAAATAAATTTTATAAGAAAGCTGTTATCAAATTTCTGCTGCCAGCTTCGCTTTAGAACACAGAATAAAACTTTATAATACGATTGCATAAACTTCGATTTCGAATTAGCCCCCTTGCCCCTCAATCTTCTACTAGGCCGTAAAATTGCGTTTTACGCTTATGCTGTACAATATATTATCAGACGCATTTTGTCAAAACGTTAATATTATATATATATATTTAATGCAATGCACCGACACCTCAGAAGTAAACGATAGATCACCGAACATATTCGAGGGGTATGCATTCGATATTGAAAAAATAAAAATTCAGGTGCTAGAGATTTTAATAAAGTATTCTTTTATCTATAGATATGGCTGTTTGAATGAATTTATGTACAGTATATACCGTCGGTTTTATCTCTATTGAGTTGCTATTGCTCGGGAGCGAGATCTCAAGTTATCTCAAGTCGAGTCGTAACATATTTTTAAAAAACTTAGTTTACTGTTTCATGCTGAGTAAAATTAATTTAAATAAACTAATTATCTCTATGTTCCTAAAATAGAAGTTTACGAAAATAAATACCTTTTTTGTTATGTAACCTTAATTATTTCTAGTAAGGCATCTTAATTGCTTTTCTAGTTCAAAGCATAGGAATCCTAATTGTTGCTTGTAATTCTAAACCATTCAATCTTTGAAGATTTGACCAATTTTAAAGTCTAGTAAAACTCCAACAACTGTGTCTAGACTTTTCCATTTTTTCTGATCGTTAAATAATTTTGAAAAATAAAACGATTTTGAACAAAATAGTTTGTCTCAGCCCTACATTGACGTTTGGCGCTATAATAACTGGCCACAGGTGCTAAAAATTATCCCATAACAAGGAAGATCTACAATTTCCTTGGGACCTGTGCACGGGCAGGTGTCTTTTGCATTCCCGATCGGCAAAAGAAATTCCAAGTATCTAACAGTAGCCGAGGGGAAGGCCGCGGAACCGGGCAAAACAAAACAAAGCAATTATACGCACTAGATGAGAGCGTCTTGATTGGCCAAAAGAAAAGAGAAGGAAAGAGAATAATGAGAAATAAACAACAGGGTTGAACCGACGGAGGCAGAGCCGAGGAAAAAGAAGACGGCGGGGGCGCCTTGCGGAAGGAGCTCCGAGTGCGGATAACAAACGCGCGCCCACAAACGATTCTTTGTGCGAGAAAATTAACGCCTTGTCGACAGAATGTAAAACACGAGGCGGGTGAGTTTGCAAGCTCGCAGGAGAGCGGGAGCGGGAATGGAGCTCCGTAGTGCCACGAGGGCTGGGAGAGAGAAGTTCGAGAGAAGAAAAAAAATAGAAAGACAAGTTAAGAATGAAGGCAAGGGGGTGTCGCGTGACTCCGTTCCAGGGCAGATGGAAATGACAGAGAAGGAGAGCCGTGGTGCATAAAATAAGGCGAAACCGCGGAGCGGGGACGAAGAGGAAAAGCTGCAGGGGCGAAGGGGCAGTAACCGCTTTAGTTGAAATCTCGTGTCTCACGGGCGCGGCAAAGTAGTGGGTGAGAAAACGAAGAGTAAGAGGGGGCGTGGTATGGGGGGGGGGCAAGAGAGATGCTCCGGACAGCGGACTTAAAAAGTACAAGATCGACGAAGTCACTTTATCGCCCAGGGGACGGGGCGGTGGGTGGATTGGTGGAGGGCCAGGGGTAGCAAGGATGAAACAATGCGCACGCACTCCCATGGCGGAACGGTTCGGGAGAACGCGAAAGTTTTTCGATTCTCTATATGAAAGGGATGCGTGCACTTTCTTCGTAATGGAAGTGGGATGGGACTTTTGAAAACTTTTATTAAAAGGCAAGCGAATTCCCATAGACTCTGGCCCAACATCAATTTTGGACATTGCGCACGACTCCGTAACGAATGTCGGAGCATTTATGGAGATGTTCGATGGTGGAAAAGGGGAGGATGGGAGACAGCGAGAGAGAGAGAGAGAGAGAGGAGGGTACAGTTTCCGCATTTGCTCTAAGTGCTCTAGTCTGTCTTTTTAAAATACAGTGGATTTGCTTCCGAAAAAATAAGTGACTATTATCATTTTAGGAGTGAAATAGCAATCATGTACAAACGAAGAACATAGACGAATGAAAGGTGAACCAAGAAAACGTTTGTTGCAAAGGATTGTGTTTTATTATTTCGAAACAAGGTTGACAGACCAAAGTTTCCTTTTTAAACGAAAACTGCGGACGAAGCTTCACAAAATACTATAATGCATCCCATTACTATTCTTGAATAAATCATGCTGACTAATAAATAAAGGTATGAATAGCAATTAATTTTGAAAAATATCTTAATGTACAATTAATGAACAAGTACTAATATATTTATGGAAATCTCCATCTTAAATACATCTTAGTGTAAACCATCTTAAGACATAAAAGTAACTTAAAGAGATTAATTATAAAAAATAAAAACATCGACACCTTGAAATTTATAGAATTTATAAGCAGCATTCACTTTCATAAATACTGTATATATTTTTCATGTTCAATCAAATAGAAGAAGACCCTATATATTTGCTAAAAATTTTATTATCAATTTGAATCATTTTAGAGAATTGTAGATAAGTATCAAAAAATTCTTATCAATTTGAATCTATATACTTATTTTAAGTTCTTTTATTAATGTGACTTCTCTTATTGATATAAGTGACATAGCATATTTTATATTTCTTTTTTCATTGAAACCATTATAATACAGATATAACAAGTCCAACAAATAATGAAAATCAAAATAGTTGTTTTTCAAAAATTTGTATTCAGGGTTCTGAGACTCACTCTCTGTCAAACTCAAAAATATTACATATAAAACAGATGATGATAATATGTCTGAAAATATATTAATATTGAAAACTATACATAACTTGAATTTTCTTACATATTTTCAATTTTGATATTACGTAGATTATGAAATCATTACCTTATTGTACATTTTGCAGTTTTCCAATGCGATTAAATTTGTTGAATAAATGTTGTGTTAATAAAATAATATTTCAATAATGATTTATCCCTTAAAAAAATATTGTTTTTCAGTAAACAAAAAAATTCAATTACTATTAACCCTGATAAAAAAAATATATATATATATATATATATATAATGATACATTATGACTATTCTGAATTTCATCATCTTCAATCCTTCTGAACCGTTTACAAACAGTTGAAATTGTTTGTTTATGGCATATTTTTAGCATGGAAACTATAATCAACAATTTCTTTCAAAATTTATACATATCTTCTAAATTCTATACAATAAATTAAAAACGTTTAAAAAAATTAATGAATTCATTAAGAAAACGATCGATTAAGCAACGTCCATCTATAGTAAACAAAACATGCAGTCATGTCCATCCATCATTCGTACAAACTAATCAAATTCGTTAACAGCCAGCAAAAAAAAAAACGCCAAATCCACTCGGCATTCCCTCGGCACGAACAACCGCAAACATTCGACCCCCAGCGGTTCAGCAAAATTCAGCGCCGCTTGCCCGGCTGCGCGGCTGGCGATCCCAATTTTTCCCGCCCGCAAATCTGCACCGGGCCGCGCTTTGCAGACCCACGGCAACCGGGGCATGCGGCGGCATCCTAGATATTTCAACCCCCGCCCTCCCTTCCGCCGACGGGCGTGACTCCGGCGGAGGGAGGCAGCTGCGTCGAGGGCAGGAGAAGAGTCAAGGCGTGTAAACGAAATTCGATTGCAACTGCTGCGGTGGCCGACGGAATCCGCACCGCAGTCCGTTCGGAGAAATAATTATTTCGAATTAGTTAGCGGCGCTCCACTCGGCGTGACTGCTCCCCCTCCCCTCGCCCCTCGCGATTAGCGCCAAAGGCTACGAACGCGAGAAATGCTGCGGAGTTCAAAGCGTGGAAAGAAGAAGGGAGAAGGAAGGGTAGAGAGATGGCGAGATAGAGAGAGAGAGAGAGAGAGAGAGAGAGAGAGAGAGAGAGAGAGAGAGAGAGAGAGAGAGAGAGAGTGAGGGAGATAAAGTAGGATGGGATGAAAAGGTTCAAGAGCGGCAGCCGGCGCGAGAAGAGAAATTGGCATGTACAGTCCAACTCCACGCGTAAAATAGGAACAGCCGGTGGTGGCGCTCTCTACATGCGTAGCGGGCTATAAGTTGAAATCTCGTTTGCGGTCGAACTCCCCTTTGCACGCTAAAAGCTATCTTTGATTCTTTCGGATTGAGTTAATTATATCTCGATAATCGCTGTTACTTAATGCTCTTGGTTTCGCTGAATAGATTTTTTCAGTTTATCTAGACCCACAATATTATGTGCAGTAAATTCAAAATAATTGGAGAAAATTTTCTATATTCTATATAATATTAATAAAATAAATATTTTATACATAATTCGTTGAAAATCCAGTACCTACGGCCCTGAAGAGCAAATAACATTGAGCATGCTTTTGCAATAGCAATGTAACCTTGGTTAACTTTGGTGACATTTGGTTGATAAAGGAAAATGGCGGCCTACTTTTACCCATCTATAGATGTTCAAAAATCTACACCGTATATGTAAAAAAGGTATATGCTCCTATTTAGTGCGAAAGTTAAAGCGAAAACTTTCGAAAGATTGCGAAGTAATCTTATAAGCGTACTACAGTTCAAGTAAAGTTCGGTCTAAGAACAGGAAACATGAGAACAATAGTTTTATTGAAATTGCTTTTTGAGGTCGGTAGAATTGGTGATCATGCATAGCTCGTTCGTGGTGTAACTTCGAACATCTACATCGTTGGTTTCACACGTAATTTCCTACACCGCCATTTCTCTGCTTCTTTCATAAAACTTTTTGTGAAATGAAGACAATTTAAATGGAAGAATCAGATTAACTTTTGTTTCATGAGTTATCTATATTATAACGAAATTCTCGAAAAGTTGCGGATATGAAGCGGTGATTTATAGCTAAGGTAGCTCTGGTAATTTTTCTACAATCCTTAAAAATCGTATAGAAAACAATGTATTTGGAAAAATCTATTTTCTAGATAAATTTTCATAACTTCTAAAGTAGTTTCGACGAGAGATTAAACGTTACATTTGATATGAATTGAATAGGTATTATCTAAACTAAATTTTTTATTCAATTTAATCCGTTCTATGGATCTGTACTTCTATTATTAAATAAATAGTGCGTCATATTAATTAATTCAGATATAATTTCAACCATGGCTGTTAATAAAAACAATAATGGATATTTGTAATAATAAATTTGATGTTTACCTATCATGACATGTAATTATGACGTGCGAAGTCTTACTTGATAATTTAAGGATGTGGTATGATAAATTAAATTCTTTTTATTTGAATTCCATTTTCATATAGAAATACGTAGCGTTTTATTAAGTTTTTGTTAGATACCTATATAGATAATTATTGATAATAATATAAATATCTGCCTTCGACTCGCCCCTCACAATGTATGGTATACTGAAAAATATTTAATTTTTTCATATCTACTCTATGAAGCAGAATCGGACGCAAAATATCTTTCGTTAAAAATAACCTGCATACATGCAGGACATAGCAAAAACAGACGCGACAGCACTCTCATCACGTCATACATGTATATGTCGAGTACATTCGCAATTTTAACTAACAAACAAAGTTCTTCCCCTCCCCTCCGCGTGTATGCGAGGATCTACGAATATTTTCTTTATATCTTGTTCTATCCATTTCGTAATTCGTCGGCTTCGATTCCTCTTCTGATTTGTACAATTCGACCGCGTATTTTCCACCCAAGCGAGCAAGCGCGTGCAGGTGCGTGTCACTCTTTACACACAGCCTCTGAGCCCAAATCTACATACATGCATACACACACATACATACACGCGCGCGAGCGCACACACAAAAGTCTCTCTCGACGAGCAGCAGCTTCGGGAAAAAACCCACCGAAACGAGTCTCGGGCGAGATTATCGATGCGCATGTATATATATCTCAGACATATGGTTCAAAAAAAGAGGAGAGAGGAACAGAGGAAGCGGCCAAAAACAGAAGCAGTGTTCATGCTCCCAGAGGGAATCTCGAAAAAGATCAGTGAGCGGCAACCAAACGTAGTGAAACACCGCGCGGAAAACTCGTGGTGTAAAATTATTACGAATCGGCGAGTACAAGTGTAAAGTATGAGATGTGCCTTCTCCTCCCGACTTACTGACAAAGCTTCATTGTCTTCATTCTCATAGCTGGTATAGCCGCTAATCGTGCTCCTGGAGCTGTTGGTAGTGAAAGAGACGGAGACAGACTTCCGGTCCGCGATGACGCGCACTGATACTCTCTCTCTCTCTCTCTCTCTCTATATATATATATATATATATATATATATATATATATATATATATATATATTAGTAAAGCGACAGCGACAGTTCAGCAGTAAATAGAGAGAGGACGCGAGGGAGCGGGATGGGGAGGGTACAATTGAATTAAGCACGGTCGAGGTAAATTGTTGCGCGCCGCCTGGCTACAATTCTGCGGCGTGTGCGGGCGTTATTCAATTATACGCGGCGAGGAGTAGCTCTCGAGAACGCGACCTCTCTGTACCTGAGTTTTTTCCTCTCAATGGGCTGGTGATGTGGGGTTCGGGAAAGTGCTTAAAGGATCATTATTACGCTATAGCTCCGAGGACTTTTTCCGAGACTTTTTCTGATGCACTATAAGTCCGTATTTCAATACAATATCTAACTCTGACGACCGATAGAGTATGTTAAAATTTAAAAATTGTACTTATGTCGATTGCTTTTAATTACATTAATGAATATTGTTATCGGTTTTACAGACTTTACACTATAATATATTACACTAAAATCATGATCACCTCCGAACTAAAAATAGAATTAAATTAGATTAAAAATAATAAAAAAAGCTATATTCTATTATATATAAAGAATTATTTTGTGTGTGGGTGTGTGTGTGTGTGTGTGTGTGTGTGTGTGTGTGTGTGTGTGTGTGTGTTTGTAAACAAAGCACATGTAAATTATTACAGCGGTACTTGTGTCAATCGGCCGAAATCGGGATTCGAACTCAGATCACCAAGTTACTGGTCTTTCGCTCGAGCGATCAAGCCAACGTAGGCCTCTTGTGTAATATATTATAGTATAAACACTGTAAGATCAATAAAAAGATTTATGAATTTGATAATATGTATAATGTAATTTTCATTATTTATGCAAATAATTTTTTTATGTAATAAGGTATACTAAATAAAACATACACACACACATACACATACACACACAATTTACCGTACAAGTATCATTTAAATTTTCTTAGGAATCTCCCTACTCTTTACGTGAACGGAAGGAAGAAGAAAAAATGGCAGGTGATTAGCGAACTCATCAGTTGGAAATAATCGTCCATTATCCGGTAATGCCAGTTTCGAATTACGAGAGTTCGTCATTGGTCACGCCGTTATATTACGAATTATATTCTGCGCGTAGAAAAAGAAAATAACAGTGCAGAACGGTGAAACTGTAGTCAGTATTCTTTTTACATAATATTCAGTAAAATAAAAAATTCTATTTACCGGTAACCTATTTTTCTTCTTCGTAGATTTTCAATTACGGACCTTTTTTGTTGAGAGTCACAGAGGAAGACAAAAATAATAATCTCTTTCCCTTCAACGAGCCAGAGAATCTTTTTTCGCGGTTACATATACATGCAAAAAATTTTAATCTCGTATTCATTGTTCTATTGAAAAGGGGTAGAGCAGAGAAATGAACCTAGAATTAAACTGCCATTTAAGTTGCGAGATAAATTTTTTATTCCCTGCAAAGTTTCAGCTATAGTCTTACAACAATAATTGATGTATCATGATGAATTATTATTAAAAGCAAATTATTAATTATTCAATAAGTATGCTTAAATAATCATAACATTATCATAATATCATAATATATAACATTATTTATCAACGTTGAATGCATTAGATAATGCATATATGTTAAAGGATATCTATTTAAAGAACATATATTTAAGGAATCTAGAATCCCAAAAAATATGTTAAATATTATTCCCATTGGCCACACTAAACTCATTTACGAATGAGAAGCATATTTATGATGATATTACTGAAATTCCAATTCTAATACTTGTAACTTTAGTTAATAAGTTGTAAATCTCTGCAGAAAAAAAATAGAATCAGAAATTATAGTCGACAATACGCTTAATACATAATAATTATAGTTTCAGTTACAATGTGAATGAGAAATTTACCAAATTTTGTAAACATACAGTCTTTTCCTACATATAATACAGCTACAAAAATATGCAGAGAAAAGTATAGCTATTTATTGTCATAGTTGTACATTGTAACGGAGCGGCGACTCAAATATACCGAATGGATATTGCGTAAGTGGGTGTAGATATCGTGGTTCTCGTATAAAAAGCCTTCCGCAGACCAGAAATTCATATGCCGCCGGATGGGGAAGGATCGAGTCTTTTCCGGGCCCGTTGACTCGGCTCGAGAATGTTAGCATTCCCGGAGGATGGACGTCCGTGTGCACTGAGTAAATTTTCAATCGAAATCGTCTTCCATTCGAAAACCAACGAAATATTCCCGTTAAAAAATTGGAATTGGGGGGGGGGTATGGTGCTTTTCAATTTTTCAATTGGACATAGTTTTACTTTTAGATATCGATCCACGATAACTATAATAAAATAAGAAATTATAACTGATTAATTTTTTTAACTATGGCAGTCCTGAACGAATCGAATTTCCACATCTTCTTTTTTATTTTTCCTGTGCACAAATCTAATAGTTATCTGTATATATATTGGAATCATTTATATTTTTATTAACATCATCTTCTGTTTTTCTTTACCATCCGCCATCTAATGAACGAGCTTAGCGGCTTTTTTATTTCTAGGGTAAAACATTTAATTGCTTGAATTTAATATGATTTACACTTCCATTGAAAATTAAATTATTAAACATTATTTTTGTTCGTCACAAAATTTACACTAACTATAATTTTCACTTTTAACAAATTTTTGATTCATTGTATATCGATTCAGTTATATTTATTTCGTAAATTATAATAATTTTTATTATAATAAACTCTGTGAGAATTCTAACGTATTAATTTCACCTCCATCCATAAACTGTATTATTCTAAACAAATTTTTAATACATGAAAATAATAGAGGTAACAATAAAATAGCAATTGTTATAAATATAATGTTATTTTATTATTATTTTAGTTTTTATTGAACCTGAAGAAACGTTCAATCATTCTGAGAGAAATTATTAGTTGGCTTTTTATTTCACGATCGATCGCGAGTGGAGATACGAGGTTATGAATCTCTGAGGATCGCTTCACTCATGACGGGACATGACTCTGATATTATCGAGCGTCGAACGTGGAAAAAGATGTATATTGTATCCCAAGGCCGTATAATATTTATAAGTTGAAAATTGTAGCATCGGACTTCCAATGTCAATTTCGATTTCTCGGAATAGAAGACTTTTTGATCATATATTTATTAAATACGACAGTATGGTTTTAATAAAATTCGCACAACAATCATCATTAACATTTAATTACAATAGAATAATAAATTGCCAAATAATTTGAACACATACTTCTACAAATATTCGCGGCACTTTTTCATTTTGTTCAATTTCATTCAACTACATATGTTAGATTAAATCCAATATGCATTACAATCACGATACCAATTTGAAAATGCTCTACCCTACCTATAATAGAATTGAAGCAATTAAATGTAATATGCATGGAAGGAAATTTCATGCCATTCTTGAAAAACGAAATATGTAGTTCGCTTTTTTCATTAGGCCTATCATCTCTTTAATTTATACTTTAATATTCTTTACGCATTAAGGGTAATTAAATTTACACATTGAGGGTCATTTCAAATGCATATAATATATATATATATATATATATATATATATATATATATATATCGTCGAAATGATGAATTGCATGAAATATTGTTAATTAACAAACAATACGTTTCTGCACTGAGGTTTATTTGCTTACTCATTGTGCAAAAAATCGCTCTTACAATCTAGGTCGAACGCTGCGCTTCGTTTTTATAATATCGTAAAGTGGAACTTGTGCCAAATAGAAAGAGATACATGAAGGTACTTGTATTTCAAATGCTTATGGACACGTAAATCCATATCTTTTTAATATTTTTTATTATGTTTACAGATTAATATTGTTATGATACTTTTGTGTGCCAATTAGTAAATATAGAAATTGTTTTAATATAAACTGTTTTATTTTCAGTTACATTTTCAACTATATATTATATACAATGCACTTTATATTTATAATGATATATATATCGCTTAGAAGTGAAAATTTTAAAAAGCTTCTAAAACGGTATAAAAAAGAAAGATTTTGATGTTCGGTGGTAGTTATAGAATGCTTCAGATTGATCGGCATACTCTCATTAATTGTATATTCAATAGAGTAATCTAAATTTTAATTCTGAAATATAACATAGACATTCTTAATAATATCTGTTCTATGTTTTTTTAATATTAATCTGAACCAAATCAGCCACCCATATCTGATAGCCACTCCTTAACATATATTATTTGAACCTTCCAAAGTTCGCAGACTCTTAGATCTGAATACGAATCACTCACCCACCGATGCTTCTCGAATCGAATTTCGAGAAATCGTAAAAACCTTCGAGCTGCATTAATACCCAATTGACGCAACACCTCACGAGCAGCTGACGTAAAGTCGCCTCGTGCAACATCAATAAAGCAGTTTCGAGCGTATTATATTAAAAATTATTTGAGAATGATCCATACGGGCATGCATGCCGCAATAATCCGTACGAAATTGCATTAAACAATCCATTCGGATCTAGTTTCAAGATATATATCTACATCACGGAGTGCTAAAAGTTTTTGCTGCTTTTATTTGCTACCCTAAGAGGTAATGCATAGAAAAGTAATTTATTATAATCTCTGATTTTTCTGCTCTTTAAAATAATTATTACCAAAATTTCACTGAGCTTTCACTCTATTGTTCTTGGGATTTAAAAATGTCGTATATGGTAAAGAATGATTTGAATTACGCTTAATACAAAGATGTTAGTATGTTAAATATCCGTTATAAATAATATGTGACTTGATTACCTGTAGTTTCATAAATAAAAATGCCAATATCGACTAGATGCATATTGAAACGAAGTAACTGAAAAATTAAACCATTGTATTGTTATGAGAGATATTTTTCGAGAATAATAAATTACTAACTTTTGTATTTATTTGGAACTTTGATTTAACCAGTGTAAATTAGAACTTATAAGATTTTTTTTGATACTTGATACAATTTCATGAAGATATAAGTAAAAATATGCTACTCCATACTTTAAATATCTCCCATGCGATAACCCATATGCTACACACACACATAACCACCCACTCACCCACACACACACACACACACACACATGTATAATGGCTATTGGCTCGAACTGTGGCGTAGTTGTACTAGGACTAGTAAGCAAATGATAATCCACATAGATTATCACTGATATTTGGCCGTCGATGCATGAGCTGCCGAAAGCACGCAGATACTCAGAGCTGAGCAGAGACAAAAGTTTACTTTATTTACTCTCCTTAAATGATCGCTACGCAATTCTCAAAAATACTGACTCTCCTATTTTCTAAGCAGTGACAATCTTTTATTGTTCAAATTGAGTTTTTTGTTTTGTTTTACACGAATCCTCAATGATATTCGTCATCAGCGTGATCTAGCGAGTGCGTTACTCGAGGGCCAAGGCGTGCAGCGTGGTAAAGCGAGGTTCACTTTTTCGTTAGGTCCATTTATAGATCTAATAAAAATCAGAATAGCCCCTCTGTCTAGATAATCAACTTTGGAGCCACTCTTTTTTCGATTTATTCAATTCGATTCTATGTTAAAGTTTATAAACTGATCTAAATATTGAAAACTTGTTGTTAGGATATAAAAAAAAAAAAAATAAGAAAAAAAAGAAAGTGAAAACTATAGAAGGAATTATATATATATATATGTGTGTCGTAAATACATATGTAACAAATACGACTTATAGACGACCAAGCAATTGAGGGTGTCAGGTAGAGACAAAACATCCTTGAAATTTCATCGAGGCAACGCGTGCTTCCATAGAAGCAGATTCAAAATAGCTAGGAGGAGAGAAGGGAAATCCGTGCATTACGTTGCCCCGAGTTTATCCATCCCCGACGCGCAGAGATGTCGAGGAGGGACTATATATATATATATATATATATATATATATATATATATATATATATATATAACGTATCTATATATAGACGAATATGAGCCAGCGTTCGCGGGGAGATTAAGGTGGTCGACCGATACGCTTTGGTCGCACCGCACGCGTATGTATATACATCTAGCGGATTGGTTTCTCTCGCGGACAAAGGATCAGTGGAGTGTATGGCGAGGAGCCCGCGTCGCCAGGCGTAGAATGACCATTATATAAGCTGCTGAGCCGATTGAAAGAGTATCGAGCGCTAGCGATATGCATATGCGTGCCGAGGATAGGAACTCGTGCGAATTACGTCGGATTGTGCGTTTGACGCCGTCAAAGTTAAATGCGACTGTAATATATACGTTGCCATGAACGCTTTAACTCTTTACGCTCGGAATTTTTTCTCGTATCTCTAGTGCATTTACATTTCTTCGGTGCAATACTGTGACTATACACTTGTGAAAATAATCAGATAAGATTGTCTCACATTTGCTTCTTTAATGAAATGATTCATTTGGATCTTTATTTAAACAAAGCAAAAGAAAAAGCAACGTTTAAAATAGCTTCTGGAATTACAATGCGAGTTGTATAATAAAATTAAGAAAATTGACTTTTCACTAGGTAATAGATATAAATATAGATTCATTTTTCAACTAGATGATGAACTCATCAATGGGCAGGCACATGGTCTGTTCCTATCATCAGAAACTGAAAATCATAAAAGGAAAGAAGTACTTGTAATATTGAAGTGAGAATTTTATTTTTCAGAAACAAAAATATACGAATTGTGAAAGAATGACTTTTGAAAACAATAAGGAATATTTTAAATTTTTTAAAATAATATTTATTATCATTATTTACTGATGACTAATGTGGTTAATTATATAACCCTAATATTTCAATAAGCATGCAAAATTACCTCTAATGAACATTACCGGCATCAAAATAACTACTTGTTACTATTCAATGAATTATATTCAATTATAAGGAACAATTTCGCTATGCTCGTGTTAACTTACGTAATGAAGAACGTTTAAGAACGGGAGCCCATCTATTTGTAATGGCTTGACCTGAAACAAAGAAAATTGATTCATATATATTTATGAAAATAGTAATACGGTATAAAATTGGTATTATTATGCACCAAGGGAGCAAAAAAGACTTCTAACGTTAAATGCGATAAAGTGAGCTTTGTACTCATAGGCTCATACTAGCCATGTACTCATGTTAGGCTAGCCACAATCAGTTATGAACAATGTGTGATTTGATTTAGTTTTCTTCTCTTGTACGACTAGGGCGTATATTGCTTATTTTACCGCCTGCTGGAAGCGTTATACAATATATGATATTGTATTGTACAATATATGATATCAAATATATGATACACACCTAATGTGGTAAAAAATTAATTATCGGTTAAGTTAAAAAAAATCTTTATATATAAATAAAAAAAAAAATATATATATATATATATATATATATATATATATATATATATAAAATACATGCACAAATATGTAATTGATAAAATATTGTTATCGTAATGGTATATTGTTTTATTAATAAATTTAACTCCATTATATTTTCTGTGTATTTTTTTTAATTCTACGAATTTTTCATAGTAATATATTAGGACATTTTATGACACATCGTACAACTCAAATAATATTTCAACCATAAATATTTATTACATAACTACTCTGAAAACAATGATTTTTAGCACCAATAGCTTTCTGTAAATTTTAATGTACCCTTAATGCGTAGTGTTTTTCGTTCTAAACGTCATCTAAGAAAATCTCATATGAAGGTTCGAAATTGAACATTGAAATTATAGATATATTAATTAATAATATTTTTTCACTTGGAAAAATTTTCGACCTTGATTCTATTATTCTTATACTGAGAGCATAGATTTTTTGTCCATCCTAAATTATGGACCCACGGCAAAAAAATCACAGATTAAGACGATCGAGAGAATCTTTTGATTCAATAAATTGTCCCTATATAGCCCAGCTGCACGTACACGCGAGCATGCACTTTTGTTCCGGGGGCGGGGGAGGTCTAGAGCCGGAATTGCCATAACCGTTAACTATATACACGCCACCAAAGTTTCCAGGGGTGCCGTATTTCGTCGCAATCCCCTTGTAATTTTGGCATACCCGTTTTGCTATACCTTATACCACCCCTTGCCCGCCGGCCGCCGCGGCGCTATCTTCTTGGATCTTCAGGTGCCTTCATTGCTGTTAACAATCTACACTTCGGCCATTTCACCCCCCTTCCACTCTCTCCCTTGTTCTCTCGCTCTTTCTATCTCTGCCACTTTCTCTCTCTCCTTTATATGAGAATTGTCGCAATGAGCATTGTCAAAGGGTGAATTTTCGCGGGCTATAAAATGTAATGTTGGAATGGAAAATCATGCACTTATATTTTCATTTACAAAATTAAGAATTAAATTATTTTCAATTGAAATACATTTGTTATTGATTAAAATTATTTAATTTAATATACAAGCGAAGTCACTGCATTATTTCTAGAGAGAAAGAAACGAAATTACAGCTAAATTAAAATTTAAATAGAGGAAGGAGAAAATTTTTGAAACGATTTTTTTTCAAAGATTTTTACTTCTAAAACATAAGCATTTAAAATAATCCATTTTTGCTAATTCTATTCGCTTTGGAAAAACCATTTTCCGCTCCCCTTGTTAGGCCGACAAAGAACTGGGCCGCCGACATATACACTAAATGACTGGAACAAAAGGGTTGGACGAAGAGAAGACGCAGTGAAAGAGCGGGAATAGAGTATGAGAGGGAAAAAAGAGATGACTTGTCGCTCTGTCCAAGTTAATAACGTGAAATCGCTCGGCATTGTTCCTGTTTCGCCCCGGACTTTGTGTCTGTATTTTCGTTGTCAAATAAAAATACATAAGCGAGTTATAAAGGTATATACAGTAAAAATGTCGTTTCTCATTGTGTCCCTCGTCTCGTTTCCGTCTCCATTCTCGGGCTCACGAAATACCAGCTGCCAAGTGCGCATTTATATAATATAAGCGTTTTTTTTCCTGCAAACAAACGAAAGGTATAAGGGCTCGGATAGATGAGAGAGACTAGAAGCCTCCCTCTTTAACTAATACGTCCTTATTACATATCTCCCTTCACAATTTCCCCCTTCCAATCTCTGCGCTATTATATTCACTATCATAGCTATGTCTATGAAGCTCTTGCTTCGGCTCTTTTTCTCTTCCGCGGTCGCGAATCGCGGTCGTCTCATAGCTCCATTGTGGCGAGCGCGCGACTTCACTATATATATATATATATAATGCAGCGCGACCGAACGTGCGGTAAGATCTGTATAGTAAGCGACATAGAATGGTGGGAAGAGGTGTTCACCAGTGAATACTTGAATCCATAGAAATATACATTGTAATGCAATCCCGTTCTTTCTATGTATCAGTTTTTATACTTGGACTTCTAAAAAACTGAAAATTCATTTTAGATACGTTTTTTGGAAATTCTTCCCATTAGCTTAGCCAAAATATTTTCCAAAATATATTCAAAATTCATTGAAAATTAAATAAATCATAAACATAAATAAAAACCATTTCATAAAATTATGGATTATTTCCTATGTAAATATAGAAATATTTAATATAATTTAATCAAAGTCATGAAATTTAATTAATATGAAGAATCAAATTTCATCAATAGATATAGGTAATTACTCTATTTATACATTATGTTGCACAAGATATGACGGTTAGATTCTACTCCAACATTTCCTTGATACTACTATAGTATATTCGAGCTTTACCATTAGTAATTCAATTTGTACTTATATCCTATTAAATAAACGAATAAATACGTTTATCAAAATTTTCTAAATAATATAATTACAGTTATAATGAGTCAGACTTCTTTATAGCCACCTCCGTAGAGCTTCCATTATAATTATAATCGAAGTATATTATTTTGTAAAACCGATAGAAATATGTGTTCGTTTATCGTTAGTACTTTGAATATAATTAAAGTATATGAAAAAATATTCAGAAAGCATATGGGATAAGCTATTGATATTAGAATAAGATCGTAACTATTTTTCCATGTTAAATGGTGTAATTTTTTGGCACTTACATGGAAATAAAGTAATAGTCGCAAGACGTAGAGGGGAAAATAAAAATGTAAATCTTTTTTGTAAAACTTTATCACTTTTACCAAAATAATTGATTCTTTCTTTCCTTTCATTATCATAATATATTTTCATATATAATTATATATTTTTTTATTTGTTTCGACAATTTAGCTAGATACATATAATTTCTTTATTAAAGTCACTGTAAATTAATGAAAATATTTAAAAATTTCATAAATTTTTAATACTTGCCAAAAAAGGAATTTTCATTTATTGCATTAAATTTGAAAATAAATTACTAAAATACAATAGGCATCATTAATTATATAAATATATTATTAAATTTCAACTAAACTCAACAGAAAACTCAATTCCAAGAATAAAATTCAATTCCAATTCATTGAAAAGTCATGCATATATTCGTAATAAAAATTATTTTATATAAATCGTTATTGTTTATGCCAGTATTTTACGTCATTATTTGTGATATATCGATTTATAAGTTGGAAATAGCTGAAAAACCGTCGAAAGCAGTGTTTGATTCATGAATGTACTATAAGCGATGGTTAGTTGGTTGTAAGATTGCATGATTTTCTGTGTGCAACGCATTAATGTGTTTCCGCATTTTGTAAACCGATTCTTTTTTTTCTGCGGCCTCCGTGCAAATAAAAAAATTCACATCGCGAAACATCGATTAATGCATACAAAAAGAAGATATTCGACGCGAGCTTCAGCGACAATGGCGCCACCATCTCGCGAATAAGAAACTATAATTTACGGTATGCAAACATATCAAAACGCCCGCGGTTTTTACATCCAGAGAAGTGCTCGCGCGCCCCCGCATTTACTTTAACAAATTGTGTCACGCGGCAAATTTTTATTTATCGCCCCTGTACTGCCAAGCGCACCGCCCGCCCGAGCCGACGCAATAATCCAAGGTAGGACGGACAACCGCTTTAAATTTCGTGGAAACGATAACGTCGCGGTAAAGGGGGCTGGCCGGGAATGAGAGGGGGTGGCCCCTTCTACCCCTTGCCCCTCGGTTCGCCGCACTTAGCGCAAAGTGCATTGCGCGTTTTAGTATCCATTGCGGGTAGTGGGTGGGGCAGGGACGGGGGTGAGGGAACTAAGAATATTTCTCGACTTGACACCGCGGGAAATTGAATTTACCGAGCACTTTGCGCGATGTGCATGCGTCGCGTCGCCCTGAGCCGCCGAGTTCCCCTATCCCCGCTCCCACGAGGGATGCTCGGCTAGGAGGCGACGTTCACCCAACGCGGCCTATTTCGAGTAAGCGGAATGCAAGGGCCGAGGGAGGGGAGAATTGAATTATTATTGCTATTTTTTTCGGCTCGCTTTTTAAGAGCGATTACATTGCTTTCTCACAGCTGGATGGCGAAGTTCGCTATTTGGACGTGTTTTTAGTAAGCTTAATCGGAAATTACAGCTATTGAAACTCGCTAAAATTCTGACAATGTTTGAATTTAAATATAAATTCTCTATCGATTGTAAAGAGTAAGGCACATGTATGAGAAACTTCAACGAGTTCTAGTATTGATTATTGACTAAAGTTTAATTATTAAAATTGTAGATATATGAATTACAATTTTCTTTGAAGATTCAGTTGTTTTGCACTTGGATAACTGAAATAATGTTCGATTTATTACATCACTAGAAATTATTAGTACAAATTTATTACAATATTAGAAAGTTAGAAAGAAAGTTTCGATAATAAATATAAAAGTTCACGGACCGAGAATATACAGAGCTTTAATAATGTTAAACAGAATACTTAATTTAAAATAAAAAAGTGAATTATATCAGAATTTAAAACAAATTCTTTTGACAGAAATAGTTCAAATTGTACATTAATCAATTTTATATTATACTTTATTATTTTTATATTAAATGACATGTTTTTATACTTCATCCGCATGCACATACGAACACATTCACACGCACACAAACGTATGTACATACAGAGTAGTATAAGTCAATTTATCATACCAACAGAAATGACATCACTAAGGCTTAGCTTCGATATGTAGTAGCACATTCATGTGCTGTACTGCTGCTTAAAGCTTACGTACACTGACATTGGAACGGGGGCGAACACATAAATATGCCCCTTAAAATCTATGAGTATGAATAGGAATCTCTTTCGACTGGAATATCATTATAGGGAGATTCCATAAATTTTGAACTTCATTATTTTCTTTCTACCAAATCTTGTAATGCAAAATTTAAAAAAATAATTCGATTTTTCAATTACATTGATGCTAAAAGTCTCAAACCAAGGTCACCAGCGGGTAGCCGGGGATTATTCTTAACACTGTTCATCTATTATTCACACGGTACGGTAAATTTTGTTTTTTTTTATGTTCTTTAACGTCGCTCTATTTATGCTTCCAAATATCGGTGCTAATCAGCGACAGAGCTCTACGATGTGTTTATAAAGAAAGCTTACATGTAAATTATTACAGTGGTGCTTATGTCAATCGGCCGAGACCGGGATTTGAACTCGGATCACCAAGTTACTGGTCCTTCGCTCTAGCGATCAAGCCATCGTAGGCCTCACGGTAAACTTTTAAAATCCTGTGTACAACATTATATTAGTTCCTCAAGCAGAAAAAAGACAGAATTCGATATGTAAACAATTTATAATAATTTCGTCAGATATACTTTATTATAAAATAAAAATGTTTATATAGTCTCTAGAATTATTTCCGTACTCATGAAAAACTACAAGAATTTTTATTGTAATATTTTTTCCATGCACACACACACACACGCACACACATATTATATATATATATATATATATATATATATATATATATATATATATATACACATATATTCGAATTCCTTATAGCCTAGAACCGCTTGCATAGGTAAAAATATTTTTAATAAATGTTCAATCTCGATTGTTCATTCGAAGTCATTCTGAATTTTGCACTTTTATAAGCGTCTGCTTTTCTGCGCTCTTCCTCGAGCTATCTCTGAAAGTACTTTCGGTACATACAAGCCATTCACCAGTAAATTGTTCCGAATAAACGAAATCAAGCGCCAGGATGTGTTCCTCCTCCTCGGAACTTGCGTGGGCAGGCGCGCGCTTTCAGCACAGCCTCCCAGATTTCATTTCATCGGAAGCGCATTTCCCTGTTTTCTCTCTTTCAACCGGCGAAGTTTCGAATTTCTCTGAAAGCCCGCTCGCATCCTCGCTCCTTCGCTATATATATATATATGGTAGGAGAGATAAAGAGAGAGAGAGAGGAAGAGAAAGAGAACGAGAGAGAGAGAGAGAGAGAGAGAGAGACAGAGGATGGGCTGAAAATGCAAGGCCGAAAGGCATAGGGCTCGGAGCGAGGGCTAAGAAGGAGGAGAAAGAAGGAGCATATATATAGCATCCCGACAAGCGAAAGGAAAAGAAGAGGATAAAAAATCGCAACAGCGATTGCGCCCGATTTAACCCGCCCGAGGGGCTATGCTATAAGCTTCGGGCGCCTCGCCAGGGGACGTCCGCGCGTTATACCGCCGCAAAATTCCGACTCCCCGTGCGCGGGAGGCGGGCGAGGGGCGGTTCGGTGGTCCGCCATCCTTAAATCGTTTCCTGCGCTCGTGAACTGCTTGCAACCAGGCCGAAGGGGGGATGGGCGATGGTGAGACGCAGAGCGCGATGACGACGTCGGGGAAAAATCGGGAACCTGGCGATCATCCAAGCTCGCCACCTTATCAGCGAGCGAGCCTCCTCGGGCACGGGGTCGCTGCTCCGTATCCGCTTCGACAATTACGCGGGAAAGCCGAATGCGGAGCAGTGCGAGAGTGAGGTAAGAATGGCGAATCATGTATAGCAGGACGTATTATCGGTTGATCCTGCCCGAGGAGACGGTGTGTGTGTGGGTGTGTGAGTATGTGGGTGTGTGTGTGTAAATGAGAAGAAGTACAGATGGAAGTGTAGCTAAATTGAAGTGTCATGTTTATTGAAGGATTCTTTTTTCGGAAAAGAGTCGAACTTTAAAATCCTTGTCTTACGGGTGGATACCTTCTGAGAACTGTCTCGGAGTTCAGATTTCGCTTCGACCTCTCTTTCGAAGGGTAAAAGGGCAAAAAAATATTGTATAAAAGATTCACGTCCGCCTTTTAGAAAAAAAAGAAATGATTTATTTTACCGAGCTGCTTGGATAAGTTCTGGGAACAGGTTGTCGGAATACTGATATTGGCGTATCTTTAAATGGCATAATTCCAATTCGGTTGAGAATATAATATATAATATCTCAAATCGAAATTCCGTGCCATATATATATTTAACTCAAACAGCCAAATAATAAGATCCTGAGTGAAATTCTACATAACATGTTTCTCATCAATAAGTGTTACAGTCTAAATCTGATGCGAGTTTTGTTTACGATACTATCAACTATTTATCTTTCAATTTCAGTTTCTCTGAATTGTCAATGAGAATCTTGTTTACTTTTTCATGGTGAAGGCAGTTTTTTTTAATATTGGGTATTAAGAAATATAATTTAGTGTTCTACCTTCCGACTATCATTCAAATTGCGTATTCTCTAATGTTACTTATATAATAAAGCCACTGTACAGTGACAGTTTGTAACTGAAAAAAAAATTGTTATTCAAAAATTGAAACTCGAACAGATGATTTTTATTAGATTTACTTTTCTACTTTGGAAAAGGCAAAAATGCTGAGTAAATTGAAAGAAAAATTTTGCGGTGCTTGGTCGGCATAGTCAGAACTAACATTGAGACAGTTGGACGTTACATATATATATATATATATATATATATATATATATATATATATATATATATATATATAGAGAGAGAGAGAGAGAGAGAGAGAGAGAGAGAGATTTCTTTTATGATTTCTGGCTAGCTCATGGCGATGTCAGTCAATATTAAAAGAGGCTTGAGACTACTCAACCATGCATTCGTCTAATGATTGTGAACAACAGGAGCAATTGAGGTAAGCGATAGGAAAATATTTGCCAAATGAACAATGGGAAAGGTATTATTGTCCGTCACAATAATGCTAGATCATATTCATCTTTAGTTGCTAGATCAAAGTTAAGAAAGCTTAAGGTAGGAAATAGCGAAACGCAGCACTAATTTGTTTCAGTCTTTAGCTCTGTTGTGATAAACTAAAATTGCCTTCACATAGCTTTTAAAAATTGCTTGATGCTTCCACTTTTTATGCAGCAAGGTCAGATCAAGATCTGAAATTCTAAAACTCTAGTATTACTAAAAAGTATCAAAAAATTTGAAAAATTAAGGGAACTTAAATGATTTAAAAAAATTCCCCCGTTCATTGTAAAAACCTTTAACATTATTATTTTGCCCTGATTCCTTAACCAATATTCGATTTTGTAACAGTGTATTTATTATTCATTACAGGTTCTGTCGAAAAGTTTCGGCAATAGTGTGACTTTAGACAGAAATGAAGACGAGAAGAAGTTAAGAGAATTAAGATTTTAAAGTTAGTAATTTTACATTCATATATATATATATATATATATATATATATATATATATATATATATATATATATATAGTTAGAGTTCCAATTAAGTCTACCAATTTTTTATACTTTTGAAATAATAAATGTTGTATTTTTTTCTAATTTTGAAATATTTTTCAGATATTAATCTTTAATCAGATATGAAAGAATATAGTTGCTATGGAAAAATATTACTTTGATGTAATTATTAATGTACGTTATTTAAATAAAGTAACCATCTTTAGTTAATATACTGCAAGTAATGCAGTTTTACTTTATTCATTTAGAAAATGATGAAAAAAATCTTTCATAAGTTTGATAACAATTAATATAATATTTTTTTTTACAATTACATTTATTTCATTTTCAAATAAAAATTTAACGATCCGAATTTTTGATATCATCCGCGAAATTTCACTTACTTGAGAAAGCTCATTATAGCAAATGAAAGTGATTTCCGTGAATTTTTTCAACCGAGAAATTACTGTGAATTTGCTTTAGTTCTATATATATATATATATATATATATATATATATATATATATATATATATATATATCTTTAGCCGGAATGAAATGAAAGAACCTTCTCCTTCTCAAATTCTGAAAGAAAATTAGATCCCTCGCATAACTTCCACATGACTTCAAAGACAAGTGTCGGCTACGCCACGTTCAGGATTTTTGCACGCGAAAGCAAAGTTAGGTGGAGAGAAGAAGAGAGGCGGGGGAGGGGGAGACTGAAAACTCAAGACGCCCGACGTGACACAACAGCAGGGTGCAACAGGACGTAGTAGAAAAAAGATGGGAAATCACTTCGTGAGAGGAACAAGATCCGTCCAGGATGGGAATCCGAAGCTCATCCCCGCTATATGCGCACGAGATACTGTGCGCTGAGTGAAGAATGAGAGAAAAATCAAAGTCGAGATAGAGAGCGAGAGAGTTCGAGGGAGACTTCAAAGGTAGCGAGGGATTGCTTTAAAAAAGATTACTTTTTCCTCCGCGAGTGCGAACCCTGTGAAATAACGCACTCACTTCCTCTCTCTCTCTCTCTCTCTCTCTCTCTCTCTCTCTCTCTCTCTCTCTCTCTCTCTCTCTCTCTCTCTGACTCTCTATCTGTTTCTCTTTCTGTTTAACTTAGCGTAACAGCAGTGCCGGTCAAAGAGCGCAAAATGCAGAGAGAGAGGGAGAGAAGTCGGGTCGGCTTAAATGCGCAAACGAGCCAAGTGGGGACTGTTGCGGCCGCGGCGGCCAAAAACCGCGACCGATCGGAAAACTCATAGCAGCAAAATAGCAGCCGCGTCGATAGTGCAGCAAAGGGAGATGGCAATAAAACGAGTCGGGATTTCTGCGGAAGGCAGTAAATGGGAGATCCGATTTTCTCCATGAAAAGTTCGTATCGGGGAGGGGGGCTGGGGAGAGTAGAGAAAGAAGAGGACGCATTCGTGAAAAACACGTGGTACAGGGTATACTGCTCGTGTATAAATCTATGTGGCCAAAGGATAGACTCGCGGATTGTAAATCGCTCGGGGAGGTGATAGAAAGTGAGATGGTTTTGGGAAATCTAAGGTAGGCAGTTTGAGAAATATGCCGCCGAAGGAAAAGGACTGTCGGCGACGCTTTCGCTTTTCCGAAACTTTGTCGCGGCATCGCATTGGCCCGGAGGTGAACTGTTTTTTTATGATTTATCGTACCGCAAGATTTTACCTGTAGAACGTAGATGTTTGAGAATTCAATCTCTCAAAGTTAATTGATCTCTAGATATTTTTGTTTATATATATATATATATATATATATATATATATATATATATATATATATAGTATATTTTCCATTGATCTGTCTAAAAATCACTCACGTGTATAGAAATTCGTTTTATTGAATTTAAATCTAGTAACTGAAAATTTTAAGAAAAATTGGTAAAAGAAATTTTATTCATGTACTCTATTGAATTTTCGTATTGATAATAATGATATTTCCATGCTATTTAAAGTAAATTTAAAAACTCGCATTATATTTAATAAATATGTGTGTGAAAATATAAGATATTTATTTAGAATTTATACAATATATGTATTAATGTTAAGAACATTTTATATTTAAGAAAATTCAAAGTTCTATTACTCTCTCAAAAATTATTGCAGTAGATGAATCAAAAGTAAAAGTGAATTACAAATATTGCCATTTCAGATAATTAGAAAATAAAAAATATGTAAATATCTTTTATTTTTTTCTCGAATATATTTTTCGTTCTGATCTAATCAATGATTCAATTTATATGTAATATTAGTAATTTTTACTAGTTGAAATGTAGAAAAATAAAAAATATGTACTATAAATACATTACATATAAAATTCTATATTCTCGAATGATGCAATTTGTCACTCGCCTAAATTCTTTATTACAGAGATTTGTATATAGTTGTGTAACAATTTAAATGTTTTACTTATAAGCTATCGAATTAGATATAATCCACGATCAGCTCCTTTTAATCAGTTCTTAAATATGTTTTGTGATTTGTTGAGTCGAAACTTTTTTAGAACGTCGACTACGATAACACTGTTTATTGCGCATACGTACAATATGCAACGAAAATTGATATAGAATATTTTTCCCTCCAACGAAATTTTTTCGGACATTCATTTTGCATTTTCTGAAATCAGCATTGAATATAAATTTTTCACCTAGATTTGATACTAGATCAATAACGTGACCGAGCCTGCAAGAACTTACCTGCAAGATAAAAAACTTTCTTGCATATTTATTCTGCGAAAAAATAGCTCTCGGCACTTTAAAATTGATTGATTTGAACGATATTGAGGGTGAAAAGTAAAAATAAAAAGCCCAGCCCATTATAGATGCAGTTTCCGAAATATTCAAATTCTATTTTCTTAAGTCCCTATAACAATTGCGTGTTTAAATTTTTGTCAGAAGTGGATTGGGTTAGGGCAAAGAAAGATTGCCAAGCTCGCATGAGAAGAACGGACGCGCGCGGAGTTTGATATCTTTTACCCTGGATTTCTCAGAATTCCGAGCTACGGCAAGATTTTAAGCTACGGGGAATAGGAAGCTAAGTCATTCTAGTCGTGTGGTCGGACCTGGGTTTCACGAGCGCGAGCGAGGAAGGAGGAAAGACGAGGGAATTTGCGATATTCCGTGGGTGAATCGTTGAAGGGTCCTTCAACTCTTCCCCCCTCCCGGTAATCGCTGTCGCTCACTCGGGCTTTTTCATTTCTTTTCTCTTTTTTCTCTACCGCTCTATTCTGCTCTCTTTCTCTTTCTCTCTCTCTCTCTCTCTCTCTTTTTCTCTTTCGTTTTCCGAATGTAACGTGAGGGCTAGTTTATTTGAGATTTGGATGACATTTTCTCTACGGATTCCCCAATGTTACTTGTGTGTATGCTTATAAAGATGTAGTCTGTGCATTTGTTAAGGCGGCATGTAATTTTCGTACGCTCTATTCTGGTAATTCTCGTATTTTCCTCGAGATTTAATGCTCTTTTTCTTGTTACTTTTGACAACCAAATTGCTTCAAATTGGTGGTAATGTAAAAGGATTTCATCTTTTTATTCAAGTTTTGGAGTAGTTAAGTATGACAATGTAGATATATGTATTTAAGTTAAAGAGAAATTGGGCAAGAGGGTTTTATGATTAAATAGATAGTTATAGATTTATTTTGGTATTTACCTATTGTGTATAATAAACTAAATAGTACAAAGAAATACAGAAGAAATATCTATAAATGAAATTCTATTATAATATTAGATGGAAATTTCGAGGAAATTACCCCTGAAGGCTATTACCCTTCTATGTTTAAGTTTCCATATAATTCCATTATGTCAAAAGTTTCCATAACCTCAACAAATAGACATAAAAAACCATAAAATTCTTATCCTCGCGCCAATCCCACTAAATCTAACTTGTGTATTCCTATGATTAGGCAACTCACCTGAAGAAAAACCTCCAATCCAAAATTTCAAAATTCAAAAATGCCAGAATTGATTTGATACGAGTTGAACGTTAGGTACATAGAATAATTAAGATATAGATGCTTATTTCGCTTGTCCATATCTTTTTTAATATTAACTGTAATAGTGGCATATATAACGTCATCATAACATTATTGCTCGTCGATAACCTCGTGAAGAAGACCTTGATTACAAAGTAACATACGAACAAAAAGAAAAACAATTATATAGAAGGTCTGACTCGTAAGCCGTCCTACATAAAACTATTTACTCTCTTGCGGTGTCATTAAAGAATGTGTATTGAACGCTCCAATCTAGTAGAATATTCATTAAAATACTTTCTTTTGTATACTATGTCTAATTATTTAATTTTAGTTACAATGAGTATGAGTAACATCGTCTAGATGTCCCAACACAGTTTTTTTCGCACCTGTTAAGCAAGCCATAGCTGCAAGCAAACATTAAACACATCAATTTCTGAACAATAACCTCAAGACGCGCTACTAAGAATAAGCAATTTTTTTAAAATCAGCAAAGCTATAGTCAACCGAAGCTAATGATTATTCTGTTAATATGCATAACCATTCTTCCATTCATTGTTCAGCGCCTCCATTGTATCAGTAATGACAACGCGATATTTAAAAAGTAATATACTCCATCACTGAAAACCTTTCATTGCGAGAACGTTTCGAAGAATTTCTATACATGCAGATGTATATATATATATATATATATATATATATATATATATATATAATAAAGCCATTCTTAGTTTTTTAGTACTGTTAATAAATGGTGAAAATACGCGGTGAAATGGAGGGGTAAAATTTCGGTTAATTAATTATTCGAAATCATGTCCCGGTTCAATAAGCACATCCCATTTCGTAGCCCAGCGATGTCTCAGACAAGGATAGCGAGAGAGAGAGAGAGAGAGAGAGAGAGAGAGAGAGAGAGAGAGACAGAGAGTAAGAGAAAGAGAGATCCGTTCAATTAAGATAATGAAATGAAATTTCGAGACCGATTTAATTAATCTCCGGAAGCCCGCGGAGGATCATTTACCGATTCGATTTTGCCCCCTTGCCCCTCCATCCACTCCACTCCCTTGCTAGTCCTTTCTAAAGGAATATCGGAACTAATTTCTACGGCAATAAAGACGCGCGCCCGAGAACGCGTCGATGCGGTACAGCAATTCGCGATCCTGGTCCACTCGTTGCTGCATAATCGGCCCACCTCCCTCATGAAACAGCCATTCGATTCCTATCATCGAAGCGTTCTCGCTTTGAAAGCGATGCTGGCACAGCGGAGAGGAATTTCGAGAGCGATTTCATTAAGATGTACAGAGAGGCACGGGGAGAGAAAGCGAGAGACAAGGGTGGTTGACCTATGAATTCGCACGTGGATATTTGATTATGGTTTGGTCTGCGGCTTTGTGCATATAGGGTTGTAATAGATGCTGCTACTGAAATTCATTTTTTTGAGTATGAAATTTTCAAATTGTTATGCTGTTTCACATTTTTCAATAATGTTCCACACGAATTGATCCATTCTTATACGTAAGCTATCCCTATATTTGGCCAAAAATACTACAGTCACAGTTGTTATTTCAAACCTGACAGATTAATTAAAAATGGGATTGGAAAGCTTAGTATTTTTTAAAACAAGTTTATTTGAGCACAAATCTATATATTATATTAAAAATTATTTATATTTTTTATATATCTATAAAAACACAATTGAATACAAATAATTTGAATTTTAATCCTTATGAATATATCAATATATTCATTAGTATTAGCAACTGATGATTTTTTTACATATTGTATAAAAATATTATATAAAATTGAGTTTTTTGGACATCAATATCATTAGATATAATTATAATAAAGTGAAGCTTAATTGGTATAAAAAACCTACTTGGTAAGGTAGGTTTTTAAATTTTAATTCACACCACCATATCGGAAGCAAAATTGGGACACTGAAAGGTGTCATTGAAAGAGCAATAAAATTTTCACATAAGGATTTTAGACAGAATAATTTGCAGATAGTAAGGGAAACTTTCATTAATAATGGATATCCAATTTAATTTATTCATAAATTAATTGCAGAGAGATTGTTTGACTATTATAATACCAAAAACAGATATGATGTACAAGTTGAAATTAATAGGGGCAAATTATTGTTTTATCATATGTTAGAAGATTGTTGGAAAGAATTAAAAGAAATTTTCAGAAATATAACATTCAAATTTTCTTGAAAATGAGTAATAGTTTCCGTAAGTTATTTAAGAATTGCAAGGATAAGGATGATCTATGTTTAAAATCAGGAGTTGTTTACAAAATTAATTGTATGGATTGTAATGAATACTACATTGGGCAAACCAGTAGATATTTAAAAAAGACAATTTATGAACATAAATATAGTTTACTTAGTTCACATATTACTTCTGGTTTAAAAGAACATTGTTTGAAGTCTTTACATTCTTTTGATTTTGTGAATGTGGATATTTTGGAGCATGGTATTAATAATAAGTACAAAAGGGAAAGTCTTGAAAGTATTCACATTGCAAGGAATCGAATGAATGTGAATTTAATGTTAGAGTCAAGTAAATTAGATAACATTTATCATTCTTTATTAAATTGATTGGTTTTGAACATTTTGTATATATGGGGGATTGTATATTCAAATTACTAAATTTTTAGTTTAGTGGCGATAGGGGTATATATAAATTAGAATATTAATAAAGGTTTAGTTTAATCCCTGATAAGGAGCCTGTAGTGAGCTCAAAACGTTGGACAACCTCAGCCTATCTTGAATTGGGTAAATGTGGTGGGGACAGTCAGATTGTAGTTTACTAATAAAGAATTTTTTCAGCTAATATATTTTTATTTCAGGTAAGTCTATGAGGGTGCTTATAAACAAGGGCAGTGTGACTGTCATTATAATTGTCAATTAATTATATATTGATATGTATTAGTGTTAATCTAAATATATATTGAGATTATTATGAATTTATTTTCATTCATCCAATTAGACTGTAAGACCAATAGAAATATTTATTCATTTTTCTAAATACAGTCGACATAAGCACAATTAAAGTATTATAGACTGAGTTCTGTTTTTTTATTAAAAATTAGATTTCAGGTACTTTTGCTTTTACTTTTTATAATTCTATTCGAACATGCTTCGCTATAAGTGAAAAACTTTATATACATATCTAATCAAAAGACCATTTTAATGTCAGATTATGTGTACAACTTGATGTTCATTCTGGCAGATTATCAACCAAATCAATGAAAAAAGTCTTACTGTAAATTTACTTGCCTAGTACGATAATAAGAAACAGACCGTTCTCAGTCATGGACATATTTCTTAGTTAATATTATGATTTTAATAAAATGATGATGATTTTTATCAAATTCTACCTCTTATATTCTATCTCTTCTATATCTTGACATACTTTCCTTTTCATACCTAGAGCCGATTAATACTTGTATTCTATGCGTAATAAACTATCTATTTCTGGCGTTGTTATGTTATTCGATCGAAATTTAGGTTGATTCTTCGATAATTTTATAATATAAGAATGTATTTCTATTCATTTTTTGTCAACTACTTATAGACTATACTCGTTTCTAACTCAAGATTGTATTATCTATTATCTATTCTAATGTTGTATATACATTTCATTACAAATTTAAGAGAATTTGATCGGAATGGAAAACTTTTCTCTGAGAAACTGCACATATCTTGTACTCAAAATCACTAAAATGAAAATATGAAAATATTAATGAAATTTTGTATCATTTTCAGAAATATTTTCTAATATAATTAATATTATATTAATAGTTCTTTTACATGGTAGAAAAATTGTATTAGAATTTTTTTGTAAAGAAATACCTGACTACATATCTTACGGCATTCGCATAAAAATAAATGAGGAAATTTGAAATACATTAGTAAAAAGTTAACAGCTGCATTGTCCTAAATATTTTCACTATCTTGAAATATTTTTAAGTTTAATTTCGCAAAGTAGCAAGCAAACTGAGATTGTTCTACGCGAGTTGGAAAAACGTTACCACAGACTTTTTACTAGAGCCATAAAAACACTAATATAGGTAAAAAAAAATAAGGTTAGGAACGTATATACCCGCATCGCCTGTCCCGCGCAGTCTCATCTCACAGGACAGTCGATCGCGGACGCATCCTCGCCGGGCCTATAATTCAGATATCGATGCAGGGAGAGAGGAGTCAAGGGTTGGGAAGTCACGCTTAATTGCGATTGACTTAATTAAGTTTACTTCGAGCTCCCGTGTCGCGCCACTCCGTACCCCAGAGTACTGGAGGTCACCGCACGATCCAGCGGTTACTCCGCCGTATAGGCAAATGTTCGTGTGTCTGAACGGCTCCCCTCTCTCTTTCCTGTCTCTGATGTCTTTATCCACTGGGCTGGAGCACGGCAAACTCTGACCGCACACAGAGTCCTCGGTACACTGGATACTCTGGTAAATTTTCCGAGCAAAATTGCCTCCCTTTGCCCGCTTGCAGTGTGTCGCACAAATCTCGCAAACGGCCAGAATTTACATATCTATACAGGGTATTTCCGATCAAAGTGGATACCATAGCAGTTTCATCATTATCAGGGGTGTTGATGTGTCAAACGCATTACATATTTTGAACTACGTAAAGGTCTTTGCGCATCTTCTTATTTTTCCTGCCTCGGTTTGACTACCCAAATAATCTCAATAACTGAATGATAAGTTGATCTTCTTTGACTGATAATAAGAAAATTATTTGCAAATCAACAGAATTCATATTGGTTATTAAGCAAATTCCGTTATTCATTACCGGTCTGTTATTTTATCTAGTTAAAACAGGAATACCAGCTAATATACGGTTTACTAGTCAAAACTTATTATCATGACTAATTGATAATAACTGTGACAATGTTTATCAGCCAATCACGATGTGTAATTTTGCGAAGAGAGGAGGAAATAGTTATAATGTTCCGATCCACAATGGAAGAATACGTACATACTTGTAGTAGTTTCGAGGTAATGCCTTTATTTCTAGAAACTCTTTTTGCCCACGGAACTGTCATAAAAGAACTTTCTAAAATTGTCTGTCTGTTATCAGGCAGTATCCATTATTATATACTCGTAAATTCTGTAGCACCAGCCAATTCTACTTACTTACACTGAGAAGATACTTTTGAAATGTGATGTTTGTATATATATATATATATATATATATATATATATATATATATATATATAATTATTTATTTAGTTATTATAGATACATAATTTTATGCAGAAAATTGCCCGTTTTTATGCACTTTCTTGCAACATTTTCTTCAATCTGAAAATAGCAGCGTAAAATGTAAAAGTAAAGTATTGAAGGTGAGTTTAATATTAAAAGTTTAAAGTTAAAGGTAAGTTCCCAATACTTAACAGGATGGATCCGAAAACTTTCAACAGTAGAGAACAATTTAATATAGCGTAAGATTATATAGAAAATTAACTAAATTATGTTAAATTCGTTCCGGTAGATATATTCATGTTACTGTTAGCAAATCTGACTCTTCGTTATACACAGGCTGTGGAACTCATATACAGTTACACGTAGAAGTCTCCCGATGTGTATAGTCGATGGAGGAGCATTTCTGCGTCAACAATGAACAGCGAACCGCTACATTGGCCTCTGTCTCGCTCCTTCTTTCTCTCTCTACCTCTCTCGCTTTAAATATTAATATTTTTTTCTTTAATTAAACATATTGGAGAGTTTCCCTCACCTTCGAAATCATAATTAAGTCGCACGCTCAAGACACTTAAATGAAAGATTTGCCTTCTTCGCCCTCTTCCCCCCTCACCGCTCTCATACACACACACACTCTCTCTCTCTCTCTCTCTCTCTCCCTCTCTCCTTTTTACTCTTTACCTTTCTAACGAGCAGCCGGAAATAATTAGATACTCTTCTCATGTACGCAGCGTTATGCAAATTGTAGCAAACAGGCGAGTTTACGCTCAAGTTGGGGGTGAAATTACGTGTTGAATTTAGAAACTATGAAAAGTTAAGGAGAAATATAAACAAATCTGCATTTTAGTCCGGGCAGCGTCGTTCTGGTGCGCGGGTAGCACCTGTAATTTAAAGGGCTCTGTTAAAGTGAGGTTTCAACGAGGTATTAGGTGTGCTTATTAAAAATATTAATTTTTTTTAGTAAACTGTAAGGTTTAAGTCCCATCAGAATGCGCAAATTGAAGTTAGTTTCAAACATCAGATTGGCTTTTTAATTACAAGGAAAGAAATATATTAAATTAATATATAATATATTTAATAAATATTTATTAACAATACATATATTAGGATAAACATATTTATTAATGTAATTCACAATAGTCCACACAAGTACGATTTTGAATTCTGAATATCAGGAAGAATTTGAGGATTATATTGCACATTGACAGTTCATTTAAATGATTTTGATAATTGATTAGGCATTAGATCACAGTTGTTATAAGTTATTATAACAGATCAATATCTATTGTAAATTATATTTAATAGAGTTATATAGTATTAATTAAAGTTTTTGAACAAACTATTATAGATTTTTAATCAATAATTATGATATTATTATATCTATAAAACGTATCCTGAATATTCAAGCAGTAATTATAGAATATAATGTGCCTCGATAAGGATCACTTTGGCTACCAGCCCATCATGTCACCGTAATATCAGTTAATATTAATATAAGCATTAATCGGAAAATAAATTAATTCTGATAATCATCAAAATACTCATCATTATTATGGTACAACTCCAGATAGTTTCTCAGTTAGTTTTTCATTTATCTGAAAATTAGTTCAATATTTCAAAAATTTTTGTACTACATATTCGCATGAGATTCAGGATTATATTTATTATTTAGAATAAATTTAATTATTCAAATCTTCATCGACAATATGTAAAGAAGGAGAAACAATGATGGCTCTATTCGTTGTTCTCGAAAAGCACCTGTATAGCGAACATGCCGAGGTACTAATGGTTTATTATTATTATTCTCAATTTAGCACTGGTGTTTAAAGCGTAGCCATAAAGACGGAGTATGTCGCGATCTAAGTGGAAAACGCAACGTAAAACAAGGTGAATCTTATCGTAAAGCATTCACTTTATAGTTGAATATACATATATAGTTTGTATACAACTAAAATGTATTGTGAACAAATAAAAATTTTTTAGACAGGTTTTCTTTCATCTCTTGAGACACAATTGATTATTGGCATTATATGATAATATATACGAATTCTGTTCAATAAATTACTATACATAAAAAATAATTATTTGCAGTTATTTTTGTAACTGCTTGTTGAAATACATCTATTATAAATTAATTCTTTTGTATAATTATTCAATTTAATAAGCTGCAAAACTAGCAATTTATATACATTTCATTACAAATTCCAACACCAATCATATATATTTGATGTTTCATCACACGATATAAAATCGTACTTCTTCTTTAAGGAAATCAGCAGGAAATTAATTACCTGCTATAAATTGACATTTAATTAAAAGTTCAAAGTAGTTCTATACATTTAAATCAAATATATATATATATATATATATATATATATATATATATATACATATATAAACGATTTTAGAAATAATTTTACGAATGCATAAGTTACAACGAAGAAGTACCTCAATAAAATGAAATACAGCGTACTTATAAGAAAAAATTAAATAAATAAAACCTAATGGAATAGATGTATATTTCGTATGTTACTAATGCTATGTAATTAAGAAAACAACTCAGGCAATACTATTTTAAGTAATCATATAATCAAATTTAATTAAAGTGCTTTAAGTACCATAATCAAATCTTCAAATAGGCATTTCATAATTTTTTTATATAATTTTTATATATTCATTTTTATCATAGAAATATTGGGGCACTCACCCGAACATTTCACCAGGCAACTATTGAAACTATCGTTAAATTAGTGTCCCCATTTTCGATCCGTCAAGCTATCGCCAAATTTCTTCTTAACCCGCTATTGCGCGGGCGAAAATGCTCGATTTCTACCTATATATGTGTATATATATATATATATATATATATATATATATATATATATATATATATATATAGAGAGAGAGAGAGAGAGAGAGAGAGAGAGAGAGAGACACCGTGACCGATCGCGGCCACGTCGGACTAAGCGGGATTAAACGAAACCTCGCAATAGATCCAGAGCCGCTAAAACCTGGCTTTGGCTGTATGTATATATATACAGGCTACGTCAGAGAGCGCTACAGAAAGCCGGTAAGTTCAAAGGAATCGCGAGCGCGGGCTCTCGAGAACGATGTGCCGGCACCACCGTCGCGTCAGCCTCTAATCTCAAAGGACAAAAGCTTCAATCGTACCAACTCCTAGCATCACCCCCCCCCCCACTTGCTTCCGTAAAACCCGACAGCACGATAGACAGTTCGATAATTAACGAAGCTGGTAATTATCGTCTAACCCCACTCCCGCACCCCTTCGCCGATGCAATTCTGCCTTCGCGAAATTATCTCTACTTCGTGCCATTGATCCTTTATCTCTCACTCACTCCTTTTCTGTCTCTCTCTCTCTCTCTCTCTCTCTCTCTCTCTTTTTCTCTCTCTCATTTTCTCCTTTCGTATTGCAATTCTGTACGCTTCCTGTGTGAAAATCAAAGCGAGATGCGCCCGCTGAGATCGATCCCATTCAATTTCCAATCCTCAATGTGTCCTCCGCCCGCGGATGAAGTTTCCGAGCGCCTCGGTAAGCATAATGTAGTCGCGCCTGACGCTCGCTCCCATCCGCCGTCATAATTAAAAGATCGATCTAGTATGAGCTTTTCTAGCTTACTCGCCCCTCCTTCCCGCGCCAAGCGAATGAGGCGGATATAACTGGTGTGCGAATAAAGAGATTGATATATATATATATATATATATATATATATATATAGAGAGAGAGAGAGAGAGAGAGAGAGAGAGAGAGAGAGAGTGAGAAGCAGAAGGCTGGGAATGGAGAGAGAAGAGATTATACCGGGTGATCTCGGTCCTTGCGATGGGTTTGGCCTGGAGCGGATTACGCGAAACTCCTTGTGTCTCTGACAGGTTTCACCCGAGCGACGAGAAGTGCCTTCTTCGCGCCCGCTCTCGCCCTTTCCTCTTCAGTCCGTAGTTCACCCGGCTTCACCCCCTCTCCGTCCTTCCTTCCGCGTCTAATTGACGCTGTCCCTTTGTTTTCTTTCCGCGTAATCTACCGCGTTCCACGGTTCTTTATTCGCCCCCTCCCAACTCTCACTCCCCCGCTCTTTGCGCTCCCTCTTCCTTTATTTTCACTCCTAGCGACCGGTGGCGCGAACTCGCTCTCTTATCCGCTTTATTTCCGTTTCTTATCTCTTCTTTCCCGAGAGCTTCACTCACGCGAACTTATTCTCTGTCTATCTCTCTCTTCCTCTCCCTCTCTCTACTCCAGCTGGTTTTTCTGCCCTCCTACCGGTCTGTTTTCCTCCCTTTCCGCGGCTGCTTTTCTCACTTTTCCGCTTGCCGCCGTCGAGTTGGTATCAAACTATATACCGCTGCCATTGTTCTTAAGATTTGCATTCTTCCCTTTCGACTCATCGCGATATTTCTAATGAACCTTATTGCGGAAGAATTAAAGCTTATAATATTCACAATTGTAATCACTCGAATAATTTGGTTATGAAATTGAATGAATTCAAAAAAGCTTGATGAGTCTAACTTTCTTTATATGACATCAGAAAATGCTTTGATAACTTGCTGTGGTTATGTTTCAGTCCCACATAATGTTAAACGATACTTATAATAACATTGCAAGTTGCCATGCAGTTCCCGATCGCCCCGCCATGTTTGGGAACGTAGTTGAATTTAATAACATAGAGCAATCCAAAAAAATGACAATTTACTGTATTAATAATCCATTAGTTCCAAAAACAAAAATAAAATATAAATAATGCAAACTTCAATATTTCATATTATACGAAAATGAAAATACGTAGCATAAAAAATGGATAAAGTATTTTTTAAATAGTTCTTAAAACCAATAGTTGTTTCAATACCCAGATATATAATGGACTTAAAATAAGTTGAGATATAATGATTTTTTTGGTATCATTTCTGAGAAATACCATATGATCAAATTAGACCCAGACTGGTGCATTTAAACTCCGCGCGTAAACTGAATCGGTAAATTTTTTTTTCCGATATTAATCCAACCTTTCTTGATGTCTGTATGAAATTTAAGCGCCATATCTCCATTAGTGTGTGTTGGTCAGCTGTTTGTTTACGAGGCAAAAACTTTGTCTGGCGATATTGACTATGGAAAAAAGTTGATCAACGAGTTTGCTTGAAATTTTGTGTTTCCAATGGAATTACGGCTACCGAATCGTTGAAAATGTTCCCGAAGTATTTTGGGGAGTCTACTTTATCGCCAACGCAAGTATTTGAGTGAAACAAAGCATTCAGTGAAGGTCGTGAAGTCATGGAAAACTGGCCTTATGCAAATCGCCCATCAACCGAAAATCAAGGTAATGCTCATCGTTTTTTCGATTACGATGGGCTGGTTCACCATAAATTCGTTCCAGGAGGTCAAACGGTCAATAAGGAGTACTACTTAGCCATTTTGAGGCGTCTACGTGAAGCAATTCGTCGTAAACGACCGGATTTGTGGGCAGACAATTTATGGTTTTTTCACCACAATAATGCGCGGGCACACTCCAGCATGATTGTGTCTATTTTTTTGATCCAACACGAAATGAAAGTCATCGCTCAGCCATTCTATTTACCAGATTTGGCTCCGTGTGAATTTTTCCTTTTTTCGAAACTCAGAAATCAGTCCATAACTTGTACCAATCTAGGAAAAAAATTTTTACCGATTCAGTTTACGCGGGAGTTTCAATGGGCCAGTCTGGATCAAATTTGATCATATTGTACACAGGTTTTTTTCCAAAAACTTCGCTTCAATGAATTCGTTATTCATTATTTTCACTGCATTATACGTATGCCGGGAAAGGACGAAGTGTTGCCAACTTATGTGCTATATTTCCTATTTTTATTTTTCTTTTTTCTGTCTCAGTACGATGCCTCTACGACTCACTTCAATGCTTTTAAACTTTAATAACATAGAGAAAACTAAAGAATAACAAACAGAGTAAAGAAATATTTTTAATAAATGTTACAGTAAATGTAGATAAGATTACGTGAGTCAGTATTATCGGTACTGAATCAGTTGAATTCGATTTGTTGTCGATTTATGATTTGTCTAAGTATCACGTTACTCTGCATCCCTGATAAAAATTTTAATTTCGCTTTACTATTCTGGAAGGCATTAATTTAAATTTTTAACCCATAATCCACGCGCGAGCACCAGCTGATAGGAGAGCGGAATACGACTTCCAATCAGCATTTTTCATCTTTGAAAGGCACGCCTCCTTTTTTTTTATTTTACTCTATTGATCTCGTTTTCGCTTACGAACGATTTCCTCGCTGTCTAGAAGAGTATTTGTAGTAATTTGAATTTATGAGGGAATTAATTATTATCAAAGCAAGGCGTTCGATAGGATCTAATTTTTTTAAATGGCCTCAAATAACTTAATTATAGTCTATAAATTTTGGGAACGATTGCATTTACTTGTGAAAAACAAGCAACGTTTGTAATTTTATAATTAACGTTAACAAATGCTTGGGTGTCTTGATAACAAATTATAAGAATATAAATTTTGCACATCATTTATGCATAGCTAAATAAATGTGAAGAAAAGGAATCACTGTATTTAATGAAGCAAATTTAGACAAAAGAAGAATCGAGCACGCATGAACAATGAGAATTATGCATGTGTGGAAGTAATAGAGTATATTCGCAGACAGAGGAAAAGAAATAGAGAGAGAGAGAGAGAGAGAGAGAGAGAGAGAGAGAGAGAGAGAGAGAGAGAGAGAGAGATGGAGGAAGAGCGAAAGAAAACGCGACACCCAAGATATATTCATGAAGCCGAGCGCGAAGAAATCGATTTTTTTTCTTTCACGCGCAAACACGTATATGCATATATTCGCCAACCTTCCGTCCTTTCTTCATCCTTAGCAGTGCGCCTCATTTCCTTGCTGGAAAAGAATGATTGAAGTTTCCAGATCGATTGAGGTGCAACTACCTCCCCTTCCTCCCCCGCATCACCGACTTAGCCCCATTTCCGAATGCACTCGAATTCATTTCGATTCGAATTTCACCGACTGGCGCCTAAATGAAAAAGCTACAGCGGCTCGTCCGTGCCCCCGTGCGCGCCATCGCGTCGGGTGAGCTAAATCCAGCGTCGTGACAGAGAAAAAATTGCGATGGGTGTTATAAAGAGAGACGCAGATAAAGAGAGGTTGACAGACAAGACTCGTGCGCGGTTATGAGATGAGCTTCTTTGCAACAGTAACATAAAAAGGTGTGCGCGCCTGGAGTTCGCAAGGCGTCGGGTTTAAATCCCATTGCTGCCTGACCTGGGAACGAAGGAAAAAGATCGAGAGAGAGAAAGGGAGAGAAAGAGAGAGAGAGAGAGATATGGAGAGAGAGAGAGATAGAGAGAGAGAGAGAGTTTAGTCCTTGAAAATGATCCGTAGAGGTCCGAAACGTCGGACATCGAAGGTAAATTTGAATTTATGGTGGTCGGGCAGGAAGGTTATCCTTTACTAACATAAAATATAACTTTTTTTTAATTTTTTTATTACTTGTATTTTTTAATCCAATTCAATTTTATTTTCAGTAGTAATTTTCATTTCAGATTCTTCGGGGGTTATTATAAACAAGGAGAGTCTGACTGGTATTCTATTGGTATAATATATTATAATATAAAAACTCTAATGCTGATAAAAATATTTATTAATTTAGGGTAGAAAGAGAGAGAGAGAGGGGGGAGAGGATGGGCATAAAAACTCCATGGTGGGATGAGAAGATGAACTTGAATATCTGGGAATTGTCATGGATGAAAATAGTGATCGAGTGGAAATCGACGGTAAGAAAAACAAGTTATAGGAGCTTCACGAAAAGTAATGAGTAAATAAGAGAACTACTGATATTCTTACTTATCAAATTTTGTTAAAGTATGTCACAGATTCAATTGAATTTAGCTATTTATTAATGACCTCAATACTTTAAGCTGTAACTTTTTTGTATATTTTATAATATATCTTGAATGTGGATAATTTTTATTAGTTAAAATCCGTCAAATATAAAATAACAATATTTTTAGGAAAAAACTAGAACGTTATATAGATCGAGATCGGAAACACATATTCAAACTCACTAAATATAATCTAAATACATATTAAGAGATATATAAGAACAAAAAATACATATAAATAAGAAAATCATGATTTATTACCTTTAATGTTCTTCAATTATTTACAAAGTTTGAATTTTGTAAATAATTGTTTGAAAGTTTTAATGAGTTACCTGAAATAAAAGAACTTGAACTTGATATTTGTTGAAAAAATTATTATATAAATGTAATCAATTTTAAAACACAAATTATTTACATTTTTTTTGTTAACTAAGAATTCAAAAACCCAATATAGAAATAACTAGTGTAGCAGTCTCGCCATGCTTTGACGCTTTTCAAACTACTGTTCGTGTCGCTTCCGTGTCATTTGATCTTAGATAAATCTGTGAATTTCTGAATTTTGCATTGGGAAACGCACTAAAAAATGGAAAACGCACTTTGTGATTTTTTGATCTAATCAAGCCTTTACATATTTTTTGATAAACTACTTGATACTTTTTGACTTTACACTATAAAGATAGTAAAACGACTGTTCCAGCGTAATTATTTCGGACGGATAGTATCAAATTTAGATAATAATAATTGAACAAGAGTGCTCCTTGCAGCGCTACACATCACTACCGTTTCTTGAGAATAAGGTTTATACGAAATTATAATAAATGTTTGTTAAAACTGCTTATACTTCCAAATGTTCTATTGAGAAATTCATTTTCTACAAATCGACATTTATACATAGACGATATATTTTATTAAAGAGATTAATAATTAAGTATAAGAAACTAAATATAGAACTAAATCATTAAATTTACATCATTCGAACCTGAAAATTTCAAAGCCTTTTTCAGATTTCGTTGTGTAAAATAAAGTTTGACAGCGAACCTAAAAATAATTTTTAACTAATTAAACTTTTCTACCACGGTTTGCTCGAGATTAAAATGTTTGACGAACTAAAAAATCTGCTGTTATGCACTTTTCCAAACTGCACTACTGCTATCTAATGAGTTTTCATAGTTGATTCCAATTCTACAATTGTTTGAAAACGATTTTTAGTTTGAACAATGTACAAATGATAATACTGGTGAAATAAAACGAATTGAAATAATTACATTAAAATGTTCGAAATAAATTATAAAACTTTCATAAAATTAAAAAAATTGTATTATTAATAATTATGAAAAAAACGTTTTAAATTTTCCCCAACATATCAAATTCAAAATATGAACTAAATAAACAAAATTTAAACCCTGAGATTTTAATAACAATTACTTGAAATATTGAATAATTTTTATTTTCATTTGAAACATGATATTCGAATTATTTGACAAATTAGTGGAATGATTTACGGTGGATTTGTCTTAGACAATCTTTTTTAGTACAATTTTTAAAAGCTGATTTTTTGCTAAAATTTTTTTTACACTATAGGATCATTCAGTTTTACTATCTCTTGTAATTTCGTAATATACAGTATAGTGAAGTTGGCACAGTCGAATAAGAAAAGAGAAAAAGTCATGCAACGTGATGCTAACGGAGCCCAGACGAAATACGATGACAGAGCGGCGGTGGTAAAACGAGAGGCACCCCTCCCCTAACCACCGAAGAAAATCCCATTCGGCCAAACGGACCTGTAGGGATAACTAAGTTCCCTCGCCTCGCATGCCTTTCCGACTCTTGGCCCTCCTCGGAGCTTTGACTATCTAAAACCCTCGAGCCCGACCGCCGATGGAGGTGGTCTCCTCCCGCCCTCGCTATCTCTACAACGTCTGTTTCGGTACGTGGATTTTCCCCGACCATGGGAGAGGGCGGCGGCGGGGAGGGGGGAATAGAAGGGAACAGAAGGAGCAATGCCTTCCCGGCAGCGTTACAAGAGCGAGGCACTTGTGAATCCGCGAAACATCCTCGAGATGCACTTTGCCATAAATAATGGACCCTCTCTCTCTTTCCCTCTCTCTCCATCTCTCTTCTTCCCTCCCTCTCCTCCTTTGCGGCCTGTATACACTGCGGTCGTTTGCCGAGGAAATGAGATTAGGACCAGCGGGCTATAGGAATGGATATTTGTTTGCGTTATGGAGCCGCCATTGAATTCCGTTCTGTTCTCAGCTCTTTCATGCGGGTATACGCGTACCGAGGCAGTTGCGGTGAAGGAGAAGAGAGAGAGAGAGAGAGAAGGTACAATGTTCGAGGAGAGAACTGATTGAGCAGCGTATACAACTCGAAATAGCAAAGTTGGCAGGTCGATATGCCTCAACATGTGTGCGTTTCGACAGACAAACAAAAAAAAACATATTTTTATCGGCCGGGACAAAACTCTTTTTTACGGCAGCTCTGAGCTTTTTTGGAGGAAGAAGGGCGAGAGAGAGAGAGAGAGAGAGGGGTGGACGTAAAACGACGACTTTACGTTTCGCCGCGCTTTCGGCTTTATAGGAGTTTTTTATGCTTCATTCGCATGACACGTCTCTCTTTTCTTTCGGGAAACATCGAGATACGCTCGAAAAGTTCCCTTTCCACTCCGGTTGGCCGGAAGAAAAAAGGCAAGCTATTTAAATATTTCCCAAGTTGTTATCTTTTCCGACAACTTTGGTACTTGGCTGTATTATATTCTATTATGTTTTTGATAATTTAGCGTCTGGACGTTATATTTTTCAAAATAAGATGATACGCCGTAGCGCGTTTCTGCAATATTATTTAAGGGCTGCTTTAAAACCGACCCCTTCCTTCTTCGGAGTTTATATAGTTTCCAGTACGGTGCGCTGTGGAATATATGCGTGTAAGGGGTAAGCGGTTTTTTTTTTAATTTGCACTTTAAGTAAAAATATTCGTCGCGCAATAGTTTCATTCTATCTGACTCTTTAAAAAAAAAAAGATGTTTTCGCGCATTCTGCAGTGGAATGAACTATTACCAATCGTTAAGATTTTTAATGATCGAAGCCGAGTCTGACATATAATTATTCTAGTTATTGGTCTTTGCTAATCAACTATATTTCATTTATATTTAAAATTATTTTTTCGGTATTTTAAATCAATTTGATTTATCGAGAGTATCCGAACGTATCGTAATGGTCAATACCATCGGGACAAAGATCAAATTCCAATACCGTCGACCAATATGAAAGTTATTTACTTTTAAAGAGCGAATACGATCTCTATTTGTATTTAATTGGATTTCACCGTAATGTTAATAGATATTTAAAGATTTATTTTTAAAGTTTTAATTCCGATTTAGCTCGTCTCAAAATTACGTAAAACAATTGGAGAAATTAATAATTTTTTTATTCTATACTATGTGCTAAATAAATTTTCAACAATCAAGTAGATAAGTGAAACCTATACCAGATACGTCCTATATAACTAGACACCGTAGTCCATTTGTAATAAGCATGAACACTTGTGTGTAAAATTTTATATATATTTTGGAAAACTGAGAATTTCAAACCGGTACAATTGATATATACAATAGGAGGAAATAGGCTCCTGAAATAAAGTCAGGCAGTTGTTCATTTATAGCAATCGCATAATTGTCGCTGTTCGGATAGATAAAAGTGACTTGTGTATGAGTCATGCACAAGTACGGAATGGGAACTGATTCAAAGTGTTTGTCATTACCTGAGCAATATTAGTATGTAGTGAGAGAACCAGCTGCAACAACCCAAGATGTTTATGACATTTGTGTATATTAGGTGCAAATGGTTCGTAATAAATACGAAACCTTGTGACTACAAGTATCTACTACAAAAAAGAATTTTGTCTTCCCTTCCTCATCTAAGAACCTCCTCCTGCTTCTGCAACATTACGGGTCAATGAGTAGTATAACTAAATTCTATACGTCGTAATTAATTGATGAACATTGGCAGATAGTTTATTACTAAGTTGTGATCATGACAAATTATTACTTGGAGACGGTATATAAAGTCGTTATCCCTGAAATCACTATATAAAGTAGCAGGTCGGTGACGAGTAACGTAATTCGCTTAATAACCAATATACATTTTGACCATTTGCAAAAAATTATTTCACTAACCACCAATTATGGCCAGTGCAGACTTTTACGTAGTTGTAATCGATAATTAGAAGGAGTGCGTGGATCAGATAAACTCGCGTAATTATTTATTTTTATATTTCTTCTAGTCTATTATTAATCGGATTTGCACAAAAGTTTCCACCCATCTTCTGGATTTCTGTCATGCTCAAATGAAAACAGCTTGCATGTTTTATCATTGGTTGAGAAACATTAACACATAGTTCAAAAACTATGTTCAATTTTTTTAAATATATACCGGGTTTTACACATAATCGCCCTCGGTCTTTACCAATTCACAAGCGTGTGTAGTTGTGAATGAGACACTCTATATATATATATATATATATATATATATATATATATATATATATATATATATATATATAGTGTCTCGTTTTTATATATATATATATATATATATATATATATATATATATATATCATTGTGACATCTCTTGTCTAGTCTATCTATACTTAAACAAAAGTAGAACTAAACGTTTATGAAAAATCTATTACTTTTAATCAATAAACAATAAATTTTGATAAAATAGAAACATTCGATTATTCTCTGAACAGCGTATACCGCAGGTATACTGCACAAATGCACTTATATAGTTTCGCCGTGCATAAACCGATGATAGCGGTACTTCCTTCACCCCCTCCGATTTATTACACTCTTGTACTTACTTTATGCCACGTAAAATAATACTATAGAGATGATCATTTTTATCAGGATTATCAGAACGTGATTAGCGGCGAGGAATGTCGCGCTCTATAGGGGATGCGAACAATCGTCCTTCTATGACTGGGTAAAGAAGTTCAACAATCTCCTTCCATCTACCCTCTCATATTAATCTCTTTACGCTTTGGCGAGTGATGAGCGTGCCTCTGCGCATGTGTGTGTATGTGCGCGCGCGCGCGTGTGTGTGTAAGTGACGACGCGACATTTGCCCCCAGCATCGCCCTGAAAATTTCGTTATCATCGCCCCATGATCTCCCATCGTGCTTTGGCAAAGATGCTGAAAAATCGACGTCTCCGAGCGGCGGAATAAAGACTCTCCGCCTCGTCGCTTACATTAGCCCTCACTTTCCCTCTCTACGCGTAACAGTAATAATATCGCGCGCGCTCGAATGTACATGGGACGGGCGTCGGGGTTGATTCTCACGCCGCGCGTTATTAAGCTCGCTGACACATATTGTCGTAAGTTCGTTAAGCTCCTCCTCCTCCTCGTTTCTGCAGTGCCTGCCACCCTGTCACTTTAGCCCCGACACCTCCTCCTCCCCTTATCCAGCGCATCATTCTATACTCGCCCGATCTATTTACCCACCTCGAGCTAGCTGTGTATTAAGCAAGATATAATCTTTAACCCTCCCCCTCTCCTACTCTTTCTCTCACCCCTACCTCGTTAGGCTCTTAGATTGCCATTAAGAGAAAATTGATACCGTGTCTAGGCTCGGAGAGTGTCTAAGGGGTGGTGAAAGGGGTTTGATGAGGTAAAGAGAAACGAAGACAGATGCAGGCGGAGCTACCTGCACACGAACCAGCCACGGATTATATAGGGTCATGGCGAAATGATCGAAGTGTAGCGCGCGTGAACGGTCATTAATAATCAGAGCTACAGCTAGGCTCCATGAGCAAAGGCGACTGCGGAGGGGGGGGGCAGGGTATCGGGTTCTCGTGATTTAGTTAAACAATGGAAAAGCGGAGGCGTGTACTAAGAGTTAATTTTATGCGCCTTGTATAAGCGTAAGGTATATTCAATACACTACGTAATATATAAAGTGTTTGTAAAATGGAGAATAATCTAACATAGTTATAAATGAAAATTTATGAGAACCCTAAACTAAAATGATGCACAATAAGGAATTCGAACTGTAATTAGCTTATATTTTTTGTAAAATACTTTTACACGTATTGCAACTACTCTATTTTGCTAAACGAGTTTATTTTGAGAGCGGTTGTTGAATTTTCATTACAATTATTTTACTATCAGAATCTAATAAATTTGTTAATAAGCATGACTACATTTTTTTCTATTAGATTATAATATTGATAGCATTTTTCTCAGTATAGATGACAAAAATTTTGATATTCATCCTTAAGTTGACCATCTATCACAAATAATCTACGCGGATCTTTACAAATAATTACCCACCTCTAATCACATATCCTTCAGAATTAAAAAGATGATGCTAGACAAATGTTAAGATACAATTAAGTCTTATTCATCCATTGATTCTGATATTGATAATGACCAAGATAAACATTCTTCGATAGATTTTTGATGTTCATTAAGTTCAACAGGATTTTCACCTCACAATTTCTGTATTAAATTAAATTTCGTTCCTGTTGAGTAACCGTAGCGGCATGAAATGTTCGACTATATAAAGACACATAAAAATAGATATATAAGATACGGTAAATTTTCTTGACAGGAAACAATCAGATTATCCTCCGTTCACAATAGTTTATTTAGTATTTTTATTTTTATTATTTTCATTACTAATATTTATATTTGAAATTCGACTGGACCGATCATAAACAACGACATTCTTACTGTCATTATGATTATAATAATAATTTTTTTTAATATCTTTACCCTAGACGTTTAGATAATGATATGAGATTGAAAGTAAAAAGTATACGGAATTGCATTATTCAAGCGATTATTTGAACTGATCGAACTTTCGAAGTGATTGCTCTGTCTGATACTTCGAATCCCAACAGATTTACCATTTCGATTTAAAAGACTACATTTTCCAAGGAAACTTTCCTTCTCTACCACAAATATACCATAAGTGTAGACATGTTAGGAAAGATTAACGATCAGAATATTTTTCACAGGATCAAGTTTACGTCGAATTCTGAAAAATTAGTAATTTAGAGAAGCAAAATATTTTATAGAATAAATCCGCCTTCAATTCCGATAAAGTTAGACTAGGGAATGCTAATAAATGTGCAATCGTAAAATGTTTCATTTTATTTAATACCAAGAAACCAGATCTACTTTTACTGAAATACTTTCTGTCTTGATCCAAATTTTTCAAAAGCTCGCGCTGCTCAAAATTTGCCGGACACCATTATCGTCACCAGCTACATTCTCGTAATCCTGAAATTGACGCAGCTTACTCTCGAATTGAAACGCATGCCTTGCGCGGCTTTTCCTCCTATATCGACCAATTGGATACCGATTGAATCGCACTCGACTGTACGCCTTCCTCCGCCCTACAGTCCATTCCTCAAACCCAACAAAAATCCCAATCGAGCGTGTTTGTTGCGACCTCTTAACCACAGTGAGTCCCAATCTGGATTCACCTACTACTCTCAATTTAATTTCGATTCACGACCGTCGTTTTCCAACTCGTTACATGCGGTGCGCCTATATGCGCGAATATCGCAACCAGATAACCAGGGATTCCAACAAACTGATATTATGGCCGCGGTGGTAATTTTGGCAATTCTCCGATGGAAAAGTCCTCCCACGGGTCAAAAATCGTGTTTGAACTGTATATGACATGCAGGAAATAGCGCACACACACACACACACACAGAGCCAAGAAAAATATTAATGCTATAACCATTACATTGGTAGATTTTGCACTAGGATCATTGGACTACATTTCAGCTACTAGTCTACTAAGCTTGTTCCTCGCCGCGAAGGATGTAGAGGCGGAAAAGGGGATAGCGGAATTACTCCAACTTATTATATGCCCTTCTCTTTTTCTTTTTGTCAAAATAGGGAAAAAAATGCACGAGAGTCGGGGGAACGGTGTGGGGTCAAAGTGGCAAGCGAACAGATAAGCGTTGAGGAGTGAGGAGTGAGAAAGTGGAAAACGGATGGAGGTTCAAAAGAGCGTGAATTATATAACGAGACCGCGGAATCATGTCGTTAACGAGGAATGATCATTGAAAATGAATTATTTCCGATGGCTCGACGCCATTATAGCCGGGGCTTAGATCTCCTACACTGCACTCTCTTCGCCGATGTAACGCGAGATGTTACGCGGGAAAAGGGGCGAGGGGAAGCTGCGGCCATTCTCGTGAGCGCAAAACTCGGATGCCTTTCCGCAGTTTATTCCCCGTCTCTATCTTCTCCTCTGTCTCTCTTTCCTCGTTATCATCCCTTACCTTTTTTTGCGTCAGCGCCTCCTCCCTCTCTGCGTATATACACAGCACGAAGGTAATTCTGTGCCGCACGACGAGCGGTATACGATACTGCTGCTATACCAGCTTTAACGATGAGGGGCTTAGAGGGTGGCGGGATTACAAACGAACATATATATGTATACCAGTACATACGATAAATATACTAACAAAGATACACATACACATGATTATCTTACGGTTTGCCAGAGAGACTCTCTTCTACCGGCGAAAGATTATTGACTCATCCAAGATAGGGGTGGGGAGTTTTGGCGAGACACATCGACAAAGAAGCCACTTGCACGCGCGCCCGTAATACGCGGGTTATGGATGAGACTGGCTCATTTTCATATATACTGTCTTTCTTATATTAGGAGTGGCATTTTTTTGGTTATTGATTATCGTAATTTAGCGCTGTTTGCTTTTGCAGTTATGCGGCGAGGGAAATATATCCATTATCACTCGGAGTATCTGGCAGCAGAATTGCGGACTCGAATTCATGACGACTTATTCGTCGTTGTTCATCCGAATTCCAGTTGTCATTAAATTAATCAGGCGACCATCGCTTCAAAAAGATTAAGATATTAAGCTGATTCGAAGAATGCACATGAAGCACAAACTCGTCGATTTGAATTGGTGCGCAAGTTGCAGAGGGAACCTAGATTGGATAATTAATGGCATCGGGGCAGGATTAATTTTAATAAATGCGAGAGGATACCGCGAGGGGAGTAATAAAGAATAAAGGAGAATTCGAGTATGAAATGGTTGATTTTAATTAAAATTAACTAGATTCAATGAATAATTTACAAAAGGATCAACGATGCATAATATAATTTTCTACGTATCTTATGAGTTTCGAATTAATATCCAACAACGCCTCGGTAATTTTTGAAGAACCATATATCTTTTTATAACTAAATTAATAAATTTTATCAGTCTTACAATCTTTACACTATAATGTAATATGACAGTAAAACTGTTCTTGTTTATTATCACTCCAACTGTTTATCAGTTTAGTTCTTGAGGATGCGCCGTAGCGATTCGATACGTCGAACACCAAAGGTGAAAATAAAGTGGTGGGGGAGTCAGATTGTCCTTCACTAACATAAAATACTGTTTTTATTATTTTTATTTTATTTAATACTTTTATTTTATTTTATTATTAATTTTGTTTTTATTTTTAATTTTTAATTGTTAATATAGTTTAGTGTAATAATAAGTTCTATTTCAGATTTTTTGGGAATGATAATAAAAAAGGACAGTCTGGTTCTCATTATTTTATTATAACATATTATTGTATAAAGAATGTCAGTCCGATACAAATATTTATGAATTTAATTCAAAACAGTCGACATAAATACAATTTTTAATATTATTTTTTATAACAAGTTTTCTTAAAGTAGAACTTAACTTTCTAAGTATTCTGTCATTAAAAGGATTTTAAATGATTCTTTGTTTTCTGTAAATAATAGAAGAAGTTTCTTCTTTGGAAATAATTTAAATTTAACCACTTCATTATGCTTGATTCGTTTAGAATCTGGCATTGCATTTTTCGTAAAGCAATTTTGTTTTTAAAAATATAAATAAAGAAATTGTATGAACATGATTTCAGATGTCTCGTACAACTTAATAAAAATTTGCCAAATTTTGAAATTTCTTCAGATGATAATGTCATTTGAAATTTTGAAATTTTAAATACATAATTTTTCGGCCGCCTATGTATAATCCTTTAAAAAGCAAGGATTATTTTAAAAAAATACAATCTTAGAATAAGACTATATCAACATTTTTTTAATTTTTCGAAGTCAATTCTATCAGAAAACATGCTTAATCATTAATTATTGATACACGTCCTACACATGCAAAAAAGTATTCAAAAAATTTCGCAAAACCACTCTTCTACAGTGAAAAGTCCTTTATTCAGTTGTCTGTAATCACATTTATGCTATTAATATATTAGATGTCCAGTTTGAAAATAATTAAAGTAATAAACGTAATTAGTACAGTGAAACAGGGAAATTTTTTTGTAACAATCGAAATTTAATCGCAGCTTTGCAAAGCGAATCTAAATATCTGTAAATCACAGAATTAATTTAATGTATTTTATTATATCAATGCGTATGGCCAAACAATTCATCCATTAGTACTTTGATATTGGCATCGATTAACATATATATCTCCCAATGAATATGTAATTGATTTGAGTCAAATATTACATTTTATCTCTACAATCCACTCGTCATTTATTATATAATTATTAAACATGAATGCCGTTGTAAAAATTCAAATGCTTTTATTACTAATAATACTAAAATACTCAATTTACGTAAAATGAGCATAGTGTATTTCAAACTCACCTGCAACAAAAAGGAAGAATTATTTATATGACTTTGTTAGAAAGACTGATCATTGCAATTGAATGCAATCAATTTTTTTTTGTTCACATGACGAATGTCTGACTGGTTTCTATCTTTTTTATGAGAAATATAATGTTTTTATCGAAAGTAACGATTTTATTTCTAATTTCAAATGAAAAGTTAAGATAGTTTACTATGTAATTGAATTATCAAGTTATAAAAAAAAACCTAGTTACAAATGTGAAAAATTTATAAATGTTAAAATATTACATCTAATATTAACATACTGACGAAGATTAATATTTTACAGTACATGTACCTCACAATGAAAATGGAAAATGAACTTTAGGTTAATAATAATAATAAAATGTATGAATTCAATTTCGAATTAAACTTCTTTAGATCTTTCGAAAATACAAAACGAAGCTCAGAAATATTTTAGTAGATAAAGCAACATTTCTCAACAGCAGAATAGTATTGAGAAACAAATTAAACATAGCATTGATTGAATGATGCAATGTTTCGGTTACAAGGTTCGACATTCTCATCAGACTTTATTGCAGATGTATAAATAGAAAACCATGAAAATACAAATTGTGATTATAAAATCTTATTCATTGTTATTCTGATGCTTACTATTATAAATATGAACAATATTTATGAGTTTTCTTTTTCTTATCCCAATTTTTATTAATTTAGTTAGTAACTATTCTATAAAAGGATTTTGTAAATTTTTACAATAGAAACTTTTAATTAGGTCTGGGACGAAGCCCTAAACATTTTTCAGAATTTCCTCTATTATAATACGACCATGGGATTCAAATAAAATTATGTATTATACATATCGTGTAACGTTACTACTCAGTATCAGTTTGGAGTAGATCAGAAATAAAACGGCAGACAGAAAGAGAATGAACAGCATATTAAACATCGGTATTAAATGTCAATCAATTTAAATAATTAATTGTTGCTGCTACTATGAGCATAGGAATATGGAGCATCGATAAAGTGATTTTGTCTCTGTCTTGAACGGAACGCAATAATTCCGCAATCAAACAATATTATAAACTATCATATCTTATATTTATACGTATCCATTTCATTGTAAAATATTAATGATAAAAAATTGAAATTCATTAAAATTTATTAAAATTAAAATGAAAAAATAGCAGCGCTGTGATAAATTATGTAATTTTATAGAAAAATATTGTTTTTATAATTTTTTATTCATATTTTCTTAATTATTACCGGGATGGTAGAGATCGCTTATAATAGTCGTGACTAAAAACGACGATAATAACGGAACAGTTATAAATAAATGTAAGAACGTATCCAACAAACTAGAATAACGCCGAATTCCCACGTTTTTGTCTATCCCTTCCTCAGTTCGACGCCGCAATTACGTCGCAACTTTCGGTAATTCAGTCGCAAATCCGTAAACTTTCCGGCAGGGCGGGGAGGGCGACAATAACAATTTACAGTCGGGAGTCGCGCATAGTAACAGCGCGGATGGTGGCGGCCGGCACTAACGACGAGACCCCTTCTAATTTAACGCTTTGAATATATTTCCAGCTATATATACCCGCCTCGCCACTGGAAATTATTGCCCCGCAATTGGTGGGTTTTGTTTCTGGCGATCCGCGATGCGGCGACGATGAGGTGTAGCGTAGCGCCCGGAGTTGAGCGGCGGTAGTGATGCTGATAGGGGGGAGGGGTTAGGTCAAGGAGCACGGACAACTTTTCTCTGCGGGCCGACACTGGTTTTTGCATTCATCAGGCGGGCGTCTCTCGCCGCGAGAGGGGAGAAGTTCCGAGTCGGAAAACTCGAAAATAGTTTAATTGCAGCTTGTTTGCCCTAACAAAGAATAATTGTTTTTTTTTGCCTTTCCTTTTTCTTTTCTATGCAAATTAATATTTGCAAATTCTCCTCTCTTCGCGCGTTGCGGGATTGGCAAAGTTTTCTGGAAATTTTAAATCAACTACGGGTTTTGTTTTATATTTTGCCTTTTCTTCAAGTTATTGAGCCCTGCAAGTTTTAATTGGAATTCTACATATTTTATTTGATTTTTAATGATATTATAAAGTATGTTTTAATTATTGAAATTGTGTAACGCGTAAATATATATTAGTATATATATTTACAAATATAACAGACAGTCTCGAATTCTATATATTAATATCGAATTCTTATCTCGAATTCTATACTTAAATTATGTTTGTTAAACTGAAATTCTTATAATTCAATGGTTAAATTAAAATGCAATTTTTGAAATTGTATATTAAAAAACTATTATTGAAAGATTTGGACGAAAATGTATGGATATATAATAAAATAAATCTTTGAATGACTGTTAATCTAATAGTATTCAAATTAGTATCTTAAAGCATAAGAATAATATTAACATATAAATATAATAAAAAGCAATAACATATCAATTCTAAAATGATTTAATAATATTTACAGTTTATATGACAATATATATCATTCTATGACGTTTGTTTTTTATTAATTGAGTTTTTATAGTATAATTTTTATAGTAATTTTCATATACGAACTTCGACAGTTTTATATACTTTACGACTACACTTTTAAGATTTGCGGTGTGTATTATTAGTTTAATTAAAAATGTGACATATATTTTCTTATAGTTCAAAAAATTTTATCTATGTAAATTAAAAAATACATTTCGCTTACAAGAAAAATAGATAAGGACTTCACTTGAAACTAACAACCACGTAGACTTTCAAATATCTACGTGCTTACTTGTCAAATAATATTCTTGTCCAAATATTTTATCTAAGTTTTGGACATAATTTATGAGAAGAGAATAAATTGCTCAGATGAAAAAAAATCGTACGACCTTATCATATAAACTATGAAATATGAAAGCACCAAACTCATTGAACAGATCTACTTGCATCGTCTTTAAAATTTAAAATTAGTTCAAAATAAAATTTGAAAATTTCTTTGCTCCATTAAGCATAATTTGTACTATGATATACAGATGTCTACAATCGACTCTGAAAATTCAAATATCCCTTCATTCTTTTACATAAGCGCAGGGATAGAAATTTCACTTCGCGACATCTCGACCCCGTTTCTAGACATTCGTAAAAAACCCGCCTATTCTTCCTTATATAGCAAACAACCTCCAGTTTCTGCGCATCATATAACCTCTGCCCCTCACTCAACATTTTCCTTCCGCTCGACCCATTACACTCCGCAAATATACGCATAAAAACGAGTCTGGATGGCACACTTTGTATTATATGTACAATAAGAGTGTGGTCGACTTTACTGATAGGTAATAAAAGATTTCTCTCTAATTCCTTCGCGAGTCGATATAGGAAAGATTTGTCCTCATTGCATTATCAACAAAGATTCAGTTGTCGTTGATCTGTAGAATGAGAACACGTTAAACGCGATGAGTGCCAAGTACGCGTCAGACTACGAAGTTGTGTTCCTTTGCATCCACCCACAATATCGCAATCAGTAGCTGCTAAATATATGAAAAGGCAAAGGCATTTGTACAGAAGTGGGTATAGCGATATAAAGTGGCTAAAATGTCGAATATTTACCAGAATAAATTTAAAGATAATTTACCGCTCAATACGAAAAGTGGACAAAAAAGATGAAGAAAGAATAGTGAATCTGTTTTTGCGGAATCCTGCTTTAGCACTGCGGCAAGGACAAGCAAAATTAATGGCGAAACTTTTAAATATATCCTTCGAAACTACCCCAACCCATCTTCCTACTCAAACTATGAAGCAGTTGTCTTACTAAATTCGTCGGATCTGGAAATCGTTGTCACCAGGATACGCCGTCAAATTAGTAGAAAGTATGCTCGGAGATGCCAGGCAATTATCGACGCCGGTGGTGACTGGGTACATTATTGACCGAATTGCATCATCGCTTGTTATGTGTACAATGTATATATAAATATGAAAGTTTCATCAAATAAATTTTTTTATAAATTAACATGAACACGCTCAGACTGTATAATAAAATTTGAAATTTCCGATTCCAGGAGTATGATAATAGTGGGGTAGATTCACAGATGCGCACGCTCACTTATATACAGACCGGGGCCGCAGATATCATCTGTCCGAATAAGGAAGAAATATACGCGTCTGGTTGCCTCTTTTTTTTCTTCGGTACGGGCGCGCACGCGCGGCCTCGTAAATCATCGCCCGTAATTTCTTCCATTCCGTTGGAGGCACCGCCCCGCGCCGCGCCGCCGGCGCGCCGCCACGGACGTCGTCGTCGCCACCCCGCTTGTTTCAGCACCCGTACGCGCGCGCCCGGCATCCTGCGAGATTCGTCTTACCCCGACCCCTACGACCCTTGCGTTTCCGGGCGCTCCCACTCCTCTTCCTTCTTATATAGACATTTCCGCGGGTCGCGTGTATAAGCTTTACGCAAGAAATGCGCACCACTGTATATATATGTACTATCGCGAATGTTGTTAAAAAAACTCAAGTGTACGCGTATAGAATTGTGGCCGGGGGGGGGGGGGTGACTGTACAGAGGCAACTCGCTGGATTTTATACTTTGGTTCGTTCGGCTCTTTTTTTGATATTTGGTGCTTTTCTTACGTCCTACTATATCCTCCCCTTCAACCCAAAAAGACACTCCCAGGGCTCGCGGAGGCGCACCGCTAGACAAAAGAGTCGGTTTGATTTATAAGGTAGGCTCCATATCTTTCTGGGCTGTATGTTCGTGCTAGGTCAAGCGCTGTGGAATTGTTTTAAAGAAATTTATTAAGCTCCCTATATATACATACCCGCGTGCTCTTCTTTAACGAGCACAAATCTCTCCGCTCCTGCCGTGTAATATATAATGTCCCCGGAGTATAATTAATTTTTCGATTCGCTGAAAATTCCTCGACGAAACTTTGCTCTCGGCCCCACAGAATTGGAAATAAAAATGGGAGTGAAAGGTGCGAGACTGCACAGATAGAGAATTGGTCGTATCATAAACAGAAATGTTTCAGCGGGACGGGTGAAGGTGTGGTGGAGGATATTAAAATTTCAATTAAACTGTCTGCGGTGGATTTTATGGCGTCATATGCCTTGGGAGTTGCAGTTATACGAGCGCCACAATTCAGCTGCCCGTCAAATATTCCTTCGCATTGCGACGGGCAATATGGCGTTTCGACTTGAACAAAACGACACTGCAGCATAGAGATGGACAAATTATTGCTTAATATGCTCTATGATTTGAAATCTGATAGGATGTGTTCTGTTTTGGAAAAGCTATTTGAAATGATACATAGGTGTTCTCTCTGAAATTTTCAAAGTACAATAATCATTTCAAATAATGCTAATTGATATCAATTTTAGTAGAAACGTATATTGGACAAAATGAAGCACTAAAATCTTTCTACGTTCGTCCTGCCAGAGATTACATGTATTCAAAATTTAAAACAATTGATTTTAATTAGTGGCTTATATATAGAAAAAATTTTTTTGACTCATTTTTATGCTTTTTTATTTTTATTGAAAAAAATGGTTGTTACGAAACAACTACTTAACAGACCGTCCGAATAACTTTAAACATCGATATACTATGTTTTTTGTTTCAATGCAATCGTTTGGAATTTCGTATCTATATCCTGGTCAAGTGCAAAAAATATTCCCGATATTGGAGCAAATATAGCTGTGTGTAATTTTGTCGATGGATTCATCAATATTTTCAGGATTATGAAGGCTTTGGAGGTGGATATCGGGGTCCGATACTACAATTTTTCTATTGAAGCCGGTACTGATTCGATTGAATTTTCAGAGCAATGACAGACGGGTGCGATAAAAGTAGCCCTCTCGAGGCGCAAATCGTTATAAAAAAAAAAGAAAGCGAAGAGAAAAATTTTAATTTAAATAGACTGGTTGACAGTGCTCCCATAACCCATGAGCGATAAACAATTTTTGATGATAAGTTTATTAATTTTTATTGTAAAAATTGTTTCATTTGGTTGTAATTTCGAAACTACATAATGCATTTTTCTCGAAGCCCGCTTCGACGAGACAGCCGGAAATATAACTTAAATTTCAATAGTGTATTCAAAATTGCGTAAATTCAATTTTTCATTTTATTGCAAAATTTCTTTCATAAGTTAACTTTGTGGTTTTTTAAATATTATAAGTTTTTTACTTCAAAACTATACGATTTTATATAAATGAGTATAGAAAAATTCTACGTACATCTCTTCTTATTCAATTATAGAATCGAATAATTTTGTTTTTGTTTAGGTTTCGTAGATAATTTGAAGAATTAGATCTCGGGCGTGGATGCCTTGAAAAGGCAACTAGGGATAATTCCTGTGTATTTCCTATTTTCTCATGCATCAAATTGACACAGTTGGGTATATATTTAATAATAAAAAGCATCTGATTGATACTTATTTCTATGCTACAGTGTATAATATTATCCTCCAAGAGATTCTCCTTTCAAATTAAATTTCATTTATCCGACATCAATCGTAAAATTTGGATCTCTCAGTATTTATTTATAACACACACTTTTTGGTAAGTGAGCTGATAAATTTCCATATAACTTTCATATGTTATGAGTCCATATAACTTTCCCCGTAGATAAACAATATATGTTCTTCATAGATAATAAATACCTGCGTTAAAATATATTGCATAAATTATGGATATAACTATGAAAGAATAAAAACTATGTACTTTAGTATGAATTTCTACTGAACTGTTAGATTGTAGCTTATTAATCCAATGTTCATACAGACTGCAAAATAAACAGTAAAAAATTCTGTTTTGTGTCAAATTTCAATCTTTTTGGTAAAAAATTAAAGACTTTGAATTCATATATTTATTATATATATTTATCATATATTTATTATATATAGAGGTCTACGATGGCTCGATGGCTAGAGCGAAGGACTGGTCACTTGATGATCCGAGTTCAGATCCCGGTCTCGGCCGATTGACACAGGCACCGCTGTAATAATTTACATGTGCTTTGTTTACAAGCACATCGTAGACCTCCGTCGCTGATTAGCACCGGTATTTATAAAGCATCAATAGAGCGACGTTAAATTACATAAAAAAAAAAATTCATATATTTATATACAATAATATTATATAATTCATATAATTTATACATATTTCCATTTATAAAATAATTTCAACACAAACAAGTATAAATAGAAAACTAATGCAAACTACTTTCCCTTAATTTATATCAGGCATATTCCGTGGTAAAGTGCATGGAACATTGGAACTATCACAGATGCCCCTTCGAGAGCGCAGTAAATCTCGCTCTGTTTCCATATCTCTATTAATCGATTATATAATAGTTTAGCTCCGAAATATTACCGCGAAATTCGTAAACACTGGCTAAAACTTTCCGCTCATTGTCGGCCCTACCTTCGCCGCCCTGTGTGTGTGTCTGTGTGTGTGTGTGTGCGTGTGTGTGTGTGTGTGTGTGTGTGTGTGTGTAATGTAGAAAAGCGTCCGCAGAGGAAACCCGGCTTGCGCGCCTTGACGAAAACTGGAAAACAGCCGGTTATCCCTCTCCTCTCTGATTCCTCCATCTCCAACACCCCAAACCTCACCCGTGAGAAGACGAATCTTTTATCGCTCTCTGACTGCTTTTGCCCCAGGCAACCGACTATCCGCGAAAAGTATAGATATAGAGAGAGGAGAAAGAGAAAGAGAGAGGGAGATAGAGAGAGACAGAGAAAGAACGATAGATGCAGAGAGAGGGAGGGAGAAAGATAAAGAGAGAGAAAGAGCGATAGAAGCAGAAATAGAGAGAGAGAAAGAAAGAGAGAGCAAGAAGGGGTAGCCTGAGGACGTTATTTACGCCACTACACCGAGGACGATGTATGAACCGTGGCTGCGTGTATGTGCCTGTATGAGAACGCGCTCGCACGACTCTTGTTTTCATGTATGTGACTATATATGTATTTGTGAGCATAGTCGTGAGCAAAAATATACCCCCCACGAGGCCGCCCGGTATATACGCATGCCAGACGTGCGGACACTGATGATGATAAAAAAGTGCATCGATATCAGAGAGTCAGGAAGAGGAAATAGGAGAAGAAAGTTGGATGCATATATATATATATATATATATATATATATATATATGTGTGTGTGTGTGTGTGTGTGTGTGTGTGTGTGTGTGTGTGTGTGTGTGTGTGTGTGTGTGTGTGTGTGTGTGAAGCTGTTGATGGGAAACGCCGAGCGTTGACATTAGAGAAATGGAAGGCGAATACGGACCAGGAATAGAGTATTGTTTAAAGACTAAGACCGATAAAAATATTATATAAACTAATTTTCTGATAATACACTAAAGTTGGTACTATAAAAATAAGGTAAAAAAATCGACTAATAAATGTAGCTTCGTACGATCGAAGCCCAATTCTACTCCATAAAAGGGAATTATTAATAACCTTACTGCCCGCACCACCTTAAATTTAAATTTTCCTTTGATACCCCACGTTTCGAACCGCTACCGATGGAGAAGTAGTGGTTCGACACATTGGGTAGAAAAGGAAAAATTACATTTCAGGTGGTGTGGGCTGTCAGGTTGTCCTTTGCTAACATAGAATATATCTTATTTTTATTATTTTTATTATTTGTATTATTACTAATTATTAATTTAATTCAATCTTATTTTTAGTAGTAATTTATCTTTCAGATTCCTCGGGGGTAATCATAGACAAGGACAGTCTGATTTTCATTATTTTAGTATAACATATTATAGTATGAAGAATGTACGACCGATACAAATCTTTATTAATTTAATTCTATTGTTTTTTTGTCATCTAAAATGACCATAAAAATAGTAATATTTGTAGTATATGTGATGTTCTTATTCTGTTCATAAATACATAATCAATATACTATAATGTATGTTAACGAATAATAATTATCTGTTCGACGATTACATTCGATTCCGCGTCAATCACAAATGAATAAATTAAACTAAGCAGGATTCATTAGTTTTTTTTAAATTGTCTTAAATTCCAATGATTAAAGTAAATTAGGACAACAAAGTAAATTACGACGAAACTGTGCTCGATCTTGAGTAATTTCAGGATGTTTTGCGTGCAAACCCTCCTTCAAATCGCGTCAACTGTTAAACTTCCAATAAGCTAAAGTCTAGAGACTTTTCCTCTTCCTTCCACCATTCTCGCGCCGAGTTCGATGAAAATCCGCAGCCATTGTTTTGGAAAGTAACGAGTACATCCGCAACGGGTACCGTATAGGTCAGGGACGAGAGAGGGGAGGACGACCAAGCGACGACAACGGGGCGGAACGAAAACTTTGCATTAAAAGGTCCCTGTACGCGGAAAACACTTAGGAGCTGCTTTCCTCTGCGGTGCGACAGAAAAAAAAGCTTCTTGTGGCTGCAGGATTTCAAACCGGTCTTTCCCCGGAGCTTCGGTAAATCTTATGCTGAAAGTTGGCCTTGTATTTGGGCATAAGGCAAAGGAAAAATGGGAGCGTAACTTTACACGGTAATTTTATAGAAATAACGAGAAAATGACGGTGTGACAATGAAACGAAGTGTCTGAGTTATTACATTATCTTGAGATACGAGAGGGTGAGAGGGATGTCAGCACGCGCATTCTCTCGATGGAAAACGAAAGCTTGAACTATTTGGAACACTCGTCTGCCCAGAAAAGTTGTCAAGAGCCCGTCGGGTCGGATGCGCAAACGGTATTACGGATGTGAAGAGGTCGGACAATTCGGTCACTCTCCCGCTATATACTGCACAATTGTGCTCCTGAAGAAAATCCAACACGTAAAATGAAGAAAAGGTCGAGCAAGAGGACAGAGCGCGGTTGGCAAACTTAAGTGGACGAGGGCTTCGCTGGTAGGATATGGTGCGGTGCTTTTGGTTGGATAACAGAGCACCTGCTTCCCGCGATTCGGTCAAGATCTGTGCGCAGGTGGTTCGCGTATTTTCTATGCGCGGATATTCCGATTAAATTTTTATTGTCTTAATTTATACGAATTTTTTGGAATAATTTTTTATTCGTTCTTGGAAATTCATTTTCTATGATAAATCGAAAATTACATCTAAAATATTTCCAATTATTGATTCGCCAATGCAGGCACAGTTAAATTTATGATCCTTTGAATTAAAAAACATGTACTTTTAGAATTGTGTTTTTTAATTTAATGACTCGCTGTATTTTGGTTTGAAATAGATTATTCGACTTTTGCACTAAAATAATTGATTGTATAAACAATGATAATAATAGTAAGCGACTTTATCTAAACAAAGTATCTCTTTGTTTATGTATTTTCTCATTCACAAAAATAATATGTACAAAAAATTAACATACTATATGCAAACTTTCTAATTAATGTATTTTATATTTCAATACATTAATGCAAATCATTTTGAATATGTTGAATTTCAAAATAGGTTAACTAAAATTAATAATAAGTGGCATCAAGATATCAAATTCATTTTAATTGATAATACAGTACTAACAATCGACAACATAATTTTCCAGTATATAGAGGACAAAGAATAGAAGGTTACGTATTTCTCCCAGATCTGTTTCATTGCAGAAAAGATGAGTAGATCGAACCAATTTGAGATGAGCCCATGACCATAGCGAGATGCAACTGGTATCAAGAAGTACGCTGTCTTTGTCCCTGTTCCTTTCGCTCAGGATTACTCGCTCACTGTACTGTACGTGCGCGTATATAGAGAGAAGACAGTAGAGAGAAAAAGATAATAGAACAAGACCGAGATATAAGCTGCACTTCGCCACTTCTAAAGAGGATGCAAGTGGAACAGTGGATGTCGAAACAGGATGTACCCAGTCAGCCGGAAGGAGGTGTGGGGGTTGGGAGAGAAGATGAGTATTGAAGCTCAATACGTGCCGCAGACTCGCCGAGCGGGAGTGGAAGAGAACAAGAAAACACACACGCGCGCGCGCGCGCGCACAGAGAGAGAGAGAGAGAGAGAGAGAGAGAGAAAGAGAGAGAGATACACACATAATACGTACGCGCGATGCAATACTTAAGGTGAGCTGGCAGCGGCAGCAGCTACGTCGATTGGCACACCGCGAGCTCGCTCAAGCGCGCAATTACGGTATTGATATGGATTTTCCGCTGGCTTCTGAATGTATCTTTAATACTGCCCGAGTATCTCGATCGCGCACAAGCATTGTGCGCTACGAGGTGGATAACGTGAAACCAGAGATGATGTTTGCTCTTATCGTTCTTGAGATGGAAAATACTTTGACTTGGAAAAGAAGCCGTACGTACATAGAAGATGGATATTATACTTTATATAAGCGAACGTCGAGAGAATTTCAAAACTTGACTTCGAAATAAATTGGGAAGAAATTATATTCTACTAAGATGCAAAAATTTCAATGATATACGTAGGTGGGTTGATCATATTTATATCCTTTGCTTTCTATAGAATATTTGGACAGGATAATGATACGAACCAAAGTTTTCATTTAATATTAGTCTAACCGAAATTACACAAAAAGAAAATATAAAGTTTAAAATTGTATTCTGTTCGAGCATGATTTTGACCAGGGATAGTCTGCAAAAGTATAATATCAGAGTCTTGGACAAATAGTAATTTTCTGATTATATCTGTTCAAAAAAGGAATTTGTTGATAACCAATGGACACTTCCCTAACAATCCACAAACAAACGTCCGAAAAGTTTGAAATGCAAATTTTCTAGTTTGATAACTCTTTTGAATGGCTTCTACCCATATCGTGCATTGTAAAAAATCAATAGCCCGTCTACTGTTTTATGTTTTGTCAATTGTCATGAAATATTTTGCAATATGACTTTGTTATACAATACTGTTTTATTACCTGGAATAAAAGTCAAATTATTCATTTGGAACGTTGAAATCCTGAAGATTGAGTCGATGATCTATTAATGATATGTTAAAATTTTGTTTCTGTAAAAATAATTGTTTATGGTTTTCAAATGTTTGTATTGGATGCTAGATTAAATATTAACACCAGCCCAAATCGTTTTTTTTAGTTTATTTGCACGTACCTCCTTTCTAATATTTCTAACATTTCTAACGTTAAGTAAATACCTTTTACATAGTTTGATGTGGCTTAAACTTTAATTACTCTGTTTAAACTATGCAAAATATTAGTTTGCAGAGAAAGTTTGCGAAATTTTCCTAATTTCTAATATGTACTTTAAAAATGATCAATTTAGACATAACTTTTACTCCTGGGTAACCTGAATAATTCGCCACCAATTTTACGGGATATTTGTTAAGAATAAATAAAGATTAACATTCATTATAAAATGAACCTCTATAAAACTATGCTTCCTTGTACTATATATACTGACTTGATAATTGACTATATATATTGATTTGATAATTCACATCACATTATTCCCCAATAACTTATTCTCTTCGTAAATTGTTCTATATTAAGTAGAAAAACTCTAAGTTAATTAGAAACAAATATTCCCTCATTTTATTTCTCGAAATATTATTTCGTCTATAAGTAACTCTCGATTTCAAAATTCATAAACAACCCATGCAACGTCCGTCCCGGCCTGCTGCAGAAATTCGCGTTGTAAACTCAATGCCAATTGCTACTATAATCAAGTTGACCTGCCTGCCTGCAAATAGGACTTTCGCGTATACGCGTCTATACCGTAAGCGATTATTTATTTAAACAAGTCATACCGTTACACTGCTCGTGTAATGAAGCTGAACGTAAACCGAAACTTATAGTTGATGCGGGAATATTTAATGCTTCGAAGTGGTTCGGGCATATGTATCGATGAAAGTATCTGTGCAAATGCATTGACTGATAAGTTTTAAGATACAATAAAAATGAAAGAAGCAAATCACCTATCCTATTGGATGTAACGGTACATCTTCCACCTTCATACGATGGATCGAAAAACAATTCGGAAATCAGTTCCGCTTGATTTGTAAGCTGTAGATTTCGCAGAGTGCAAGCTTCTGTAGCGGCTGAGCAATCAGAGATATTGAATCTACGATTTACGAGGCTCATCTTCCAAGTGAATTAAGCCGAACGCTAAATCCAGGATATAAGACTCGGAGAAACGGATTATTTGGCGAACTCGGACATCGCAACGTAATTTAGCTCTGACGACATTTATGCACTTATTTTGGATCATTCAGCTTTGCTATTGGCAGTCCTGCCAGGATTCCTTTATTAAGATACGGATTTATGCAGAAAGTTTTTACGTCACCTAGCTGTAATCCCGTTGAACGAAATGTTGAAAATAATAAATTGTTCTCCTGTGAATCTTTTGTGAGGATTCAAAACCGGTTCAAGTTTATTATGTGGCTACATAAATACGCAGTTTTAGGTTCGACACTATGACACGTCCCTCGTTACTATTGTAAGACCTGTAAATTAATTGCAAATGTGTACTATTCTGTCATATCACAATTCGGAGCAAATACGAAACTATATGATCCGATGGACGGCTCAGATTTAAAAGCTTCCTCTGTGTGATACGAGGCAGTTTTTCTTTCTTTAATCAATCTATTGTGAATTCAAACCAAATAAAAAACGTGAATGGCATTTCAAATCGATTCCCGATTTCCAGGCAAAGGAAAGTAATAAATTGGAAATAATAATAAATTGGTGCAATATTTGTAGCACGATCCTTTCCATTGTTTACGCTAAAAATAACGTTGATAGATTATAATTAAATATATAATAGAATATTTTTACAAAAGATTAAATAAGTTCTCTACATTTTATAAATAGTAAGTTAACTTTAATAAATGTCTGTAAATAAAATTAAATTTATGTGACAAAGTTACTACTGTAATATATTGAATGACCCGAATTAACATGACATAAATTATTATGACAAAACAGATTAGCAAGCATTTTTATGGGAAAAATCATAAGCGAAATACACTAACATGTATAATTAACACTAACAAGTATAATTAACGCTTGGCAATCAAATATTTTTGGACGAATGCATTGTTTGGAAGCATAGTAAAAATTGTTTTTATTTCTGTATTTAAGTATTAGAAATATTAAAACATCACCACAGTCACATATCATTAATAAATATAAAGCTTATATATCAGGATCAAATAAAAAATTAGATAAAAGAAACACGTGTAGACGGAATTCCCGTAAGACTCTCTCGTTGCCGTAGCTTGTCGAAAACCGAAATAGACTAACCATCTATCATCGATCGGGGTCTGCATCGAGCATCGCAATCCAGCGCACTCCGGCAAAAAAGAAAACGCCAACAACCGCAGCTCAAAAACTTAAATCTCCGCGGCCGCTCCGCTTCTCTCGCGTGCGGGGCAAAAGTCGGTCAGACGCACACGTACGAGCTGTCGGGCGCTCCCGCGCCAGAGGAATTCGCCGCGATTTGGCGCGCCCCGCATTGTTTTCGGGCTTTACGAGGATGGGGCACACCGAGCGGCGAGCGCAGTTGGACAAACGACCGCTCTCGTGGACAATGTCGAGGCCGGACCCGCGTCGCCCAGTTGCACTGGGGCAGGCTTTGGATTTTCTTCTGGGGCCCTCCACGAAGTCCAAAATGAGGGCTTTGTAATCCATCCCGGATTGTTTCGAGAACGAATTGGAGTGGACGCTTTTAAACATCGCAAGAGAATGGTACACACAGAGAAACAGAGAGAGATAGAGAGAGAGAGAGAGAGAGAGAGAGAGAGAGAGAGAGAGAGAGAGAGAGAGGAGAAAGAAACAACAGCAAGCGTTCAAACAGAAGCAAGGCTTGATTCTTCTCTTGGTTGCGAAAGATTCGCATAGTACTGTGTATGAACGTCATCGTTCTTACGTTTAAACTATGCTTTGTAATAAAATAACTTCTATTTCTATTTCAATTCAGTATTCGATCATTGGCTGCGTGGCAAATATTGATCGAATTCAAATTTTTTAAGGAAATAATTGAAATTGTTTCCGTACTTTTCTAAATTTCCACACTTGTCCTTAACTTTTTTCCTAGTGCAAAATATATTTTTTCATAAAAGTGCGAATATGCTGGTGAATAAATGTCTGAAACCACAGTTTAAGCGACAAAGTCATTTCTACCGGAGTGCGAATTCTCCGCTACCCAGAAAATCGATTGCTATACACAAACTTCTATGCAAGTTAAGTATAATTGATATAATCGTCCATTATATATTTTATCGAAATATATAGCGATATTTTCTTAAAAGCGATATAAATTTGTCCAATTGTTCTTCAATTAATTCAGATATTTATGAACATGTTTTATAACGCATATTTAATACTTTTTCTCATTAATATTCTAAGGTTTGTTTCTTTCAGGAATCTCTAATATATTTCTAATTCTAATTACATAGTAGTCTGCTCACTTGAAGATCATATATTAAAGATCGTTCTTTTAACATGAAACGAAGATTTACTATGTACATAAATGTCTCAAATTATTATATTTAACATGTACGCCGCATTTTTCGAACAATTTTAGACCGTGACTAAATAAAATCATAGTAATGTATATATATATATATATATATATATATATATATATATATATATATAATTCAACATTATATTTTTATCTTAAAATTATATATTAATTAACTACGAACATTTCATAACAATACTATATTTCTATTTTTCAAATCAATAATGGAGTGATCAAAGATTCCGACTTGTACGTTTTCAGTTTTTATAAACTTTATTATTTTCATATCCCTATATTTTATGCCAGGCTGTATACATTCTACAGTCCTCTTTTGCAATGTTGCGTTGGTAAGCTGGCTCGACAAACTCTTTATCTAACATAATTCATATTAAAGCGTAGTCCTTTTTCAGATCTAATCCTGCATTAACATTAATAAAAAATACGGTTTTACAACTTGCATTCAGAACTCACCTATTTGTATTAGCTAATCGAATCCAAATAGAAGTCCGTAGGATCCATATGCCTCATATCTAAAAGACTGCTTCTAATCTACAAAACCATCAAAGTCCCTAAGCCCGCGAAGGAAGACAGGGGGCAAAAATTCATTCCCGGATTTATCTTTCCCGGAATCCCGACAAAAACGACACCTCTCCGGCTTCTCTTTTTCTCCTCGCTTCACTCTCATCCTTCGCACGGGGGCGCTGTGCGGCGCGGGCGTTGTCGTCACAACGGGCAGCCTCGGTACGCCTCGGTCCGGCAGTTCCGCTTTAAAAGCCCGCGCGCCCACGGGTATAACGGAGGTGGAAGGAATCCATCTAGCTTTCTTGTAGCCCCCTCCTCTCCCCGCCTCCCGTGGAATTAGTCGCGCGGGATGTGCGCACATTGTAAAAGTGCGCTAGTGTCTTTATACTGCGGCCGCTATACTCTCTCCGGTCGAGATTTTTAATGGCCCGCGAGCGCTTGCCCCCCCTTTTCCGTCTCTTTATATCAACTTTCATTTCTCCGCGACGGTATAGAGTGAAGTTTTATGGATGCGCCGCGCCACGGAGACGCAGTGGGAATCCAGGCGCGGATTTGATTTCCACAGCGAGATCGAGGGGGTCTTGGTGCTCTCGCGCTCGCTGACGGCGAGTCCTTCGTGATACTTAATCCTCCATAGAATAGAAATGGATATCTTTTTTTTATGTTCAGATTACGTTAATTATCGTATAATGAAGTAAAAATATTCATTTGTTTATTATCTCTTGTTGGTTTCTCTTTCCTATAAAGCATATCCATGGAATAAAGGAAATTTAGAGGTAATGTGGGAATCATATCGACCATCATCTGCAGGAAACAATAAAATAAATAAACTTTATCGAATTGAATTTATTGTTTTCGTAAATTAAGTAAATTAAGTCAATTAGTAAAAATAAAATAAATAAAAAAATAAGAGTATATCAATTTTTTATGTTAAATTCTTTGATACCAAAGAAAAAAAATGAATGCACAAAAGCAGATGATTATTAAAGACGTGTAATGGAAATAAGTATACGACATACCTATGAAAATAACATTTATTAGTATACGTAGGTTCCAGAATTGAATTATATTGAATCATATGGATATTCTTGTTTTCATCAGGTTGCAATCGTTAATACAGGGTGACACGGGCATGATAAACAGAAATCAGAATACATATTTCTGAAGGATGTTGGTACATTGAATCCAAATCAAGAAATACTGAGAAAAAAACACGACACATTTTGAAGATATTTAAATTTAGAAGTATAGAAAACACTTTTTTTACATGTTGGATTTTTCTCATTTTTAACAGTATAACAGTCTAGTTTTCTACATTTGGATAATGAAAAACTATTATTCAAGAACGTTTCATAACAATAAACAATAATCACTTTCGTCATAATAAAGAATGTGATATGTCTTATATGGTTCTTCATTGTAAGAACAATGTATCCAAATAAATGTTTTTCACGATTCAAGTGTAAAAATTATTCTTTTCATAAAACCCTAGTCAAATCGTACTTTTTATTTAGTATTTTTAGCCTTCTACAGGTTTAATATTTTGTTCGTTATACTAAATCCGCCAATGTAATTTTTTAAAATACCAGTGAATTTATAATCGCAGACCCTTCGATGCTAAAACCTTGTTTCTGGCTGGCAAATGAACTTTTTAATTCGGATGTAAGTTTCAATTACTATAATCGAAAAAATTAATTTTTATACAATATTATAATATTATATTGTTTATAGAATAATAGAATCATACGATACGTAAATAGTTTGAAAGAATTATAAAAGAATAATAAAGTCTGTTTCGAGAATGAGCCTTTTGAATATCAGAAATTTAACCTGGTTCGCATTAACTCTTATGAGAGATCCACCGGAAATGAGATTGATTTTATTAATAACTCTTTAAAAAAAATGAAAGATTCTACTCATAAATGAGTCGCGTATTGATGATTTCTTAAAAATTTTAATGATATCTTAAATGTTAAGTATCAATGGGAATTTTGAGGAGATATTTAAATAAAAAACTAGTCATATCGTGTGTTTCTGGAAGAACAATGTCTGACGTACTTCAAAATAGCATGAGATATATGAAGTATTATAATAAAAATTATTATTATAATAATTTATTATTATTATTATTATTATTATTATTATTATTAAGAATGGCGGCAGTGCAGTGCAGAGGGGCACTACGCATCACGAGCTCCTACCGCACGGTCTCCGAGACGGCGGTGCTGGTAATCGCATGTATTCCCATTGATCTCCAAGCACAAGAAAAGAAAGTTGTCCACCAGGGTAAAAATATTCTCGGCAGAATAGAGGCAGCTGCACGGGCCAGAGCTACCACGATGACCGAATGGCAGAAGCGCTGGGGGAGGGATCCGCGCGGCCGATGGACGGCTCGACTGATCAGTGAGTTAAAGCCATGGATCCAGAGGTCGCACGGAGAGGTTAATAACCACCTCACGCAGCTCTTATCGGGGCACGGTCGGTTTCGATCCTATCTCCACAAGATGGGGAAAGTACCGGATCCGAGCTGTGCCTACTGTCGCGCTCCCCGAGACGATGCGCTTCACACGTTTATTCAGTGCGAGGTGTTTCGCCTCGAAAGGGAGAGGCTCTGGAGAGATGTAGGGCCATGTGGGCCTGACAATATCGTCCGGCTGATGCTGGAGAGCCCGGAGAAGTGGTTCAGGATTTGCAATTTTTACAAGGCCATCCTGCACCACAAATGAAGAATCGAAGAAGGCGTGTAAGCTCGCAAGGGCGAATAGGATGGCGCAGCCCATAAGTAATGTCCTCATAGATGGTTCTTGGGCTGCATTTACGTCATCGTGAGGAGATCTCCTAGGTGCACGCTTGCCGACCCCGACTCGCAGCTCTTTTCAGTACTGTGGGAAGCAGTCGAGGGAAATGTACTGAGGAGGTATTTTTTGAGTGGGTATGCCCTCACATGTGAGTCCTACATACCGGTCCCCGGGATCCATAAAAGATTTTTCTCAAAAAAAAAAAATTATTATTATTATTATTATGATTATTATATCAGCGTTATTGTATATTATACATAGGTGTTGTAGAATTTATTTTATAAATTAACATAGCTTTGAACATTTTCTTATTTTAACTATGACAAACAACACATAAAAATACTTCAAACGTTAAGAAAGGGAATTGAATGTCAAATAAATAACCATATTGATTCTGAATATTAGTTAAAAAATGCAAATTGAATGAATATAATAGATTTTTATTATTCAGGAAGAAACTCTAAATATTATTCAATATAGTTTCCTTGATCGTTATTCTTTTGGTTTTCATCAACACTGTGATTTGACATTTTTCAATTTCAACAATGTAGATTCATATACAATTTAATAAATAAATTAAATTTAGAAGATAGAGAGTTGCGATATTAAGCTACTGTGATATCAATTTGTAGTTAGCATTGGCTGCTCAGACAGTACACGCACGTATCTTAGAACATTTCAAGAAATAACTAACATCAATATCAAAACTACACATTTATTTAAAAATAATTTTCACTGCTTAAATTATTACAACATTACTGATGAAAGACCTTTAAAAATATTATGCTTTGTCATCTTATACTTGTTTCAATTATTGGTAATTAATTAAAGATATTATTTTATTTATTTATAAAATAAATAATTTAATAAATAATATAATTGTATTGTTTTCTGAAATTATTTTAAATTTCGTATGAATTTAAGTTTATATCGGAACTTCAATTTATGGAGAGTGCACACACTGCATGTCTGGTGACTGGAGACTCCGCAAGTGACAAAAAATTACCTTGGTTAGTATATAAACTCGATTAAGACTTGGTATACATATATATATATATATATATATATATATATATATAACATTGTATGCGAATGTGTAAACTATTGTCTATGCGTTTTTAATATGTATTATATGTGTATAAGTTATAGATTGCGTATAAAATAATTCAATATTCAAATATTAGAAACTCGATGTAAATGTCCAATTTAATTAATAAAGTAACTATCAACAATAATGAATTTATATAATAATGCATAATAATGATATGAATTTTTTAGCAATGCTATATTTGAAGGTAAATTTTAGTTATAATTAAAAATACATTAACACAAAACTAACTGTTATGAGTCTTAATACCTAAAAAATAGGTTTAGAAAATGTATCTAGAAATCGGCCGAAATACGTTTCATATATTTCTATTTACTGCCAAATATTAATACCTTGTTTCTAGGTTTCTCCATATCGAAATAGCCTGTTTATAGCTTACAAATGTTTAGCATTTCTACCAGGGATCCGGTTCCATAAAGTTAAATGAAGCAAATAGTTCGAAGTTGCTTATCGACATACATTAAGTTGAAACAAAAGTTTCAAACTTGACACGATCAAAAAAAAAGGACGTGTCATACTTTAAGAGCAATTATTGTTTTGGAAAAAGAATTATCTCGTAATTATATGCATAATCTTAAAGATGCCGAAAAGCTGTCATATAGCGGAGTAATTCGGATTCGCGCATGAGAATTCTTCATATCTAGTTTTGGTTATTAAACATTTGTAAAATGTTATATTACTGTGTAATGTTTGAGGCCTTGATAATTACTTCTTCATTACGCTTGTAAAAGTTACATCTTTTTTCGACAACTTTAGCTTTGAAATTAGTTTTAAGATCGTATTTTCTTCTATGATTATCGATATAATTTAATTTCCCGAGCCAATGAATGTAATTAAAAAGAGAATATTAGTATTTATTACGCCATTATTGTTGAAAAACACATAATACATTATCTACCAATTCACGTTTCACATTTATAACTAGGGCAATCGCCATTACATATTCATCCCTCTAACTCCTTGTAATACCGCCTATAACATAGAGCGCGATAACTCGCTTAAATATCCAGAGCACGAGTAAATTATTCCACGGAAGTGTAAAATCGGCGCAAACAGTAGCGCGATGATGGGCTCCTAACGCCCCCCCCCCCATCGTACACTTCCACCTGTACATAATCGGTAATAATAAGCGACCGCGACTTACTTTACAACTTTCAGCCAAGTTGCGTTATCCATGAATCACACTTTACGAGGGCTAGGAAAACTGAGAAGGTTGCTAGGGGCGAAGGAAGATGCGAACGGTGCACTCTGCCATGTCATTATGATGTATATATATAAGTTATATAACGACAAAATTATACGTGGATAAATTGCCAACGATACTTCTCGTTAGATGGAAGAAATGACGCTCCTATACATAACTGCGTACAGGAACCACATTATATTGAGATATAGGTAACTTGTTAAAAGGAGGCGAAAGAAAGAGCCAGATAGACAGAGAGAGAGAGAGAGCACAAAAATATGGAGAGAAGGGGAAATTCATCTTCGATAATCTCCGAATATCGAACATCAGACGGGGGGGGGGGCAAATCTTCCTTCAAGGAGCATTGGAACTTGGTCGTAACCTGTGCCCCCTTTTTTATAATTTAAATCCTTGTGATTTAAACAGATACGCAGTTTCGTACGAATCCACTATTTTTTTTTCTCGTAAAAGTACTTTTATTAACGATTCTCGATTTCGCGCAGTTTTGCGAATAATTTTGCCATTGCTTATTATATAATCGGCTCGCATTGTCAATTTATTATTGCGTATTCCGGTTGAATTCAATACCTATTTTGCAATCTATATTATATTGTATTTAATTATATTAATCTTTATAATGTAAATTCAATGAGAAATTAATTCCCTCCCCCGAGTCTTTTAATACAAGGTTTGTAAAAATTCACGCAAACATCTCCTTCACATTATACTCATTTTTAATCGTTACTTAAAGTAAATTGGAGTTTAATGGAAAAAATGATTAGATGCAATTAAAAATCCCAAAATTCAATTAGAGCTTATACACTTCTCCGCGAAGAAAAGAGAAAAGAAAGGGAAGGGGCGAGCAGGGATCAAACTTAATTATATTATTAACTAGAAGTTTCCGCAATCCATCATCGTTGTATTAAAGTCAGCTACTAATTTTTCTTTCAAGAAAGTTAATAATTCATTTTAATCCTGCGGACCCTTCTTCATGCCTCTCGATCCGCTTTCCTGTGATGGAATCAATATACAACTTTACAACTGATCTTTGAACGGATCTTCTCCGATAACGTTTTAATGTGCGCACCAATATTTGCGAATGGAAAATATGTAGTTGCATCGGCGAATCTTCTATTTACAACCGGGGTGTTATAAAAAAACCTACAATAAATTATACTTTCAACTTGACTATGGAACTGGAAATGAAGTTTTTGATGATAAGATAAATTGATATAGTGTTACTGTAAACTACTGAATTTCTGGTTATGTAGTAACATTTAAATAAAATAATAAAATTTATAGGTGTCAGGGAACGAAAGAAAAGAAATATCATCTCAGAAATTAATGCTGCATACACATATAGTAAATGCTGCTATACACAAAAAATGTAGTTACAGAGAAAAAAAATTTCAGTTACCTTCAATTTTTAATCACCATGTAACTGGATTGTCAATTATAACGTATAACTGTTTTTTTTCTGTACGTATATGTAAGAAAAACAGTTATACTTTACTTCAGATAATATTTTCAACAGCCTAGACTAGCTTTCCATTAGGAATAACTGCACTGAATTATGAGAGCTATATATACATATGTGTACGTGTGTGTGTGAGTGTGTGTGTGTGTGTGTGTGCGCGCGCGCGCGCGTGTGTGCACAAAGAACAACCGATTATTCGCCAGTAATGATTTTTCCCTTTGCCTATGTATAGATATATAGAACTTCGAGCTCGTATATGTAGAAACAGACTGGGCTAGCATTAACCGCATGCCTAGAGCAGCAAAGCAAACAATTCTAGATTTGAATATATATATGCAGGCACACTGCATTGGTGATTTCAAAGCTCAGACACAGACACACAGACACACACACACCAAGCGCAACGCTGTTATTCCAACGGAGTTTACGCTCCTGACGTACCTAATATATACTTACCGCTTGAAAAATTTACGCAAATTCACCTCTGTGTATGTACGTATAATAAAGCTTATATTATAGAAATATATGTCAAAAGCTGAGTTTGGAAGTGAATTTCATTATATATAACAACCTTGGGTATGCAAATAAGCTGTGTGTTTGCAAAATGCAAATATAATTCTGGGAAAAATGAAATTTCGATATTTTTAAAAAGCGATAAATTACTCTGTACTTATACAGAATTCGCTCTTCATATTTAATCAACTTTTAATATGTATTCAATAAATCTGCAAGTATATCACTTATAAATTAAAATAAAAATTATGCACTTCCTTGAATAAAATACATCACCGGTTTTGAATTATTATCGCACGTTTAATATTATCAGAATATTTAATTAACCATAATATCACTGGCACACACACGCACACACACACACACACACACACACACACACACACACACACACATACATACCTACTTATTTATGATACATAAAATTATTCATAAGCTCGATATGAAACTTGAACGCTCAGATTTAACGCTCGTATACATATATTATTCAAATGAGTATCGTGATATCTCAATTGCACTGACAGGTGTAGGAAGAAAATACAAAATTAGTATCAACGACATATGAACCGACTCATGGCTTATCTACACTAATTCGTTGCTTAAAAAATGTCTATAATATAGTAAAACTCCTTTGCTCAATTTGCCGATTACATCTCTTGCGAGCTTTTATTTTTATTTTAAACGATCCTATAGGGTGTGTGTTCGCAAAGGCAATTCTGCGATTCATTAGCCAAATCTCTGCTGCACTTTATGTGCAAAACTGCACCGACTATCCATCTATCAAAATCACCATATATAGAAATATAACTAGCTACCGCTCGTTCAGCCCTACCTTCTGCTCTGAAATTGACCACCGCGCGAGACTCTGATCGGCAGATGATATATAAGCACCACCTCCCTGCAGTCGGCTTTATAATATCGTCGACACGCCCGTGGATTTTCTCGATCAGCTTCGCGAGATCGATCACTTTATTCGCGCAGGAGGACGCACACACTCCTCAGCAAAGTCGCGGCCGAGCCGCACGCGGCCGTCGCCGCGCACCCGCGCGAAGAACAAAACTTTATATATATAAATAGCTGGAAGATACGAAGTGAAAGGGAGCAAAAGAGACAGGAGGAGCAGAAAGAGAGATAGAGAAAGAAAGAGAGGGAGAGACAGAGAGAGAGAGAGAGAGAGTGAAAGAAGGGAAGAAAGGGGTGGACCAGAATCGCTCGCACGCAGCGTGTGAAACGAACCGAGAGTAAAACGGCCCGTGCGTGCTGTCGGTCAGCCGTCGGCGCGTGCACTGAAACGGGTCGTCGCACTTTGGTGGCGGCGCGCGACTCCCTGATCCCCTTGCCCTCCCGCCCCCTCCCGCGCCGCGCGCGCGCGCGCGCGCGAGAGCCGGCGTTCCACCCGCTATATATGTACTTCGGGGTCGTCGTGGCAACCGCGGGGCGAAGAGACGCGCGCACGAGGCGAGCGCGCGCGGATTATTTTCGACAAGACTTTATTGTTATTAGTATTACTATTTATGTTCTTATATATGCGTGCAAGGGCGGGAACATAATAAGTTGCGAGATCTGAGGCTGAGCGATGCCGAGAATGATAATAGAGAAATCAGTCACAAACTTTAGTGATTTTGCACTGAAGGGTTAATCAACCTCTTCTGGGATAAATGTATTAAATACAAAAGAAAAAAATTATTGTCTTATACGTTTTCTGGCGATATTATTTATAAATGGTATTATTTATATTTTCCTTAATTGTGCAGAACAAAAATATGCAAGCGTTTTTTACGCTTATACGAAAACATGAACTCGTAATACATGAACATATAATACTCGCATAAAAAGAGTCCCAGCTACGAGCCACATAATGAAAATCGATCAAAAATTGATAAGAAAACTGTTAGTCCTAAAGCTGACGATTTGCTGAGATATATTCAAATGTTATTTTTGTGAAGTACGTGTAATTATGAACGTATGTATCTGCATCTATGTTCTGATTTAATTTTTATTACATCATTTAAAATATTTACATGCTTTTTTCTTGCATTGTACCAGTGCATTAATCTGTATATAAGTACAATATTAGTGGATACAATATGCTTTTAAATAATAATTTAAAGCCAATCTAGAAAATTGAACTCAAGTGAAAAAGTCAGCTCAATTCTACTTTTCACATTTTGAAAATATTTATTTTTCTACTTTCCTACTCTCCTAACATCACCTGCCTTATTCTCTAATGAAAACAATTGTACAAGTAAAAAAAAAACTATAACAGGTCATATTCGAATCATGGAAAAAAGTAAAATAATCCATAATGAGCAGAATTAGCTCAATTTAAATACGTTAATGTTTATGATAGAATAAAATATTTTACGTATTTATTTATAGGTAGCTGATAATTTAAAAATCAACAGTACCAATCATACCATTATAGTTGAATCGAGTGCGCTTATAGATAACTAGTTCCGACAAAGTTTCATAGTCTATTCGTCACAGGTAATTAAAAATAATAGCTACAAGAGAAATGATGCATAGTAATTCATTAAACTTATATTTAGGACAATTGAAATCTGATTTTTAACTGCATAATATTTGTACGAAATTCCTGAACAAAATTTTCTTAATGCACAAAAACAATTTAGAGCATTCACTAAATGTTTATGATCATCATTTTGTTACAAAATTACAAGCAAATATTTCAAGGATTTCAAGGATTTAATAATATGTTAAGCGCAATATCAAACTTCATTATATAACTGCGTTGTTCACGCATGTAGTAATAGAGGTTTACTTCTATATAGTTGCGGCCGAGTTTATCAATGTTTAGGTTTGGAAAAATTCAAGCGAGTAAGTGAAGCGCGACGGAGATCAGATCTCCGTTAGTCTTTGTGAACGATTGACTTCTTCTCGGTATCGTGTGCCTTCATTACTATTAACGTTAAAAGTTATATTGATGTTGCATAATTTATCGTATAAAATTGTTGATTTGTGTGGTGCGTGCTGCGCGATGGGGTCGTGTTACAAAAGGATTATTTGGCCATTGTGTCAGGTATGTGCATTACCCAACCGTTCTTCCCGGGACTTGTGGGCCAGGACTCGTTGCATTCCACCGTCGACAGCACGTTTGCCGATACATTTGTGAACGGGGCGTGCTGTCACCTAATGCCAGAATGCCACACTAAGGGTGGTACCTTGTACAGGGGGCCTCACCAGTTCATCACTGAGGACATCAATCGGTACGGGTTATTGGGTTATTGTTAAGAGAGCTCTCAGCGTGCGGTATAGCTGAATAGTTTGAAATCGTTTTTTATAAGATTATTTTAAATTATATTATATTACTTAATGTTAAATTATAACTACTACAGTTTATTAGATTCAGTTTAGCGCATTTTTTATTTAATTTTTGGTAGTAATTATTTGTTAAGATTAGGCGTTTTTTCCACGTGCAGCTGGAGTTTTTTACTGCCGTTTGCCATAGATTTACAATAAATTTTATTTTATTTTAGAATAATATATTGGCGTAAATTATTTAAACTTAGCACGATTCCTCATCCAAATCCCTAGCTACTCACATATATGTATATTATTAATTTAATTTTATCTTATGGTAAGTAATTCATTAGCATGTGTCTTATATAGAAACATCGTAAAATAACAATTTTGCTATGCATTCCTATTACAAGTAATCAGAACATCCTGCTTTATTCTACTTTATATTTAAATTTAATGTATGTCATTATTTAAACATAACTCTTTTATTTATTATTAAAGTAATACTTTTATTTAGATATATTTCTTAATACATCGAACTTTTAAATATTTGAAATTAAGGATAGTAACTTTATCATTTATTTTAAAATTGACTAAACTGAAATGTTCTGAAGATTGTCAACGGTTATCTTTTCCTGACAATTTATGTTCTCTACCTTCACAAAAGACCATTTCCAACAAAACTTATATTTAATAAATTATATTTAATAAACCAAAATGAGTCAGTCAAGATGGGCCAGCATAGTTACATCCTGTGAATGTAAAGCCACTTATCATCAGTCCTTTGGAGAGGAAAATATTACTAAGTTATTTATTAAATGTTGTCACCCTAAATCTTCATCCCTTCATTTAGGCTTGCATACAATTCGCAAAGAAGTATACAATTTATTTGACCAAAAGTCAAATACTTCAAGTATGCCCGCAAAATTATTGACAATGCTTTTCTAAATTCGAATGCGCCTTGCGCCTACTTACCGCACATTATAATAAAAACTTTATGTAATCCAAAAGCTGAATGTTTTAAAAAACTATAATCCAACTAGTCCATTCACGTTAAATGGTTAATTGAACATGTTTAATAAATTTATAGTCGCAATTTAATTCCTTCTCACAAGTAAAATAGTTCGTCTGAATTTATGATTATTGATGCATTATCTTCCCTTCTGTACGTCCAAGAGTAGATCACCCGTCGTCTTTACTCGCGAGCCCGACAGATTTCTTAAGGCAGAACGTATTCAATAGTATTTCCTAGTTTTATTAATATTTTTCAATATTTTTTAAATTAAAAGAACTTTTAATTCATTACTTTAATTCTTCGATTATTAGTAAAAACTAAACTTTATATATATTTGTAATTGATGTAAACACTATAAAAAATTTTCGGACGTTTTTTAGAACGCTTCAATTATGAATTAAAATATTTCTAAATAAAAATTTTCATGGTATTTTTCATAAATAAAAGCATCTAGATATATCTTTAAATAATATTATCATATGGATATTCCTAATTATACTTTCATTGAAATATGAATAATTATATAGGTATTGATAGTATAATTACGGAAAATACAACAAACCTCCGATAAACACAATATCGATTAGAAATCGCTTTCTTCTAGAATTGAATTTAGGAGCTTAAAACCGTAAAGTTTTAAAATCTGATAACAATTCGTTTAGAAATAATTTGAATGAAATTAATTCTGTTCGTGAAAGCTTAAGTATCAGAATCAGAATTCCATAAGAACAAAATAAAGAAAAAATTCTTTATCTCACCCTTTTCACCTATAGTTATATGTTCCCGTATATTTTTAATCAAAATGGTGATTAACTGCGCTGCAAAAGGGCAATTTAATAAAGAAAATGCATGAAAAGTAATAAAAAAAACGATCGCAAACTTAAAAAGTTAAATTAATTGAGAAAAAAATCAGCATAAAAATCGGAAAAAATAGTGTTATCTTATATTTTCTATAACGAGTGCTAGCCATCATCTCAAAGTTTTCATTCTGATATTCGCATGATGTAAAAAGTTTCGTTAAAATATACTTACGTATTTACTTTTCAAAATCAGGCTTGTATTCCTTAATTTAAAAAAGATTTTAAATTAGCTTAAATTTGAAAAACTATTACTTTAAGATCAGATATTTGCATAATATTTATTTAAAGAAATCTATCTCCGTTTCTATTATATACAATGCATATAATATAAAAAAATTAATCTTCTGACGCTTCTGTGCGAAGATATTTGCGATGCGCTATATACCGAGGAATGTTGTATGAAATAATACCATCCATAGGAGTTTCTTGTATTATAGCATTAATAAAATCTGTGAAATTAGATACCTTCGTATATATAGCTCCAAATAAAATATCGTCGCAGTTTACATTGTTTACGCTTAGAATTCCTACAACTTTATTTTCAACAACAAGCGGAGCACCAGTATCGCCCTGTAAAATGCAGTTTATTAGTATCTGTAGTAGATTATAAAACTGTATCAATGATATTTTTCATTTATGTAATTAATGTTAATAAAAAATAAATACTTTTAGAATGTCTATTTTTTAAAATATTATTTTAAAGAAATTTGTCATATTATAATAATAGCCAATAGAAGATATATATTTTTGTATAATATCACACCACTAAAGAAATATTTTGATGTATCAATATTCGTCGCAAAATTGCAATTTCGATATTAGAGTAGCATAATAGCAATAAATATAAAGCCAAGCATGTAGAAACGCAAAACCATGTAGCAAACCGTGAAGGGTTTTAGGTAATACCTTTATTACCATATATAGAAAATTATTTGCTCTTTTCCATCAAAATATACGCAGTAAAACCAGTAAAATATCATATGCAATTTGAAGTTATGGAATTTGCACTACCTCAAACCGCAACACTCCACCTATAAGGCTTTGCACTTCTATGCAGGTCTGGCTTTGGTATAAGTATATTACACAACATCTGAATAAAATAGATGATTCCCATACCATTCAATATTGTCGCTAGAGCAAAGCAAGAATATTATTCTATATTAATAACCAATTTTATGAATTTTAAAGAGCATAGAGTGTGAATAAAAAAATTTTAAAGGGAAAAATAAAAAACGAGTCCATTCGTATAGAAGTTAAAGTAATTTCGTATCATAATAAAAAAAGGAATACACATCTATCTGGTATTTGAATATTAATAAACCTACAATTGCTAAAGAAATAATTTTTTATAAAAAGATATATATTAAAATTTTCAAGTAAATACAAAATTCCTACATTTATATTTTCTTATATGTAAATATTAATTGATTATTTTAACAATCTATATTATTAAAATCAGATTTATACTTTTCTATAATGTATTTCCCAAAATCTCTTAGCTTGTAAATATCTATTTGTTATATTATTTTTATAATTTTTACCATTTTACATGACACTTATATATAATTTATTATTTGTTATATCTTTCTGAGAATACAATGAATTAATTAAGTATCTTTCTAAAGTTCTTTTCTATAGAGTTCTATTTAGTAATATTTTTGTTTTAGTATACTAGTACCAGCTGAAAAAATAGTAAAAATAATTCTAACAATTTCATAATAAATTTACTTTTCACAATTTCAAAATATCCTACCTGTATGGTTTGATAAATATGTATATTAAAGTTTTATAGATTATTACAGTATTATGTTCTATTAACGACTAGAGAATCGGAATTTGATCATTATGATTCCTTTAAGCAAATGTGTTGTGCAATATATAGCGGTTTCGGTCCGGGAGGATAAAATATAAATTAAAATTTTCTACTTCCAATATATGTTATTTATTTTTTTACTTTATATGAGAAACAAGAATGAAAATTATTTAAAATAATTGAAATTATTAATAAAGACTATTACTATAATATTTTTTAAAATGTACGTTTGTGTATGATAGACTTTCTTCTTAATATTTAGCGATAATATTAAACACTCTTTACTAATCTATCTCTATTAATAATAATAATAATATATTAGTAAGCGGATAATCAATATTGTACAAAAACTTGTTTTGAAACAGAAATAATTCTTTTCTTTCGTTTCATTTGTCTTTATTCCAAGCATTTTTTCATTAACCTCTGTATTGTCAATAGTTTACAGACAATTCGGTCTTTGATCCGATTCCTTATATGACTTATAAAAAATATTTTGAGTATAATTTGAGTTACTTCTTTTTTGTGTAAAATAAACTTACCAAGCAAACACCACGATGCGTGTATAATCGATCAGGAGTTGTCACAGCACAAATATGAGTAGAATTATCAAACTTTTCACTGCATAATGATCCATCAGTTATCGCATAATTAAATAAAACCTTAAACTGCCCATCAGAAACAATAATAACATTTACAAAAGTTAAACGTTGACGATCTCTTTTCGTTATTCGTATTCTATCTCTATAAGGAGTTTTTTTTAAATCAGCAATGGATTGTATTCCAAATCCAGCTACTACTCCAGATTGTCCGACAAAAATTTCATGTCTTTGCGGTATTTCAAGAGGAGCTAAATCTAAACGATTGTGCAGATTCAAACTTTCTCTCAACTAAAATAAGCAATTATTAAATAAAATATATATAATATATTTAATAAATCTATATAATTGTAAGTACAGCAATGAATATTGATACTAAAATTATTTATAAGATTATTTTTACAGGCATATTACAATTATTCTTTTTACTGTCATAATATTTTACAGTAGCAATGTCATAGTTGTTGACACGATAGTGCCATCCATAGAATATAAATTCTTACCCGTGCTACAGCTACATCAGTGTAATATCCAAGAGCACCAGAATTGTATAAGTAGATTTTTTCAATTTCTTTTGGTTCAATGTACGTGCTTAACAGATCTGAACCTATCATTGCATAAAATGCATACTTTTTGACCTTATTATTTATACGTACAAAGCAGCGTACAGCAGATATTAGTAAATGGTCAGTAATGATACCAGAACCACAAAGTAAATTGTAGTGATGGGTGAAATTGTATTTGCCCACAATTGCAGCATAATATTTAAACTCCGATTGGACTGCGGAGAAGCCACCAATAATTCGTTCTGCTTTTAAAGCTGAAGACAAAAGTAATAGTACAACAAATAGTATTGTTATATTTTGGATACTTTTAAAAAACAGGACATTTCAAAAAACATACAACAGACATTATTTTATTTATAGTATGTTAATTAATTAATCATTCAAATGATTGAAGAGAAATAACTAAACCTTAATATATCATATTCCCAACGTACATAGATTTTTATTTGCCTCGTAATAAGAATGAACAAACAACGTACATATAGCAGGCCTATTCAATAAAGATCATAGTTTAATCCTATGACATATTCTTTCAATATATAGATTTTCGTAAATATTTATTAATGGATCTAAAGAAACGGAATATACTGAATAGGCTACCTTAAACTTTACATTGAATTTTAAAAACCGCAATTTATTTTTAGTATAAGCTTAGTAAGTACATTTGGAGCGAAAATTTAACAAAATTCCAAAATTCCAAACTTAATTAAATTTAAATTTTATAAATTTACTCGCTTTACAGATTGAATGAATAACGATATGTAATATGATTTTTTGGAAGATGTAGTATATTACATATTTTAGGGAAAATATATTATATTTGACTAATTTCATACTAATGGTGAAAATAAAGCTCCGTCATTATGCATTTTTTTAAAATAACACTCATAACCTTTAATACATACATATTTCCTTAGTTAAATATTCCAATCGAATATTTTTATATATTATTTGTACACAAATATGGCAACAATAATTGATAATAGTAAGTTTTTTGCGATTATTCTATAATAAAATCTATTTTCAATTTTTTCTTGTCACACCCAAATAATATATTTTAGAATAAAAAGAAATTAAATTACAAGTTACTTACCATATTTCTTTGGAAAATTCGATGAAATAACAAGAACAACGAAAAATAAATTAAAATATATCATTTGAAACCTATGAAACATCGATAAATTATTTTTATGCATACTATCACTTAAATGTATTACTTCTATATATACTGCTAATATCCATTACAAATATGAAATGTAAATGTCTTATTTTTTTGCTTACACAAATGTATGCATAGAGGGTGTACTAAAAGTTGTCTGTCATAACTTCAAAAATTCAATTTTTTATAGAAAGTGTTATAAAAATCATAAAATATGGAAATGCAATAATCAAGAACTGAAGTCTCTATTAATAATAATCAGGACTTCAGTATCAACAAATTAAAAACCAGTAACTAATACCGAGATTATATAGATCCTCACCCCTTCTTTTTATTATGTTTCTGACCAAATTCTGTATTTGAAATTCATCATCAATATGACTTGCAAAAAGATTTGATTTCTTGCAACTGAAGGGAAGTTATTTTTATTTCAAAATTAAAAATTTAAAACTCATTTTATCTATTTAGATTGGCCTGATCGTCATTATAATAGGACAGTAAGCTGAATGAAAATATTTGATACCTTAATAAATGAAAATCAAAGAAAAATTGAATGAAAACATTTGATACATTAAAAAACACTTCACATAAGTATTTTTCAGTTATTGATTTTAGTTTAATTAGTAAATTATCAGTGTGCTACTTCAAGCGGTGCAGCATACTAAAACTTTGTTCACCGGTTGATGCTGAAATTACGTCTAGTATGTTTAGAAAGGAATTAAACAATCAACCAGTCGTTCTACTACTGGCCAATAGATGTCACCCACATTTATTTCGAATCTAAAATCAAAGAAATTCACCATATATCACTGTAATTGACATTCGAAAGAAGTTCTACTTTGAATTAGGTGACACTATTTTTTTATTTTGCTCATGAAATTGACATTAAGTGCACCATATTGATGTAGATTCTGTTCTTTTTTGCACGAAATAAACAATGAAAGATAATATGAAGAGTTTAAATATCAATTTTTATAATATATCCAACTCAAAATATCGATTTAGTAAATATCGTTAAAATTTGAATAGAAATTTTAATTAATAAGATAGTGAATAATATTAGTATTTAATTTATTATTAGCTATTGGCAAAGAAAACGTCCACCTCTTGTACGAGGACGCCGTTAAATGAAAACAAAAATGGCCGATAAGAGTATACAAATAATATAGTATTCAAATAGACAATTATTTTTTTTTTAAATAAGCGATAGTACTTCAAATATTTATTCAAATGTTGTACTGTATTTTATAACAATGAACATATTAAATTAAAAGAATGAAAATGGAATAATAATTTCGTTTACATTTATTTTAATTAACAAACAAGAAATTAATTAAAAAAGAATTTCAAATATATTTATTATAGTAATGTTAAAACGGTTTGTGTGAGCTTTTCTCTGAAATCAGTATTCCCAATGTATATTTTTCTCATAGCCAGTTTTCCCAATAGTGGGGACATTTTTGCCAATACTTCATTCTACAGAGAATGTAAAAATATAATTTAAGGAATATTGAGAAATATTCATATACTTACAAAATTAGTAATTGTTAATGAAATTTTATTCTTATTAGTCTATAAATTTTATTAAATTTTACGTTTTTAAAATTTATAATATTTATTCTCGCAATATGATTCTTAAGGTCATTGTTTTCTGCAACAAAAATAAGATTAGTTTATGTGCTTCAAAAAAAAACTCTCAGATATTTTTGGCTTATAAATAGCAATACTAATAATAGTAATCTCAAGAAAATAGTATAGATAAATATATAGACAAGAAATACAAGCAGAACAAATACTAAAGACTACAAGGAATTAATACTAGAATAAAATTTCTAATCCAAATAAATCTTAAATTTCTCCTTTTGCCCTCTTTATCCCTTTCTAATTATTAAGTATTCGTACTTACTGTGCAATGTCCTGAGTCTATCGGCATGCACAATAATGCTACGCTTATTAATTTGAATTTGAATAATATTTAAGATCAAGATTTCCAATATTTTAATTTCCAATAAGGCTCTGGATAATGGTTATAAAATCATTCCGACCTGAGCATGGCTCAGTCGAGCCAATCATCCCATGTTACCGGCCCGATAGTCCATATAGTCTTTCATTCTATCTTACTCACGTGCGACAGAGATGAGCTACGTCTCTGTCGACCGTACTCGCTGTCTCAACCCGAAAATTACACTCTCAAAATAAACGTATTCTTAAATTTGAAGAATATGAAGACGGTGCAAGAATAGTATATTCAATCCAATTTACGGTATAAATAATCATTATTCAGTAGAGAAAACGACCAACTTTTTCGAAATACCGACACTGGAATTTACAACTCTGCGAAACTGGTACAGGCCCGTCTTTTCTTTCTTTTTACGAACTATTTTCACTTCGCTAGTTCTATAAAAAGAATTTTCAGAACAAATCGTGCGAGCATTAAGATGATATCCTATAACGTCCCTAGCACTAACGAATACACTGAATGAATTCTCAACAATAGGAAAAAATCTATAATTTAAAAAATTTGGTAAAGCTCGCGAACTAAAAAGACTTTGACTTATGCAGGTTATATGGTAATGAAAACTATACTGTATTCAAAATCTTTTTTCTCATTCTATATTTTTGTGTTTCACTCCCTTTTCTCTTTAATATATCCTGCACCAATTTCGGATATATGCACCCTGTATGTATTAGCATATATATAATTTAGCCTATGCTAATGGTATGATATAAAATAATATAAAATATAATAATAATTCAAAAAGTATTCAAATTTAAATGTCATACATCTCTATTCAGACTAATTAAGATGTGATATACAATCCAGTATTGCAAAAATAATGGTGCTGGATTTATACAGATTTCCAAAATTAACGTGAACCTCATAAAAATACTTAATGTTTTTACTGACACTTTACAAATATCGTTTTGGTAAAAACTCATTTTCAAAATAATCAACCTAGTAGATCTATTTATTTGATTTTATGTCAGTTAAATATTTTATCATTATTGTTTAATAACAATAAGGAAACTTTTTTGGCATTATCTTCAAAATGTTGAAATTTGAATAGTTTTTAATTTTTAATTCTAGTGGAATCTATAGATTAATACGAAAGAAATAAAAGGAATAATGTTTTATGTTTTTATGTGTCAAGAAAATAGAACAGAAATCAGAAATGGCAGAATTATTGAAATAAATTAATATATATTTTTATCGGTTTAATATTCTTTCTAGAATAATGCTAGAATAATACTAGAATACACTGTGCTAATATAAAAACAGTCAAATTGTTCTGGTTTATAATCACCTCCATAGAATTTGAAATTGAATTACCATTAATAAATAAAATGAAAAATTTATTATATATATATATATATATATATATATATATATATATATATAATTGTTATACATAATAATTGTTATATTATATATATAATTTATCATACACATATATTCGATATAGATATTCGATCTTAGTAAAGCACAACCTGATGGCCTCCACCACTTTCAATTTACATTTACCTTAAATGTTCGATATTTTGAACCGATCCGATTCATCTTCAAGGACTAAACTTAGTTTAGTTTAGTTTAGTTTAGTTTCTAACATAGAATATAGATGATTTTAGTTTTTAATTTTTAATTAAATTAAATTTTTATTTGATTTTTTGTTAGTATTTCCCTTTCAGATTCCATGGGGGTGATTATAAGCTAGGACAGTTTAACTATCATTATATAAGCATAGTATATTATTCTATAAAGAATACAGGGCCGATAAAAATATTTATTAATTTAATTCTTAACAGTCGATATATGTAAAATTTATAATAATTATTGAAAAAAAATTTCAACTATATACAGCATATTGGTTGGAACCCATAGCGTCCCTGTTGTCGCTTGATGAATGTACTATGCACCAACGTTTGTTGAAATTCTCATCTGTTAGACCTATCGAGTCTTACATCTCTTATATATAATTAAAGCTTTCGTCAAATAAATGCCTTCCGTCTCGGCACTGGTGTGCGGTCCATGAGCAGCTTTCGTGCTATAATCGCCGGGTTCTTTTTCGTTCGTCGAGCAGGCAAAACGTTTACCTGTACAATTTACTCGTTTGCCCGGGTCGCGGAGTTAAATATTTACCTTCCGGTGGAAAATGGAAGGTAGGGGATGGGAGAATTTATTCTCGCATTAAATTGCGCTTTAAACTTCTATAAATCCCCTACTTACGACCGAGAATAGAAATAAAAAAGTAATCGTAAAGTAGCGCTAACAACTTATTTACCCCCTACTAAAAAGAGTAGTGGGCGAGCAAATTTAAATTATTTTTTAAGGTATTATAATAATCATAGTATTATATAATTTGATAAAATATAAAATCGATGACCACAATAAGTGTGTGTGTGTATGTATATATAATTACATAAATAAGCCTTAATAAAACTAGTCAAGCAGCCTCACTAACGAGTTTTTACTATCGATTTCTAATACCACAAAACTATATTATACTATGTCGAGTCTCAGGTATAAATTATTTTATGAATGGTAAGAGAATTGATGATTATTTATATGAGATGATAAGTATATTATAATTAACGAATATAGTGATATACAAAATAATTAATTTTACGCGAAATTCAACTTAAGTTCATCTTATTAATGTATTTTTTAGTTTATATCCATCATATTGTTTATACTACAGCATTGTACTAACGTACTTTTAATATTCAAACAATTTGAAAAAGTTGTTGGCGCTTCATCATACTTTTATAAAAATATTTTATGAAACTGAAAGCATTACATGCCAATATACATATTTACTATTGCAAATTTCTTTTCAAAAATCCATGAAAAAGTTCTCTTACCACTCTGTAGCCTCTATCTAAGATTAAAATTATCTTTAAATATTCTATGTGTATATATATAGCCCTGAATGTCCCTGTATTTTTAAGCCGTACTGTACTTTTATCTCATCACTTTACCGGGTCCTCGTCAAAGAGTCTTTAATGGACGGACCTGCCCCCAGCTAAAGCAGTTCATATTTTTGTCTTTGTAACATTAGCCCAGGCCTTTTCTCTCCGGTCTCTGAACGAAGATTAGATAAAAATATTATAAGAAAAATATGAGCTGTAGGCGGATGCGTAAGGGGATCTGTTGAAAACGATGAAAATTAAAGTTAGGTAAGAAAGTCGATATATAAGAATGCTCTAGTGAGAAAAGGTCACTATCAGCGAATTTTGGGCAACGAACGTAAAATTAATCTGTGTTGCTTGAATTATGCGAAAGGAGAAGCAGTTGAAAGATGTGGAAATTTAAAAACTACCAGTCGAATTGAGAAATATTCTCTTCTACTCCATCTACATTTGCTATCCCATAATTGTCCATTATTATCAAATTACACCTTATCGCTCACGCTGAGTTAAGCAAGAGTAGCATTGTAACGAAGATGCAATGTAAACAGATTTCCGAAATTTTTGAGCTATTTTAAAGTAAAGCTATTTCAATGGAAAATGTTGTAGAACAAGAAGTTTGAAACGCGGAGTGTGTAGCTCAATGTTTTGTGTATTTTTGATTCGCCAACCAATCAATAAAAACTACCAAAAGTTGGAATTTCTTTTTTAATATTCGACAATGTTCTCAAACTGTGAAAATCAATTTTGGACTAATTATATTTCGATTTCCTATGTTATTATTTAAATATTATGATTTGTTTTCTTACACAATATTTCTTTCTCTTTTCTTTAATTTAAGTAATTGCAACAGTCTAACTATTTTGTAAGATTAATGACTGTTCAAAGATATTCTCTATTCACATGAATAGACCCATATCACTTAATTACTTACAAGTAATCATCATATAGAAATTTGCTTGATAGTTTTAGAAAACACAAAGAATCAACGTTCACTTCAAAATCCTAATTTAAATTTATAAAAACTCTACAGTACATAAAACCACATTAAAAAATAATTTTTTGAAATTAAATTAAATACGATTTCTTTCCAATATTCCATCATAACTTTTATATTATGACAGCTTGGGTATTTGAAAATGCTCCCTAAACAAGAAATAAGTATACAATTTTTTGGACCACTATTCAGAATGAGAACAGATATGTGTGTGTGTGTGTGTGTGTGTGTGTGTGTGTGTGTGTGTGTGTGTGTGTGTGTGTGTGCGCGTGTGTGTGTGCGTGTGTGTGTATATATATGTGTGTGTGTGTGTGTGTGTGTGTGTGTGTGTGTGTGTGTGTGTGTGTGTGCGTGTGCGTGTGCGTGTGTGTGTGTATAATAAGAAAAAGGTATAGTTAAAAAGATATAAATTTTTATTGATTTTTTGTAGCTTCTAACATGTATTTTTTTGTCGTCGATTTCCTCTCTGATACTCGTAATAAGAAACTCAAAACATATTTAGATATGAAATATTTCAGAATTTTCCTTAATTTATTTATTTTGAGGAATAACTTCAAATCTATATATTTCTATTATTGTATACAATATATATATATATATATATATATATATATATATATATATATATATATATAATTTATTCAGGAGTTATTCATAAAAAGATGGTAAAAACACGAGTACATTGTTTACTTATAATTTACAAAAAACGTATCTAAATAGGTTTCAAAACCATGCCACAAAAATAAGTTTCGATATTTCCTCCGTAGCTCTAGGCTGCACTCCCGTCTCTCTCACTCTTTCGATTACTCCAATCCTTTTATTTTGGTTGCATGCACCCCTCACCTTTCCCTCGCCACGCAACTGGCTTTCTCAACCCACCATTTGCATCGGCAGGCGGCTGCCTCGATCGAGGGTGTATAATGTAACTATATATATACATCCCGGTTTGCATACAGGCGCATAGAAGGGCACCTCGGAATATGCATGACGCGAGCAGAACGAGTACGCAAGAATCGGCCGTCGACCTGATGCTAATTCGCGCGTGCGCGAGAGCTTCGGCGCATTCTTTTCACCGCGGCGCGAGAGGATTTCCGCTTGGCTTTTTTCAATCTCTCACCCTGCTTCTCCCCCTCTCTATCTCTTTGTTCTTTTATCTGAAGAATAGTAGAGCAGGATGAATTTTTCTTCGATCACGCTTCCTTCTTTATTCTAAAAATTTTCCGGAGGTTATCACGAGCGCACGTACGAACGCACAACTCTCTGAAATTGCATTGCCTAAAGAATTAATTGACGGTACGCTTCGACCTTTTTTCTCCCTTTATATAAAAGAAACTGGAAACGGCGAAAGCCGAGCGATTGTAATCAACACCGAGGGGGAAAAATTTCTCCTTTTTATTGGAATTTTCATTTATTGCACCAGCAGATATTTATTTTCGAGTGATTGACGTTGAATGAAGCGCGAGTTACGCGGTCGAAAAAATTTTCTCATTATTTCTCTCCATTGTTTTTACGGTAATGTATACAACGAGCAGATTATTATATGTAAAAGATTAGTTTTCGTTCATTTTATCAAAATTCGATATATTATTGACGGAAAGTACGAAATATCGAGTAAAGCTCAAATATCAACGGTATCACAATTTGTTTCAGTCGTGAAATATTTCATTTTTATTTAGACTTTACACGATACTCTTATTTCAAAAGCAGATTCAAACGGTGACATATCCCGGAGTTTTTAATCTGTAAATTGTAAACAGTTACAATTGTCAACATACAGAATTTATAAAAAATTGCATAAATTTCTAAATAAATATAATAGAGCTATTTTGTTAAATTTTAAATAGTACAAATATTATAAATACAATCAGGTAGTATAGCATAAGCTTTCGTGAATATGTTTAAAAAATAAATTCATAATGATGTAAAACTATTGCAGTGTTAATAATAACATTAATAATAACATAATTAATAATATTAATTTATTAACTAAAAACATTTATAAAAATAGTAAAATGCATGCAACTGTGTTGATAAAAAGATAACCTCTCTCTCAATTCAGTGAAGTGTAAAAAGATTTTTACTTTCCTTCAACTACATTTACGCGGAAATGATGTATATTTTCTGGTACAGCGAGCGTCGGCAAGCGCTTACTCGTCGTCCCAGCAATAATAAACTACGCGAATACCGAAACCATATTAAGAGAACGAACTTTTATTAAATAATCAGCCAAGTATATAAAAAAAGTGCATTCTCTGTGTGCTTTCTTGCTATAGAAGAGAGTGCTAGAGAAACACGCTACGGTTTCGTGCGTTTATCGGTGTAATACACTTTTTGACGACGACATCTAGCTCACCCCTTTCTCTATAGAGACTCTCTTACGAGATCGCAGTAATCACTTACGAGAGGACATCGAGACGATATCGTCGACCAGAGATGCGGGAGAAAGAGAAAGAGTGAGGCAGCATAGTACACTCGAGACGTCGTTGTCGTCGTCGACTCTCTCCCTCTCTCTCTCTCTCTCTCTATCTCTCTCTTTCTCTCATTCGTTCTCTTACTCTCTTACTCTCTTACTCTCACCCTCCTCTTTTTTCGCAATGACTGTATACAGGAGCTTGCAAGACTTTCTTCTCTCGGTTGGAGAGGAGATTTTTTACCCTCACCCCTCTGACTCTCTATCTTCGACGAGAGAAGAGCACTGCCGCAAGAAGTGGCACACACATAGCAGATAAGACGACGAGATTGGCAAACATGGGTTTCCTCGGCAACGCGTTCAAGAGTGCCGCCTCAAGGAGGGGAAGTGAGTGAGAGCACAAATGAAAGTGACGGTCAGATGAGAAAACACATACGACTCCTTGTTCGCGGCACATTCAGGCACGCACTGCCTCTGTGGCCTGATGGGAACGAAAGGAGAGATGGCGCGATTCCCGTCGTCAAAATTAATAACCTCTTGAAGCGTTACAGAGAAGAAACCGAGTGGAGTTAGGTAAACCTTCGGCAAACCCCGTTGATAAGAGGTTCGTAATTAATATGTGTGAAGAGGAAAGTTGCTATAATAGAGAAACTAAGATATTATCCCTTTGAGGTAAAAGCTTTATTAAATTGTTGGAGGTTAAAGCACACATCGAGATAAAATTTGAGGGAAAATTCAATTGATTACATATTTCCACGTGGGCTGAAAGCTTATAATAAATTATTTTGATCTTGACTTTACAAAATTTGACGATTATTAACTCTGTAGTGGTAAAGATTCTAGAATATTTAATTGGAGCTGAGATTTTGATGCAGACTAAAATGGTGACATATTCTAGTAAATTTAAATGATCAGTCTAATAGTATTGAGTAATTTTATTTTGCTAAAATGCTGTCAATTCATCTAATGCCTTGATTAATACAATAGGAAACATAATTAAAATAATAAAAATGAAATTTATGACTTTTGCAATATTTAAATACAGGATTTTTCATTATGACAATAGTAGATTCACGTATTTATTTGTATAAGCTGAAAGAGAATGTCATAATTACATTTAATTATTTTTAAACCTTATAAGCATAGCCCTTATATGATACTTGATTAGGATGTTTACAATTCTGCAATTTTTATCAATTACTTCTCAACTGAGAGCTTAATATAATGTGTGTGTGTGTGTGCGCGCGCGCACGTGCGCTTGTGTGTTTAGAAAGCTCAAAATTTATGTTTTATGTCATAATTTCTGTTTACAATGTTATGTTGGTAAGCTGTAATATTAGCTCTAGTATACATGAGAAATTGAATTCCTTTATCGATATGTTATAAGCCAGTTATAATGATCATTTATTGCTCAATTATTTATTTATCTTTGAATTATTCATGATTGATAGTATATTGGAAGGAGACTCAAAAATCGGGTTTTATCATCCGACTATAATCAAAAAGCTTCTGAACCATCATCTCATCCAACGGATATCCAAATTTAAGACTCAAAAAAGTCTTGCTGCCGACTGAGTACTTATGTCTCTAGAAGATCAACCATGTGGTTATTACGTCTATTCATGCATACTATCCTTCGAAAAATATATAGTGCGACTCCCATTAAATAGTATATCTTCCTTCCAAAGCAGTAAATGAAATTCAGAAACTATAAGTACATAGGCTGGAGAACATAAAAAAATAAAGAGTTACAGAGAAAGATAGATGGATAGAGAAAGAGAAAGAGAGAAAGAGAGAGGGAGAGAGAGGGGGGAGAAGGAGAGAGAAAACAGAAAATCGGTGAAGCATGGAAACGGCACTTGAATGCAGTATATTGGTAAAAGGTGAGTCATAGGAGAGGATGCCCAATGAAAAGAATTTTGGAAATATATATATATATATATATATATATATATATATATATATATATAACATAAGATGGAAGAAAACTGAAAAAAGAGGGGGTGGAGAATATCGATAACCCGCTGAAAAGGAATAGTTTGAATGGCAGATAAGAGGGAAAGACGAGAAGAAGCTAACGAGAGAAGTCTTGCAGATAAGAAAAGGGTTGTGTAGTATGGTCGAAGAAGGAGAGGAGCATCTTTTTAATTTCATGCGAGAAACGAGGTCAAGCTTGTAGCTTCTTTCAGAGAATCCACATAGAGCAGAAGTTACTGGGTATCGCCTGGTTTTTCGTAAGTAAAAGTTTTGTATATAGAATATCCATACTACCTCCTACCGCTACTTGAGAAATATGACCTTTCTCTTTTTTAATCTTGCGGCCTTATAATCCAGCAGTTTTTTGTTACATAGCGATGTTAACTGCGGATTATAAAAAAAAAATCAACGTTGCGATAGAACATAATTGTGTTTAACAATAAGTTCGTGATGCTAAATTTTTATACATTGTCGGTTGACAATCATTTTCACCATTATACTCAAATTAGGCCTTGTATATATCCTAATCTAATTAAATACGTACCCGGGTTAGAAATGAAGCCACCATTTTTTCAAAATATTTTTTTTATTTGTCAACATTGTTCCTCTCCCTCGCCGAAACGATTCGGGGCTAAGCTCAGCCGGGCACACATTTTACAACAGCCGTGCCCGCCGTCCTCGTGTTCGAGGTGCACACGCGCACCGTTACAATATATATATATATATATATATATATATATATATATATATATATACTTTGATTAAAAGTTATTTAGCTTTAGATTTAATTTAAATTAAAATAAACTTGAAAAATTCATTTTGCTGTTCTATAAATATTTATTAAATATTTCATATCAAGAAGTAGCTTTCTGGCCTCTAATGTTAAATCCAAACAAATTTATGTCTGAAGAATATTTGGAAAAGGTACCCAAATATTTTCAAAATAAACACAAAGTTGGAAACGACAAAATACGGTTTACAAAATAAAAATACGTATTTTTTAGTGAAATTTCAAGTCTCAAATCTAAGCAATTTTTGCCTTGAGAAAAAAAACAAATTCCTAGTTTTTTTTGAAGTCGCGAAAATGGCAAGAACGGCCAAAGAAAATAATGCCACAATGTATTCTATAATACTATCAAATGATTAATAAAGCCTTTACATTTTTTCTGATTATTCTCATAGTGAATTGGGAAAGTGAGCGATTGTTTTCAATGTTAAGAATAAAAGATTTATATATAGAATTACGATGCGTGATGACCGTTTATCTTGTTCTCTATTCGTACTATTAAAAAGGAGTTACTCAAATCAATTAATTTCTATAATTTCATAAGCGAGTTTATTATTTAGAAAAGTGGAAAAAATATATAGTTTTTATATTTTTATTATTGTTTAAATTTAACTAAATTGTTATTGCTTATTTTAGTGAATTTATTTATATTAAGTGTCTGCTTTTAACAAAAGTCTGTAATTATAGAATATTGTTATTTTAGATGTGCTCTAGAAATCATAACCTCAAAGAGGGGCCCCACAAACCAAAGTTTGGTATCTAGGAATTAGAGAAAATCACTAATTAATATTGAAGTAATATGTAATATATAATCGTAAGATGTTATTATATAACCGCTAATATGTAAAATAAATTGCATAAATACTATTAAAAATGTCAAGTTTATCTCATTTATAAATATTACAAAAGTTACCAAATTTAAGCAATAAGCTACATAATCATGAGCATAAATATCGTATAAAATATGTACAAAGGCCTTCTTTATAAGTTTATATTATTTTGTAAAAAAGTAAAAAAGAGAATGTATAAAAGCACGAGTCAATTTAGAACTCATGTGCTAACTGTATATGTAGATCAAATAATGAGAGAGAAAGATAGAAAAAGTAAAACAGACAATGGAGTAGAAAAGTGCTTCCATATGAGTTAGTAAGTCCGTGGGGCTTAAAAAATGTGCACCGCGCATACGTACATGGGAGATTCGATCTGTAGAATATATTTTAAATTTTATTGCTGACATTCTGCTGTATCGGATAACGGTTAATATTGGCTATTAAAAATAATCTTGAAGAATTCAGCTGTACTGATTAAACACGTGATTGCAAAATCATATTTCATCAGAGAGCTCGTCTTTATTTAATAAAATGGTAAATTTCATCTTTCTAATTAGAAACTATGGAGATACTTAATATCATTTATTTCAGTTCTTTCCAGAGCACTTGTAATGCCCCACTGTAGCTGAAATGTTAGTGTAAAATAAATATTAATTACTTACTACTGTATAATATAGGCTTGTACAGTAATTATTATGCCACTTCAAAAATATATGAATTTCACGTGTTGAGAGAGTGCGATGTATTCAGAGTCATGCGTGAGTATAGCGGGTGTATAAAACTACAGTAAGCATAAACTCTGCTATTTGTAAAGAGTTGTATAAACGGCAAACGACTGTCCACATTTCGCCGTAGCTCTTCTTTACTTCGGTTTTTTTTTGCTTGAAGAAATAAATGGAGACAGACATGGAGGGAAAGAGAGAGAGAGAGAGAGCAAGAGTGAAATATGAGGACAGAGCTAGAGTATCAACGAGGACTGAAGGAAAATATAAAAGGAAAGCGAGGGATTAAGAAACTTTTTCCGGAAAGATCTGGACGTTTATGACTCGACCCGTCAAGCGTACGCTTCCACGATGGTCGCTGGCCAGTGGGACTTGCTCGTCGTAAAACATCTGGCACGGATCTGCTCGCGGAGAATATGTCGATGTAGTTTCTTCCTTCCTTATATCTCACGCCCACTGCAAGAACTCAAAGAAGTGTACAGTGTTTGCACATAAATACGGCGACTATGTAGAAGAATATAAAAATACAATGAAAATACAAATAATATAAATGTATTTATGTTTTTGATACAATTATTTTTTCAATTTCTTTGCTTAAAAAATTTAATACGATTTTTTTTATTTCAATATCATAAGAGTAATTGACAAAAAATACATTTTTGAAAATCGTTATGTTGAAACAAATGATTGTCTTAAAATTTATTATAACTAAAAACTATTTTTAATAAATATGAAAATTTCATTGAATGTAAATTTGATCTGCATCTTGAAAATAAGGCATACTATAAAAATTACGTATTTTTATGAACAAAACAGAAATTTCTAAAAGTTCCTTTTTGGATATTAATATTTCTATGATATTTCCAAATCTACTGTAAAAAACTTGAGATTGATAAATTATCGCTTTAATTTTTTGATTAATGTAATTTCAATCATTTCAAATAAGCTCATACACGAACCTCTTAATATCAATTAATTCTATTTAAATTAATTAGCAAGTTCCAACTAAATACAAGAACGAAGCTGGATCGAGTATTTTCTAAACCATCATTTATTTTATATTATTATATATTGTATAGGGTATGTTATAGATTGCATTAAATAAGAGATTTCGAGCAAGTTTTTGAATAAATAATAATTAAATAACAACAATATATTATGAAATATATGTAAAACATAAATATGAAAGTCATAAATACAAATGACGTTCGCATTTTATATGTCAATATAGATTGAGAAAGAAAATTTCCTCTAGATGTAATTCCCAGAAACTTCATTTCTTGCATCTTTTTCCAATCCAATTTTAAATGTTCTTTTCGTCCCAAATTTTTTCTCTCAAAATTCTACTTTGCACTTCGAACTAAATATGTAAACTCGGCGAAAAACGAGCCGCTGACCTTTGTCGATTCGCGGTTTAATTTCGACGAGCGTTCGTCGCAATTTTCAACCGTCTGTACGTTAATTAACGATACTCCTCTCAGTATCGGCGCGGCGAGCGCGTCCAAGAGACGACGAGATCGATCCAGTCGGCTCATATTTGTATACAATTCGGAGCATGTACTTTGATAACGATGCTCTGCTTCCTTGCCTGGTTCAGTGCCGTAATTATTGTAAAAGTCGATAGGCCATGGGAGAACCATATATAAAAATTTCCATTCGATAAACATGAACAGTAGAAAGCCGGTTTGACATCCCATTACCTTAATAAGCGCTCGTTTTCGTCGCATTCTATATATGCATTTTAAAAATAACGCAAATTTTCGACTCCCTATCCGCTCGCAAAACCATAATAGCTCCTGGGCGACATTCCCAGCGATCATCTCCCGCACTATCGCCCTCCCTTCGAAGCTCACCCCTCCCCCACCCTCGGCCCCGAAGCAATTTCCCTCCGCGGTACATCGAAATTGGCCGTGGCACTTTGGGACATATCTCTATACTGTTTCCCAAGCTCTCGATCCGCGCGGCAAACAAGATAGCGGGATAGGAAGAAATACAGGGGTTGGAGAACGAAACAGACTGAACCGGCTGCGGGAAGTAAGTCGTACTTATCCTCCTCCTCCTGCTCCCAACTGCCGCCGTTGTCTCCGCGATCAGGAGGCCATTACGCGAGATTAGTTGTCGCGCGCACGGCGAAAATTAATATATCCACGGACCGTGAGAGAGAGAGAGAGAGAGAGAGAGAGTACCGCATGTGGCAGTTGCCGAGGCGTCGAGCCGCGGGATTAAAGGGTAACGGCAGAGCGTATAGGATTCGAGATCGGAATCCGCGAGCATAATGCCAAGTGATACCTCTATCTTCTGTAAACAGCAGTTGCTCGCTTAAATGTATAGCGTGCATGCCCATATATATATATATATATATATATACTATGCGGAGGCGCGGCTTTGAGAGAGTATTGCGGCTATACGATGTGTCAGGGTTAGGAGCTGGGAAGATGAGACAGGATTATGATCATTATAATATGTATTACACATAAGAAAATAAAGAAAATAAAGTATATATTAAATGGTAAATTGCACAGTCGGTGACTATGTAAAATCCAATTGCTTTCTAATAAAAAAGTCAAGGAATATTTACGTATGTTCGATTTTTGAATTATAAGGTTTTTATCTTTATACATGTCTAAAAAAGAGAATAAAAATTGGAATCTGTTTTTGGTATGGATATGATAATTAAATTCAATTTAATAAGCTGCAAAAATAGATCTTTTGTCAAGAATCCAATAGTTATCTAATACTAATCCTTTCTAATACAATAACTGTCGCGCTGTTTAATGTGGATTATAATATTTAAATTTTGAAAGTAACTATAATCTTAGTGTTTATCACACATTCTTCGTTAAAACTTTCAGTAATACTATCATTTTCTATCAAATATTTTTTTAAAATTATATAATTAGCTTTATACAAATGTTTGAGTTTCATTGTTAATAATACAAAGTATATGTATATAATAGAGCCGTTTAGAATTGATCATTTACATATTTTTTTCTTAAAATATATATATATATATATATATATATATATATATATATATATATATATATATCACATAGAGTACTTTTTGATGTTCGATAAAATGTCATAAATTACTGCGTAGTTCCATCTGTATTTTCTTTTTATATTTTATATATTAATGAATTTCTGCATTAAACACTGTTTTATCGTATTATACAAAAAATCTCTTTTTCTTTCTCTCTCTCTCTCTCTCTCTCTCTCTCTCTCTCTCTCTCTCTCTCTCTCTCTCTTTCTCTCTCTCTCTCTTTCTCTCTCTGTCTGACTCAGTCGGCATTACCTTACGAAAATACATAAAATATTTCTAAATTATATCAGAATTGTTTACTAAAAGACCAGAATCATATCATATATACAGGTCTCAAAAATTCTATAAACACAATAGTTACTTAATCAATTCAGTATTGTTAACGAATGGAAATCAAATCTACAACATTTACATGGACTTGATATAGGATTACATCGAATGGATTTTCTTGATCATGTGATATAATTATACAAGTTATCAGTTGTTCCGTCGTCACGTCGCCAACCGTATACATGCATATGAGTAAGTGTGAAAGGCGAGAGCATAAGCGTTATCGCCCGTTTTTTTGTTTGCTCTTTGCAAATCGTGATATGCCCATTAGAGCATTGGATTCGTGCTTATATTAAAAAAAGGTAAGGTAGGAGATTAAAAAAAGATTCAGTCGTTGTTCAATATTCCGACGATTCGAAACTCTATAATTAGCGCGCTTAAAACAAATTCATCATCTACGTTGAAAAGGCTCAGCAGTAGAAATATTTAGACGCTATCTCCAAGATTTTCATGCGAGGCTGATTCATACGACGTGGCAACCGAGGGATATACGAATTAATAAAAACATTACCGTTTCTCCATTATCACATTACGATAAGGGATTTCTATGCGCGTGCATAAATTGGTATTATTGTAATATAATTCTCAACAAATGAGTTAAATGCAATTTTAGAATTAAATGTTTTACTGAAACTTAAAAAGCTAATTCAAACGCCCAACTTCAAACTCAATGTGATTATATATATATATATATATATATATATATATATATATATATATATATATATATATATATATCTAAATTCACCACATTATTTTAAAAATAGAAATTATAGGTTTTTAATTTTGAAGACTATAAACGAATCTTTTATACATATAGAAATAAAGATCAGCATTGATAGTTTAATCAACAAATTTATTAATTATATTATACTGGTAAAAGACTGCAACTAAAATAGCATAATAAACATTATCTGTAATAGTTATTTAAAAAACAAAATCTCTCGGTCGTAAATACAATTCATTCTATAACAGAAGTATAATAATCATAATATGCAGGATAATTTCCCGTTAAAAGAATCAACAATCGCTCATTAAAATTGATCATTTGTGTTTTATGATAAACTTTCGCCACCCTCAATTCCACCCTCGTCGTCACTAAAAACGAAAAGCGAGAAAAATGCTCCGAAAACGTAGCAAAATGGAGTTGCCGCAATGGAACAGAGGCGTATGCTCATCGGACGAGCGGGCAATTTCGCCCTGAGTTCTCACTGATGCTTCCCCGCACCGCGACGCGGAGCAAGCGATCGACTCAATTGTCCCGCGTTCTGGTGTGTAACAAGGCCACCAAAGCGCGTATATATATATATATATATATATATATATATATATATATATATATATATATATAGTAGAATTACTCGTGGTCGCGAGTTCAACGTGCATGGGACGCCTGAAAATGGAGTACCGGTGAGAGGCGGCGCGGAAACTCGCTGCTGAGTGAGAAACGCGATTAGGAAGTAAAATTCCAACTGGCTGCCGCTTATAGGTACGGTGGGAATCGATGGGAGGTGGGGGATTTAATGCCACAGGAGAGCGGTGGAGGCTGGAAATAAATTCGCATGGAAGCTTCGCTGACCCATAGGATTCGATTGGGAGTATGTATATGTATAGAGAAGGATATTGGTTTTGCCAGGGTACGAATGGGGTGTAGAACTCGCACGCGAGTTTAAGAACTGTATTATCTAATATATAATTAGAAAATACATTCTAAATGTGTCTTATCAGTAATTACATTCGTTGATCATTTATTGTTTTCAGACTGTATTGTTTAAGTAGAATAAGCTAAATTCCTTAAATATAAAGTTATCACATACCAGTTAAAGGAAATTTTCTTAAATTTAATATTGTATATGTACGTCTTGAGAAACACAACAGTTTTATTTAATGCAAAGGCTTGAAATTCTGCTTCTATAGCTGAAAAATTCTTTGTCAACAGAGGCATCCTGTATTTTTCAAGAGATATTTTGATTATGTGATTGTTATTATGATTGTTACATAAATTGGAATCTTCATACTCATGCTAATCTGTGAAAATTATTGAATTATACAATAATCATTGGTGGCATTATTTAAGGTACATATACAGAATGTACAATCGTATTTAATACACATATATATTCATATTACATGCGGTTTCTATGAGAAAAATTGTACTTTCGAGTTCGAGCGGTAAAAAAAGATGTCCAAGTGTCTCGAGACGACGTCTCGGGACGACTGCTATAGAGAGTTTTGTGTTGGGAAGGTAGAATACGACGTGCAGGTATCCCAGGACGACTTTTACTGGGAATGTGCGTGTTCGAATGATAGAAAATGAATCTCTTTATAAAAGTCTCTTAAACACTCCTCGTAGAAGTCGTTCCAAAATATTCCGACATCGTATTCTACCGTCCGAACACGACATCCCCGTGGAAGTCGTCCCGTCATACCCAAACATCGTCTTTTACTGTCCGAACAGGAAATTTCCTGTAGAACTTGTTCCAATATACCTGAAAATCGTTTTCTACAAACTAAACACGGTACTCCCCGTAGAAGTTGCCTCGTCATACCTAGACATCATCTTCTACCGTCCGAACACAAAATTCCCCCTACAAGTCATTCCATAACACCTGGGAATCGCAATTCTATCATCTGAACACGAAACTCCCCGTAGAAGTTGTCCCAACGTACCTAAACATCATTTCTTACCAACTAAATAAAATAAAAAATAGTCCCAGTAGAAGTCGTCCCGAGAAAGCTAGCATCGCTTCCTAACGACTAAGCGTTATACTCCCCGTAGAAGTCGGAAAGACCAGAAATAGTATTTTACCGTCCCAACACGAATCTTCCCATAGAAGTCGATTTCCTCATACTTGGAAATCGTTTTCTATCAACTAAATACAATATTCCGCGTAAAATACAATATTGGCCCAGAGACACCTAGACATGGCATTCGATCATCCGAACTGCCTATAGAATTTGTCCTAAGGCAATGGAATATCGTAATCAACCACCCGTACACGCCAATACAATATTTATCAGTAGAAACCGTATTTAAAATGTGTATATATAATATGTACAACAAATATACATACAATATATTATATATATATATATATATATATATATATATATATATATATCCGTTTTTTCAATTAAATACCGTGAATATTTTCGTAGTGATGCCAACTGAAATTCAAGCAAAATGTTGGTATGTGAATAGCTTATTTTGTAGGTAGACGATGGATATTACCTTCTCATGCAGAAGTGACGATATTATATATATATATATATATATATATATATATATAAATATACATAGTTTCGAGGTTATTGGTAAAGAACCCTATTTTGCCATTATTTCTTTTGTTAAAACTAAAAAAAAAACATAGGCTTTTGTCACAATTCTGATCTTAATATAATGTATAAAAATAAAAACATAATTTGTCGTCACAAACTATATATTCAGTATGATTTGGCTTACAGAACCATTTTATAAAAGGAGAGAGATAGAGAGAGATTTTCCACATAAGAGAAAATAAAATTTACAAAAATCAAAAGATATCCATAAGGTGTGACAGTAATGTCAGATTAACCTGAAGAACAAAAAAAGGTAATAAATACCGACGAAACGTCACACCTCCTTTAGGATTTGAATCCCAAAGTTGGATACGAACATTCGTTTTTTTTTTTTTTGGTGACGTGGGGAGGGCAAATCTTCTAAAGACACCTCTCTAAGAGAGGTAGTGTCGGATTCATGGAGCCTTTGCTCGCATGCCTACCGAATAAAACCCCTCCCCACAGGGATTCCTACCCGGAGGTATCATTTACATGTTAGGATAAAATTATTAATGGAACGGTGTACGGGGTGGGGGAGCAGGAGTGGGATATGGATAGGGGGAGGAATTGGTAAGTTTAGGGGTTCTGCCTTCATGGGGGCAGAGGCTTACGTACGAAAACGAGGCACGGAGTGGCCGGTAGTGGCTGATGGGGTTACGGACCGTTGATCAGATGGCAAGGCCTCCTGTAGCGATCCGTCGATTTAGGAAGGATACTACTCGGGGATTCGATTCCTCAGATTGATTCTCTCAGATTTTTGGCGAATTTGTTCGCGTAACCGTTGAGAGCAAGAAGGTTAATTTCCTTAAGTACTTAAGTGTTCCTTAAGTACCAAGGGATGTTAAGGGAAGCGCGTAGCAGCCTCCTGTAAGTGCCTTGGAGTCGCTGAAATCTATCTGGGGGGATGGACCCCCAGATGGGGATGGCATATGTGGCAATGCTCCTGATGGTGGCGGAGAAGGCTCTGGCCTTTCTTCTGGGTGACAGGGTTTTGCTATGGACGAAAGGTTTGAGCTTTAAGAAGGCTTCTAGCATTTTGCTCCTGGTGTGGCGGAGGTGTTTGTTCCAGGATAGGTTCCTGTCGAACGTCACTCCGAGGTATTTGACTGATTGGCTCCACGGGATGGAGAAGCCTTTGATCGTTATGTTTGGAGGGGTGCGGTTTTTACGGAAGATAAAGATTGCACTGGACTTGTTCTCGTTGATGGAGAGTCTCCACCGTGAGTACCAGTTGATATGAGTTGATGAGGTGCGGGAGAAATCTGTTTAGCCTTGAGGTGCTGTGGCAGATTATTTTAGTGGCGTCTATGAGGGCACTATCGTCCGCATAGAGTACCGTGGTAATTGTATCATGTATGGGAAGATCATGGCAGAAAAAAAATAAAAAGTAGTGGTCAGAGCTTAGATCCTTGAGGGACCCCGGCTGATATGGCCTTTGGAGCGGAAAGGGAGTTGACTACCCTAACTCGAATAAATCGGTCTGATAGAAACGACTTTATTATTCCGATCAAATAGTGGGGGATGTCATTGGCAATGATCTTGAAGATGAGCCCGTCCTGCGATACCCTGTCGAAGGCTTGCTGGACATCTGGTAGCAGCATCGTTGTGTGCAGCCGTCTATTCATGTTGTCAGCAATGAGTTCTGTAACTCTGAGAAGTTGGTGACAGGTGCTGTGCCCTGTACGGAACCCATGCTGACAGTCAGGTATGAGGTTTTTTCTGGCGACCGAGGTGGAGAGGCGTTTTACGATAACGCTTTCGGCCACTTTGCTTAGGGAGTTTAGAAGACTGATGGGACGATAGCTTGCGGGGTCGTTGAGGGACTCCCGGCTTTTGGAAGACAGACCACTATGGCCGTTCTGCAGGACTTGGGAAAGTATTGATGGCTCATCATTACGTTTACGATATTGCAGATGGACATGATGTGTTTATGGAGGAAGATTTTTAGTGTGTTGTTATTGATTTTTTCAGCACCAGGGGCTTTCTTGTTTTGTAGACTGCGAATGATGTCGCGTATCTCTTTGGGGGAGGTAGGGGTGATGTCCGTGTTTGAAGGGAGGAAGTGTTGAGCTGTCTGGGTGACATACTCATGAAAGCATGAGAGTTCTGGTGCGCTGGATAGAGGTGAGCACTGATTGCTGAGAGATGATGCGAGTGAGAAGGTTTGGCCATTTTGCTTGAATGGTGGAAGGCAAGGGCGACTGCCTCGTATAGATTTTATCACCTTCCAAACGTTTTTGGGGTGAGTTTCCGCTTCAGTGATGAAATCGTTGAAGCGGCTGTTTCTGAGCTCGTTTATCCGAGAGTGGATGTCCCTTTGTAAGGAGTTCAGTTGGGTTTTGAGAAGTGGAGTTCTAAGATGTTGCCATTTCTTCTGGATTCTATTCTTTTGTTAATTAGCTTCAAAATACCGTCGGGGAGGTTTTTGTTAGTGCCCAGTGGAGGGCGGGGGGGGGTGTAGCATTTCTAACAACGTGGGTGATGTCATTAGACATAGAGGTGATCTCTTCATCGATTTGAGAGATCGATAATATGGGTCTGCATCGAAAGGCTGACGTCTCTAGGTTGAATTTGAGATGTAGCCAGTCGATGTGTTCTGTATGTGACGGGGGAGAGATGGGTGATGCAGGGAAGGCGAGGATAACCTGGCCGTGGTCTGAGCTGAATGCACAGATAACTCGGGGGTCGCTTAGGGGTGTGATATTTTTGGTGAGAAAAATATCGAGAATGTCTGGTTCGTGTTATGGGGAGCCCGGAAAGTGGGTAGGGGAGATGGAGCTTCCACTGTAAAGTCATGCCGAATTGTTTTTCTGAGGAGGGCGCGGCCGTTGCTGTTTCTGGAGCCGCAGCCCCAAGAGGGGTGCTTAGCATTTAGGTCCCCGGCGATGATTGTGGGGGTGTTGTTGCTGAGAAGCAAGGCAAGATCTTTAAAGTTATTTTAGAGTTGTGGAGGGTTATAGCATGCAATTACCCTCAAGGGACCTTTTTGGAGGGAAATTTCAACCCCTATTGTCTCACTGATGGAGGTAGTTGTAATTCCACGATGGCGGTGGGATTTGTGGATGAGGATTGCCACGCTCCCAACGTTAGAGTGCTCTTTGTCCTTCGTATACGTGATGTAGTTTGGAAGGAAGAGTTTGTAGGATGGGTTGAGGTGGTTCTCTGTGATGCAAGCGATCCCGATGTTTTCCTCCTCCAAGAGTTGGTGGAGTTCTAGGGATCTATTCCTGCAGAGGATGCCGTTGGCGTTCCAGTTGTGGATCTTTATCTCGGAATTAGCCATTATTAGGTCTGCAGAGAGCGGCGGTAATGTTCGTGACGAACTGCATTATGATGTTTTGCAGTTCGGACGCAATGAGAGGCGAGTTGATTTGCAACGGTGCCGGTGATGCTGCTCTGATGCTCACTATACTCGCATATGTGTTGCGGTTGGGGTTTGCCCGATTTTGATGAAGATTGGAGGTGATGTTCTTTTTCTGTATGAGCTGGAGTGGGGGGGGGGATTTGGGGACATTTACCGACTTCGTTTCTTTTTGGGGGAGCTTGTCCATTTTTGGGGCTTTGGGGCAGCCCCTGTAATTTGCCCTGTGCTCTCCTTTGCAGTTGGCGCAGGTGGGGCGCGCGTCTTTCTTGTCTTGCCACACATGGCGCAGGCCCATGCAGTGCGGCAGTAGTTTGCCGTGTCATTATATTTGAGGCAACGCCGGCACTGCGGCGTGACTTTCGACTTCTTCTTTGCCTCCACTTTTATATTGAGGCCACCGATCGTGCTTAAGTTGAAGATTGACTTAGCGGCGGGTGAAGAGGGGTCTAGGTGAACGGTCACTAGCGGCCAGAGTTTTTCGCCGCTCCGAATTCGGTGAATGCGTCGTGGGGTGTAATCTTTCGAATTTAGTTCATTCAGGATGTCTTCGTCTTGGATGGCTTGGTTAATACCACGAATGACTACAACCAAGTCCCGTTGTTCGGTGAGTTTCGGGGGGGGGGGGGAAGACCGTCGAGGTCGGTGGTAAGGCCGGTGTCCATGTCCATGGAGTCGGACTTACGAATGAGTGGAGGAAGGTGATTGCCTCCAGTTTGTGATTGGGGGGGGGGGTTAACGGTAGAGGGAAAGGTGGGGTGTGAGAGATTATAGCTATGAAGAAATATTTAAATATGTAAATATAAATATAAATATAAATATAGGTATGATTAAATTCTAAATAAATATATATGTTAGTTAAAAATTAGAATTAGTTCAAAATGAGGTAAGTCAAATATAAATTATATAAGTTTAATTTAAGAGAGGTTAGTTTGAGTCTAAGATAGATGAGAATTTAAATTAAAATTAAAATCAAGTTTAAAGTTAAAATTGAATTAAAATTAGAATTAAAATTAAAAAATAAAATTAAAATTTGTGAGGTTAGTTTTAAAAAGTTTTAATAGTTTCTTACAAACTTATAATTTATAAATTATATAAATTATAAATTACAAGTTATGTAAAAGATATTGAGAATTAATTGTTCGATGTGTGATGTGATTGATTATCATTTCATCATCATGATGCATGATGCCCCATGTGTGTGTGTCTGTGAACATTCGTTTGAGCTGGCCTGGTATTAATACTTTAAGCGGACTACTTTGAGTTGATGTTCATGATTCAAGACGCCATCTAGTATCCGCTAGTGAAACTGATGGTTAAAACCATTAACTTAATTTATTAATGAAAGTAAAATGATTTTCCTTCCCAAGATAATCTGGAATCTATATGTTAAATTTCAGTACAATCGGTTCAGAAGTTTTTTCGGTTATCTTGTACAAAGAAAAACACGCTTTGTCTTTATAAATTAGTATGATATGATACTAATATCGCATGATATGATATCATATCATGTGATATGATATGATATGATATATAATTGAACAATACGCTGGGATGTTTGATTATCATAATAAGAAAATAGCAATACAAAAAATATTTAAATTAAAAATTGAATTGAATAAATCAAAATATAATCAAGATAATAATCTTTGCTAAGTAGAGATCAGAAAATAATGTATGCCCAAGCGCTCATACAGCACTTTTATAAACTCTACTCCCCCTCTAAATGGGGGATTCTAATTCTCTAATCCCCTCTAAACTCTCTTGAAATTTAACTCCGATATATCTGGCTTTCCAAGCATTGCGCCGAAAATTTATCGGAAATAAATTGAAAGATCTCGTGGCACAGTGAGTCTTTCTTATAGCCTCTCACACCAAATCGGGAAGAAAACGCAGGCTCGCGACAGGTATACACAGAGACTTACGTGTCAATACGGTTTCAAAATTCTCTTTCCACTTGGAGCACTCGAAAAATCAAGATAGTCAATTAACTCGGTATTTCATGCGAATTAGTGATTGTCGTTGAAAAATCGCTGGTAATGAGGAGATTCCGTGGATGTCAATTATATTTGATGATTTAATGTCAATAATGCAAGATGCTTTAGATTTGATAATAGTTGCATCGATTTTTCAACAACTTATATTGAGTGACTTTTAAAATTCACTCACCATCTATTCACAAGGTAAGAAATATGTGACGATCCAAAACGTAATTTTTAAATTCACAGTTTAGTATTAAGAACTAAAAGCAGAGATATAATCAAATTTTGTAAGGTAGCTTCAGTATCTCAATTTTATACGCGCCGATTAATTGGTACACTAAGGCAGAGTAAAACAGCATATTCATTATCAATCACTTCAGATAAACTATCAGGTATGTGAATAAGTCTTTCCCGTTTTTTTTCAAATTTTGAGCCTTTATTCTGAAAAAATGGTTACAAATGAATTATTAAAAGTATTGGCCATCGCTAGCTACAACTTTTTCCCATCTTTCTGGCAACATACGAATCCCGTTGCGAAAAAATTCGACCGGTTTGACCTCTATCCAGTCATCCACCCATTTTTTGGCTTCCTCGTAGGAATGGAAGTGCTGGTCAGCCAGGCCATGCGTCATCGATCTGAAGAGATGGTAATCAGATGGAGCAACGTCTGGACTATACGGCGGGTGGGGTAGGACTTCCCATTTGAGCGTTTCTAAGTATGTTTTCACCGGCGGTGCAACATATGAGCGAGCATTGTCATGTTGCAAAATAACTTTGTCGTGCCTGTCGGAGTATTGTGGCCGTTTTTCTCGCAGTCCGCGGCTCAAACGCATCAATTGTCGTCGATAGACCTCGCCTGTGATCCTTTCATTCGGTTTCAGAAGCTCATAGTAAACCACACCTAGCTGGTCCCACCATATACAGAGCATGAGCTTGGCGCCATGAATATTTGGCTTGGCCGTCGATAATGATGCATGGCCGAGTAGTCCCCATGATTTTCTTCGCTTCGGATTATCGTAACGTATCCACTTTTCATCGCCAGTCACGATACGATGCAGAAAACCCTTTCTTTTATGTCGCTGAAGCAGCTGTTCGCAAGTGAAAAAACGCCGTTCGACGTCTCTCAGCTTCAGTTCGTACGGCACCCAATTTCCTTGCTTTTGGATCATTCCCATGGCTTTCAAACGCTTGGAAATGGTTGTTCGGTCAACTCCCAATGCTTCAGCAAGTTCTTCTTGCGTTTGACAAGAATCTTCATCAAGCAAAGTCGCCAATTCTCGATCTTCAAAGATTTGCGGCCGCCCGGAATGCTCCTTGTCTTCCACGTCGAAATCACCGCTTTTGAAGCGTCGAAACCATCCGCGAACACTTGAATCATCGACACAACCTTCTCCATAAGCCTCCTGAAGCAATCGATGCGTCTCGGCAGCAGATTTCTTCAAATTGAACCAATAAAGTGAAACTTCCCGCAAATGACGTCGACTCGGCTCAAATTTCGACATTTTCACGATATCAAAAATTTATGATGCGAAAAAATTTTAACTAATGTGTTAGTATGGAATTGTTGACATATGAATAAGCTTTGATTATGACATATGTAACCATTGAATACTCGCACAGTATTGGTGGCGCCATCTCTTACAAAAAACGGGAAAGACTTATTCACACTCCTAATATTTTTTAATATAATTTGTTGTTACGTAAATGTACCAAGTTTGACCTACATATATACACAGATGATGAAATTATTTCACCTGTATCCTTTCTTTTTTGCAATTTAAACTTATCTCACACTGCCGTGAGAAAAGCAGAAGTCAATTTAGACTGCTCATTATGTCATGAGAATTGCGATTTGTAATCACATGAAACTTAAATATGAATCTCAGGCGACGATTCAGGAACTTTAATTCACCATCGCATTACTTTGATAAATTTTTATAAAAAAATTACTTTTTCAATTGAAAGTCCTCTATGAAGTTTCAGTAGTTAGAAAATTTCTTTTTCTTTTTAGCATAATAAAAATTAAAAAACAAAATAAAGTACCTACATATAGGCTGATCTGCGACACAGGGCCTACTCCTAATTTGTATTCGTATTTGCATATTTCTCCCCTGCATCTTCTCCTTTGCCGACGCCGTTCTATTTAATCATTTAATCATTTTGTATCGATGGCGCGTATAGTCAGGTGTGGTTTTCGCGTGCGCGCGATAATTTTTAAAGTGTGTGTGTGTGTGTGTGTGTGTGTGTGTGTATGTGTAATCGACGATTGACGCAGCCATTGTGCGACAAGCGCTAAGCGCGACAACGCATAAAGGAACCCGATTTATAACGCGCGGAAAATAGGGTCGCCAGGCGCGGATGCAGTCGCGTCTGTGTGCGCGACGAAAAGCTTTTAGTCCCAGATCCCGGGTCGGCAACTAAGCGCTCGCACGCGATCAACCTGATTCACTTTAAACCCCCTCCCCGTCAGCTGCGTGTAATCTGCCGAATTTTTCGGAGCTCCTATCCACCCTCCTCTCCTCGCCGAAACTAAATGCCGAACGCTTACATTTTGACTTTTTCAGTATATAAAGTGTTTCTGACACACCAACCTTTGTATGATTAGTAAGTTTAAAACGGACATTGTTCAATTCCTTTTATATACAATTATTTACAGTTTTTAGCCTCTTTATAATCTTTTTCAAAACTTACTGGCGCAACTATTAATTAAATTCGCAGCATCTACACTTTCGAACTCATCTTTGGTTTCACTATTGTAATTACGATAAATTAGAACTTGAATGAAATTAACGAACCCTGCACACTTCGGAGGCAGGGATTTTGTAATATTAGACCTGTTATACGTAGTTTCCTCGCGAGCTCCAGTTGCATACGGATTATCTATATATAGAGTCATATATTTTTCATGAACTCGTTAAAGTTTCAGAAAAAATGGCCATTCTAATTATCGGAATGAATTCTCTCGTTGGAGGACACTTTTCACATAGCAGTAATTATTATTAGATCAGCCATCGGTAAGAGAGCAATTTGGCGGTAGTTCTGCGCGTTTACCTTTAACTCCATATAGTTTCGCAAGGAAATCAAATATGTAGGGTAAAATTGCTATGTGTGTCGCATGACACATTCAATCAATTCCTTGACCGTGGAGTTAAAGTATATAAGATGGGGCGCGAAATGGTATTTTCGATTCTGTACGCTAATAGCGGAAAAGACATTGCGGATACCTTTTTCGAGCATCCGCGCCCCGATTATTCAAAAAATCTTTTTCCTCTACCACTCCATTGGCCTCATTTTTTCGTGAGCCACAGCCGCTTTGTTTCTACTCGCGTTCTTTCATTACTCTCGCTTTGTCTCCCGTTTGTCGTTCGCGCGTTTGTGGGTTGACGTTTTGCAAGGCAGCTTTTAAATTATCAAGCAACGGTCTTTGATGTTCTTTGATTCTTTATTCTTCTTTCTGTTTATCATTCTCATTTATTAATTTTCCTTTATGCGAGAACTCTTATAATCATGAGCAAGAATTTCTTCCGAAAAGCTCTTGTTTATAGCACTTTGATTATCGGAAAATGAGAAGCTTTAATTTCACCTTTAATTTTTACAAACTTTATGAGATTGTAATCAAAATAGCGAAAGAAGAAATCCCATCAGCTAATCGGTAAGTAAACATAGTTTTGGAGCTTCTAATATTTGAGCATACTTGAATTTACTATTTGGCCGTTTTAAATCACCTTTGAACTATAACATATCTTAAAAAACAAATGTATTATTTTTTTTTTCAATGCAATACAAAGTTATTAAAAGATTAAATGTATTTATATAACCTGAACGAAAGTTTTTATCAATCCATGTCAAATTTACAGTTACAAAAGACTAATGAAGAGATATAAAATTTTGCTTTATTTTCATTTTAGATTTGGAAAAAGCATGAATTATATTTTGTCTATATTTCATTCATTTTTTATTTTTCTTGTTTTTTATCGTTTATATCGTATATGCATTATCAGAAAATTTTCTATTTACTAAATAATATCAGAATTTAGAAGCACAAGTAGAGCGACAGTAAGAATACCTAGCATAAAATAAAATAAGTACACCCGACCATATATATTGAAAAACCTACTTTTTTCCTTTATGAAACATCTTTTTAATATATACACTAATAAAAATATCCAATACTCTCAGTATTATTTTATTTATTTAACCATTTTGGTGCTAAATAAGCTAATTTCAATGCATTTTTTTGGACACATACTTATCCTTTACTAATATATTCTACTGCACTCTATATATCAAATGCAGCAATTCTATGATGGAATATCAGAATGATTCTGGAAATAATAATATGAATTAACCGAATAGTACTTACAAAGATATATTTTATTATCTACGGATCGGTATTTTCTTCGAAGGGAGAAATGAATTTAATTGAACGGCGTTTGAAAAATTTATACAAATGTTTCCTTGAAATAAAGATATTCGATGTGAAAAATCAGTATTTTCTTCGAAGGGAGAAATGAATTTAATTGAACGGCGTTTGAAAAATTTATACAAATGTTTCCTTGAAATAAAGATATTCGATGTGAAAAATCAGAATTTTTCAATATAAACGCTTGTTTTTGTGAAAAATAGTTTCTGCTGATCAAAAAAGAAAATGGTTCAAGAACTTTAATGATTGTGATCCATAATGCTTTGATTACAATTTAAATACTAAAAAGTATCAACATGGTATAAAATTAAAAATCTTACTAACAGTATTATTAGTATGTTTTTGCTCTATTTTAATATCAAAACATGAAAAAAAATTTTAATTATTATTTGATCCCATTAGTTTTAAGTGAATACTGTATCAAAATAATAAATTTCTATTTTATTATTATATGTATAGTTACTCCTGGATATTAACATTTTATGACTTCTCCCTACTTCCAACAATAACTCATCCATGGCATAACGTTTATGTTGTTTTTAACTGGTCTGTTCTTATTTCAAATTATAATTATGTTAAATTAAGTGAATTTTTTAAACTTTTTAGGAAATTGAAATAATTAGCGAATCAAATTTTCAAATATTTCTAAATATTTACATCAATGTTTTAATGAACCTTATATATATATATATATATATATATATATTAGATAAGGTTTGAGTACAAAAAAATTAATAAATACTCAATAAATTAATATGACTTAAATTATTATGTACAATTCATTTGTTTAGTGAAGTTCTACTTATATCAAACTAACAATAATTGCAATGACAGTAATGATCGAATTTATAACTAATAATGATAATAATGATAATGATAATAATAATAATAATAATAATAATAATAAAAGGATGATGTGTGTTCTGGTGCAATAAATAAACAGAAACTAATTTTAATTTTATATTGGAAAGTTTAATAAATAAAAAAAGGACAAAGAAAATGGCATAAAAAACCTCCACTCAGTGAGTGGAGGAAAAAGCCTCAAATATTACAAAATATAACAATTAACAGACATACAGGCGAAATTACGACGGTAAATAATTAATGTAAATAAAGAACAAAAGGTCACCTATTTTATTGCGAGAGCTCTCTTACCTTTATAATAATGTACAAGATTTTTACGCCGGCGCTCAGAACAAGAGGTGAAGGCTCAAGTGGGAGAGTACCTCCACATTTCCGCCTAGACAGCGTCGTGATCCCAACGTCTTGGGCAACGCCGACGGCAGCCTCGGCTCTGCAGCCGCTAGGGAGGTCTCTCAGAGATACGCTCGGGGGCGTCTCTCAACAAAGCCTCTTCGCTTTGTCCACGGGTGTGCTTATGAGCAGGGTGCGCACCAAACAAACCACACAAATTAAATTCTTATCAGCGCTTACACACTAAAGCACGCGACACGCGGTTCCGTAAAATACAAATTTTTGTTTACACACAAATTGCGCAAATAGCAGAACACAACACGGGACTTTACTCAAAAATGCAATGTTCGCTCGCGGGAAACCAAACAAGAAGTGGCGTCGACCTTGAGAAAAAATAGCCCCAAATTTATACATCGGTGGTGGGAGAAACAGATCGGGCTCCTTGCAGACGAGACGCATCGCTGACCAGATGGTGAACCTTTTCCGTCGTCATCTCGGATTTTCATTCGGGCAGAGTGCGGGCCATATAAACATAAATGTAATAAACTAGGCGCGCACTGTATACCTCGGACAGCTGCACGCAGTTTCAGTTGCGACGATGTTTTTCTTTCCGTTTATGACAGTTATTTCCATCATATCTTTAAAATCTAAATTACGGAGCCCGAACACATTATTAAAAAATTATTGAAAAAACAATCATAAAAACTAATAATAACAGAATAAATATTTTAATAAATTCATAGTACATAAATTCATTAATACTATGAATTTATTAAAATATCCATTTCATTACTATTCATTTATATAAAGTCAAAATATATTTATCAAACTCTTACTGGTCTTGGATGCACTTCCAAATTATTAAAGAATCACCTTTTCTAGAACTATAATATTTTATTCTGAGCTTCTATATTAGAGATATTTTATTATTATGATGCACCGCTTCAATCCAAAAACAATCATATTTATACATTTATATATTTCACACATCTTTGAAAATATTCTAAAAACTCGTTAATATTACTTCAGACTGAAAATACACTTTTAATTTAATTTAATCTTCACATCGCTCATATTTGAGGTTGATTCACAGAATATTCTGTGATTATTGACAGTACTAATTATAAATCAAAATGTGAAAAAGCAATTTTTAACAAAACAAATTTTTCTTAATAAGTGGAAACTATTTTTTTTTAAACTAAGACTAAAAAACTACTTATATGATACAATTTTTCTTCTTCATATTACATGTAGTTAGTAAAGCTATCACATAACAAGATCATAGCAGATCAGCTGTTTGTGTTCCCTCTCTATTTCTTTCTTGTTTCTTCTATAAAATGACAATTGAACTTTTATGTCATAATTTATTGTAAAAATCAAGAAAATTTGATTTTATCGATATTTTCAATTTGTAAACATTTCAAAAGTTTTTCATTTGCTTTCAAAAAAACGATGTTTCTCGTCCGTAGAGATGCTAAAAATGTATTGCAAGGCAGGTACAATTCATTGCCACCTTTTCCTAACATATATCCATCGTCCTTATGTTTACTAGGTTGTTTGATTACAATAATACCATTGCATTCTCGTCTATTATTATATTATCGAGCTCCTATAACTATAATGACTATGAAAGTACACATCTAGAGGTTGGTTATATGCTGCACATCCAGGTAAAATTATTTCTGTCTGAAATATTTTTTCTTTCTTTCTATTTTTAAAAATTTTAAATGCTTCTAAAGTTATGCCTACTCCGGGTATGCAAAATTAATAAAAACTCCTCATTTTTTACATAGGGCTTTAAAATTTTAGACACTAGTCTTTAAATAATTTGCTGGATAGTTCACCAGATTGAAGTACACTACATGTATGTTCCCATAAAATGAAGAGATCTCATTTATTCTTTTTTGGAGTGTACGTCCAAACGCTCCCTGAGCTTCTTGCAAACAAATGAAAACAGCTAGAAGTATTTTTCAATTAATAGTAATAGTATATTGTATTGTGTATGTATGTAAAACTTTATTTAAGTCACCAATATCAACATCGACCGTTTCTTTCTCTGTGTTCCCAGGTACGTAGCAAATTCACCCAATGCTCACAAGCTATTTGATCAGTATTGATCACATAATCTTTATGATATTTGGCAATAACATTTAAGCATCTCACTGAAAATTTTTCTGTTATTAGATTCAAAATCTTCAATGATTCTTACAAATTTCTTGATGTTACAAGTACATTATAATAACTAACTCAATCTTTTGTATATATTGTATACTGAATCTTTCGGGTATATATATTTATATTGTATACTGCTAGCTCATCCATTCGGCATAATTCTGCACCTCCATTAGCTCGAATACTGCTTAATTTTCAATTTGGATGATCCTTGACAATTTTAATTATTCTAATTTTTGTTTCAAGTAAAATATAATCGATTTTTTTAGTTTCTGAAAAATATTTTGTGCTTAATGGACTACAATAAATAAAATGTAATGAGTTAATTAATACTCGTCTATTGAAAAGTAAATATATTATTTATTTTCTCAAATAATTTATAAATTCTAATAAAATGAATAGGTATAATCAACTTACATATTGTCTTTTCACTTTCTTGTTCAAATGAATTTTTTAGCGAAAGCTGAGAGGAACTACATACTATTTCACAAACACTATCTTGTATTTCTTTCATATGAAATAATTTTTCATCCTCAAGAATCTAAGGAGACTCAAGAAATTTGCAAATCATATCTGCGATCTCTAAGCCCAGTGTTACGGCGTTTTCACAAAAATCGCAATCATTCTCGTGCGCTCAAGAAATCTCGTTTTTTTAAAGCAAACGAAAAACTTTTGAAATGTTTACAAATTTAAAATGTTATTAAAATCAAATTTGCTTGATTATAATAATAAATTATATCACAAAAGTTCAATTGTCATTTGATGGCAGAAAAAAGAGAGGGACTTTTCACCTGGATGTGCAGCATATAATCAACCTCTAGATGAGTATTTTCAGAGTCATTATACTTATAGGAGCTCGAAAATATAAAAAAAAAAAAACGAGAATGCAATGGTAATACGATAATCGAACAACCTAGTACTTGCCTCGCAATACATTTTTAGTATCTATACGGAAGATAAACATCGTTTTTGAAAGCGTATGAAAAACTTTTGAAATGTTTACAAATTGCAAATATCGTTAAAATCAAATTTTCTTGATTTTAACATTAAATTATGACACACAAGTTCAATTGTCATTTTATGAGAGAAAAAAGAAAGGGATGATGAGAGATCAACAGCTGATCTGGTATGATCTTGTTATGCGACAGATGTATCAACTACATGTAATATGAAGAAGAAAAGTTGTATTAGATAAGTAGTTCTTTAATCTCAATTTCAAAAAAAAATTCAGGACATAAAATAAAATATTTTATGTCCGGATATTTGAAACTAATTATAGATTTATTAAAAGCGTATCCTTACTAAATTTCATTAACTTAAATTGTTAATATGGAAGCTATGAGCTATACGAAGATTTAATTAATGTACTGCATTTTATTATACAATAATTCACTGTATTTTTTAATTAATTTTTAAATAAAAATTTGTATTTCTGTAAATAAGAAGGAAAGCAGTTACAAATAAGATTAAATTTGTATTTGATAATTCAATTTGAAATGTTGGAAATATGTAAGTAAATGAGAGCAGAATATTAAGTGTTCAAAATATTAAACAAAATAAATTTAACTATTGGAAGTTTCCCAAAACTAGCCCAACCACAGTAGTAAAAGTTTTAGTAAAATGAAATATATGAAGCCAACATTTCTGTCTTTGAAATTCCGGTTACATAGCAAACTTTAAAATTATATCAACGATTTTCTCAAAACAAATTCATAATCGAGCTCGGATACGAGTAAAGTTTTGTTCACCAGTTTCCGCCAACTCATAACTTCTTGAGTTTTTAACTGCAAGAGTTTTGTTCAAAGCAGTCTACTCATCTTCCGCTTATCTTACTTCCCTTTTTATATTTTTCTATCTTCCCCTATTACTATATTCCTAAAGAAATCTAGAAATGACTTTTTATAACTCTTTTCCGTTTATGATTTTTATTAACTGTTTCTCTTTCTCATCAAATGGAAAGAAGGAAAGAGTAAATTTTAAAGCTAATTGTATAGTAGATTCTAAACAGAAATCAAGCTTCAGTAGAAAGTCTATGTACGGGCAATCAAAACTATCGAGAACTATAGAATAGATTGAAATTTTGAGTATGAAAGTTGTTCGAATAAAGGTTATCTTATTTATTAAAAAATAAAGGAAAATATATGAAAAATAAGTTACAGTCAAAAGGCTCTAAACTTTTATAAGCTTATAGATTATTTTATTTATGAAATATAGGCATACCAATTTGATTTCTTTCATTTATTTTATTCTCATCATCGTATATATAATTCTGGACATTCTGACGATTATCAATTTGCATTTCTGAAATATAAAAGTATCGATATAAATAGGAGGAATAAAGCATTTAAAAAAAAAAACAATAATTTTATATACTGTACGGTATCCTATACAGAAAGTTCCAATGAATGTTTATGTAATTGAAGATAAACAAAGCAGTAAAATTTTACTCAAATGATTTAGTATATATCTGTATATATAAGCAAACATTAAAAATGTTCTAAACAATTTTCCTATATCGATTTCTCATTACATTTTTAATATAGTAAATATGGTGCATTATACTTCCCAATCATTTAAAAGCTCGTCTCTATACTATATTATATGTATGTAAAAGAAATTATTTATATTCATATGACTTCAGAGACAAATGCGTAAATACAAAATTCTTAAAAAAAGATATATCCTAAGATAGTAATAAAATGACGTTTCAAAATTAGTTTAAATTAATAAAAAATTTTATCGGTCTTCCAGTTTTTATATAATCATATAATATACTAACATAACGACAGACTTATAAAAGTCCTTGTTTAAAATCATCCCTGTAGAATCTGAAATAGAAATTACTAATACAAAATAAAATTGAAAATTAAATTAAATTAAATTAAACTTAAAAATTAAAAATATAAAAATAATCTATATTCTATGTTATTAGAGGCAGTAACTGTCTCCCACCTTAAATTTAAATTTACCTTTAATGTCCGACGTTTCCAACAGCTCATGTTTGAGTACTAAATTTAGATATTAGTAAATAATATAACTAATAAATATAGACTGTATATGTATTTGGACTGTAATTAATTTTTAACAGTAGACATAAGTACGATTTATAATTCATAATTATTACTTAAATTATTGAAGAAAAAGTTGTTTATTAAAAGTGAGCTTATATGAACTCAGTTATTTATAATATGGAAATACATTAATTACTATGAATATATAATTTAAAAATTATATAGGCATATACTAGATTCCCATTATTAGAAATAATTATGTGTAATTAAGGTATGATTCTCGAATAAGACTTGTTTTTATTCGACACTTTAATAAGCAATCTTTTCATAGAATAATAAGTAGTAATTTTGAAACTCACGCGAATTGATCCTAATGCATATTTACATATACATACGTAACTATGCAAAAATGGATTTTAATACTTTCTTTTGTTTAAATTAGAAATGATGGAATATAATTCTGAAATCTAATTTTATTACTATCTTAGGGTATAACTTTTTTAAGAATCTCGTATTTACATGTAATTAGAAAATGGTTTCATTTATATAAATAGAATACATGATAGAGAGGAGCTTTTAAGTTATTTGGAAGTATAATACACCATATTTGCCTTATTTTCTACTTTGTATAAAGTAATTCTAAAGAAATACAGAATAGAATTTAATTTTTCTTTGGATATTAAACTCTATTAATATCGAACGTATTTTTGCTTAACAAACTTTCTGTGCTAAGCTTATAGTTAGTTTATATTATTTACGAATAGACTGGAATTGCTAAAAAAAGCATTTAAAAGAAAAAAATTTCTAGTATATACATAATATCGAATCGATCGAAGAGAATTTGACAACGAGTTTTAAAACTCTCCAATAATTGAAAATCTACATAAACATTCACTTGACCGAAATATTGTAAATACTTAAATGCAGTTTCAAAATGAAAAGCCAAAATAAGTTTATTTTCCATAGTATTAAGCTTTTACACTTTCTTTCAATCAAACAAAGATATAAATAATGATAAATTTCGATATGAAATATTTAATAAGAGCCTCATTCAACATTTTCGACATTAAAGTTGTCAAGAGAAGTCCTATCGCAGATTTTGATGACGGGTGTATTTTTGTTTATACTAATTTTTTTTGTGTTGTCACAGTTTTCTTTTCCTAGGTTTCCATAATTTTCATAAATATTTTAAAAATTTAAAAAGTCTTAATCATCCTACTCATAAATCTAATCAATGAACATATTGAAGTTATGTATCATAATGAATATTACAATTGGAAAATATATACGAACATCTAACGCACGCTCAACGTGCTGCGTTCTCATATATTTAATAATTATTGACCTAATATTGGCATAAGATTTTGATAAAATTTGGTTTTTTAGATAAGCGAATGAAGCACCAAGGCAATACTCTTCTGATCTATAATAACGCAATTCTATTATTCTGATCTAATACGCACCATCATTTTTAAAAGTAGATTTTGTTGACGACAATATCAGATTAAAATAGTATTTTTCAAAATCCATTGAGCGACGGGCATGTCACAATTATTAGAACAATTAAATTATTAATGCTGAAAAATTTTGGCATTGAATTTTGTTTTAAATTTTTTTTTAATTCACTTTGAAATTAGTTTAGAAAACAAAGTGTAAACTAAAAAAGATTAATTTAGACGTGATCCATATAGTCTGAGTTAATAAAATATTTGTATGAAGATTTTTGAGTAAATATACCAAATTTTTAAAAATTTATGTTATATATTTTTCAAGAAAAATATTTTTAAGTACAATTCTTAAATAAGTGCATAATGTTATTACGTATATAGTTACAATAATATATGTACAAACGTTGTCGTTTTTTTATATAATACTGACATAAATATTTTTTTTCTACAGAAAATTAACAACTCTGAAATATATTTAGAAAGAATATTTAGACCAGTTATCTAATGCAAAATAAAAACGATATTATTGTAGCTAAATATTACTGTGAATAAATTTTGCTGAATTACTATATATATATTTATTATATAATTTAATAAATATATTTGAAGTGCAGTGATTATGTTTTAAAAATGTCATAATATATTTTGCGTTCTTTTAAATTAGAAAATTTAGAATGCTTAATTTTTTTAATCTTGTATAAAATATAATAATTTAATAATTTCTTTTTCATTCATTCTTCTCCGTTCCATTTGGTTCTGCTTGGTGGAAGATTATTGCCACCTTTTCGATGTTTCCCATTGAGAAGTATTAATTTTCTTTCATATATTTTTTTTAATTTATTGATTTAGAATTTTTGAATTATTTTTTATTCACTATGATATTTCAAAAAAATCGTTTTTCAAATTATTATCAGCTAAGAATACAGTTTTTTTTTGTATTAGAATTAAATTAAAATATATTTTCATTACTATAATAAATATTAATGCGTCCAAACAATACTTAAAAATTACATATAACAAGAGTATTTTTTGTAATTAAAATAAAAGATTAAATTTGTCAAGCCGGTTCATATGATCGAAAATTACTCAGACCTTCAAATTCATCCGATTACCAGGAAAACTTATTTTCGTTCTCGCTATAACCGATCTCTAGCTGCTACGAAAACCTAATTACAACTGTTATTTATTCATCAAATTTTAATGATAGCGCCATTCTACAGTTCAAGGTATACTACAGTTTTAGATGATATACGCACCTATACGAAATATTCTTCTATAATAGTCAATCTTCGTTGGTATTTTGCATAAACTTATATATTAAACCGCGTAGTCTGAGAGCAGAGTTGAAGCCTAAATCAATGTGAGAGAGCAATGTAAAGAGTTTTGCAGTCTTTTTCTTATAAGTGAGGAAGTGGGGGAGAACAGGGAAGTAGGGAAATAGAAGCAGTAGACAACTGATAGATAACCAACCAAGTTTAAAATACGATTTTCTTATTTCTTTAAATGAACATTTTTTACATAAAAGATGATTGGAAGTTGGCGCGTTTGTAACATTGTACACGGAACTGAATGACAACAAAATAATATTTATCAAGAATTGTTTTAAATGTTAAAATTTATAAGTATTATTATTATCAGATACTTATCTTTTTGTATTTTAATAAAAGATTTATACTGATTTATATTTTAATATCAAAGGTTTTAGACTCTATATTTCTTCTATTAGCAAGATATTTTACCTGATTTATAGTTTTAATAATACCTAATGATAATAACCATGTAAATGAAAACTAAAGTTAAGAAAATAGAGGGAAATATACTGTCCTGGTATCCCTAAAACATTGCTATTTCTGGGCTGCCTCCCTCCTTACTCAATCCTTCAATATGGACTTTAGTGCGTCCGTTTAAGAGTGCTCCACACTACCACCGCACCGCCACAATGAACTATTAAAACGGAAATGAAAAAGCATAAGTCATAGATTTCGTTTTTCGTCCTTATTTTACGTTTTATGTAACTGAAACAAATTTTATCTTAATCCATGAAAAATTCTAGAACCGGAATAACCCTCATTAGATTCATAATATTTTCCTAAGTTAGTTAAAAAATAAGAAAATTTCCACTTCAATCTTGTCGATACTAAAGAAATATCTGCTTTGATTCAGCACCGAATAACAAAGTAATATTATAAATTTTCTACGTATAATGGTTTTGAAATTTGTGTCATCCCGGCTGAAGAATATAATAACGAATTGAATGAACTTTATTTCAGCCGTCTATTCATTATATTTAGGGACTAAAATAAAATCCATGATTATATTACTATTTATAATGCAGATTATGAGTCCTACAGATAAAAAATAGAGAATTTTAGTTTATGTACGTACAATACAGATAAAGTATTCCGAGCTTTGAAACAGTCAATATATATATATATATATATATATATATATATATATATATATATATATATATATATTGACTATATTGAATCGATTTTGACTTCCGCTTTTGGTAATGAGTATTTGATAAGAGTATTTTGTTTATAATGTATAACCTTTTTCTAACCTATCCTTCAGACTCAACTTCGTGGTCCTGTTGTACTTGGTTATACTGCACCACATTATAATAGCAGAATATATATTATAGAGTTATTTACTGCCGGAAATTACGCAAATCTAGTGTTCATTCACAGAATGGTCAAAAATAAATAACTACAATAATCTGAAAACTTAGTTCATAATATATAATCTTTGAGAACTAACTTTAATATAAAAAAATTGAGGCTTCAAATTAAGTAGAAATATGAGCAGTATAATGGTTTAATATTTACGAAATAATACTTGAAAATCTTGCCAACCAATATTATAGAATATATAGTACGGTCGTCCAAAGACTGTAGTACCGACATTTGCCTTCGAAACTCATTCGCGCCTCTTAATACTTCATAATAATTGTGAATTAACTTATTTCTCTGTTAGTCTTAATAATGATGAATCCAATCATAACCCAGAAGTTCACTTTACAAAATGTTGGGTAATTTGCAGAAACCTTTTGTAAAACTTTCCTGCTCGAAATTCAAATTGGCTCATTGAAAACCATGTAAAGTTTTTGTAAATAGCTTTTCGTGTTTGCGTCTCACATTTCCGAATAAAATCTCTTGAGAAAGTTGTAACGATTAAAAAACTCAAACCATTTCTCTTATCAACCCTTTCTCTTTTGCGCATCTTCTTTAGATGAACTAATACAAAATAGAAGCTCTTTGAATGTGCGTTCATTAAAATTCATAAAATATTTTCTGCTCTATCTTCCCTCTTTCGTATCTCTCTTCGGCCTTCTTAACGAAAGATTCCGTTGCATTCTCCAGTCTGACTGCCTCTTTTCACGCAATTTTCACTTGATAAGTATGCGCGATGGTTGTTTTCTGTCAACGTCATTCCTAAAGATGTTCACGGTACATGGACACATCAAGAATACGTGCATATTCTCCATTAAAAAGTAACTAAATTAAAAAGTCTTCTAGAACAGAATGTCATTATATGAGAAATTATTTTTCTTATAAACGTTTTGTTCCAAATATTGTAAAAAAATTTTTACAGAAATAGTTGAAAAATAAAAACGTAAAATATTATCAATAAGTTTTAACAAGTATAATTTAAGTATAATTACAATTTTGCATACTCAATTTCAATTTAATAACTGCAGCATTATTATAGTCACAGAATTATATGAAATGTATAGCCTAAAAAGTTTTAGGCCTCTCATTTTTTAGTAATTTGAAATTTAATAAAAGTGTCAGAATGTCTATTGGAGAATTATCTATACTCCTAATAAGTTCAATGAGATGAAATGATGAGCTATGTATTAACTCTTATAATATAATAAAAACAGAAAATAATATTGGATCGAAGAGTTAATGAGTGAAATTAGATTTATTGGCGATCGTTTCGATAACTTATTTTTATTTTCTCTTCTGTAATTGGTCTATAATTTTTTTAACTAATATAAATATAACAATAGTCAAGCTGTCCTTATTTTTTATCACTCGTCTTAAATTTGAAAATAGCATAGCTGGATTGTACTTTATTTAAAAAATTAATTTTGATTTTAATGTCCTGTTTTATATTTTAAATTCGACGCGAGTGATTATAAATAAAACTATCATTTTAATTATATTAGTTTGTTAAAAAGGCTGTAATTACTACAATTATCAGTTTTTAATATTAAAAATTGTTTATGGAAAAATTTATATTATTTAGAATTATTATTATTATTATTATTATTATTATTATTTAGAATGTTTGTGTGTCATGAATTGTACAACTAGTATGGCTGAAATAAACCTCATATAAGGTTTCCAAAAGCCAAATAAAAAAAAAAAAAAATTATTTAGAATTATATAAATTTTATTATCATCTATACGTTATCAAACACTGATAATACTCGTTATTGTTAATTGTTCTTCCTTACAAGTACACGATTAAGATTGGTGGCCATGTTTCTGTATTATCACTTGCTGAAAGCGCATCAAAATAAGTCGTCGAAACGTTCACTAATAAATAGAATTTTTATGATCTTACTATATGTTTCATTCAGTTATTATTACTCGTTCAGTACTTATACAACATATCGATTGAAAGTACAGGTATGTCCAAACTTTTTATTCTATTAACGTTAGGACATTTACTGAATCGGTCACAATTAATAGAGAAAATAACCGATGATAATCATACAACACTTTTGACATGTATTTACATGCCGATTAGATTCATAGGAGCCAGAAAGAACGATAATAGTACCATGTGTAGACTATATTTATTGTTTTACATAATTTTTAGCTTTAACTCGCCCTCGGCCCGATGTATCGATCATACTCCGCGTTAACGAATGCGGGCGAAGGTATGTATGTATAGATAATAGCGACATCCCTTAGAATGCGGGATCAGCTCGAATCGTCGCGCACAATAATGTACGCTTCCCAGCGCACCCTGCAATTTGATCTGTACAAAGCGGTTCAACAATCGCGCCTAATCAGCGATGTTGGCCCGGAGCTGCAGGGCCGAAATGAAGAACAATCGACTGTCCACTGCGTTATTTGGACTTGACCTCAAATAAGCGAGGAATAACGTCGTTCCCATTTACGGGTCTATTGTTTTGTTTTAATTATAAAGTGAAGTGCCTGCTATAGGGTGATGAATTCAATAGTAATTCCGTGAAATAATAAAACGAATTCGATGGAAAATAATTTATTTGAAAAACAAAAGGCTTCTGTATAGCAATCATTACGAGTATACCTCTCGACGTACCCTTTCAAAATACGTAGGGTTGGCCACGTGTTTCCCATTGAAAACGATCCTGAAGCTACTTTATAACCGGTAGAAAAGACATCGCATCATGAAGAAAAGCCGCGTTTCGCAAAAAAAGAATTTAAAGAGGAGAGCACTGACGGTGGCAAAAATTATACCGAGAAAAGAGGACGCGCTGACTCTCCGGGCTTATATAGTGAACAGGGTAGCAGGACTGATTTATAAGGCGTTGGGCGTCAGCGTCGTCGTCGATCGGTCGACATAAAAAAAAGCGGCAACACCGCCGCTACCATTCAAGCATGAACGTAGACGGAGAAGACGAGGACGCAAGAGTGCGTGGCTAGATCCCATCTTGCTCAGTGCGCCTGTATGGCGTGTGCCTAATGTGGGAGAAAAAAATCCCAACTCAAAGAATTGCGCACTCGCCATGTCGGTTAATTAACGCTGACGTGGTCTTTTCTTTGCATCTGCCCCATCCCCTCCCAGACCATGGAAACTGACGAGGTGCCAAGGGGATGCTCTTATTTTACCTGGCGCACCCTCAAACTTTGCATAGTGTCGCTGCTCCACGTCGCGTCGCGGAGGAGAGGGACGTCGAAGGATTCACCCACTCTCGCCCCTTGGCCTTATTTTAACAAGCCACTCATGTAAATTTCTATCGTTTCGGTGTCGCTACTTTCTTTAATTTTGAACTAGAAAATTATTTGTTTCGAGACACGCCGCTGTCATGTCGCGTCAGGGTGCTACATCTGCTCGTGATTTGCCGCCGCAATTGTTTGTCGATCGCAAGATTAACAACCCCCCGTCTACTTGAAAGTACCTGAGGATCCCTTCGACGGCCTTACATTTTCACTCGGTAATTAATCTTTTGATGAGTCAAACGGTACGAAGGAGTTTACTAATACAGACATTTGGTGCTCCATAATTGGTTTTCCATTTCAAAGGAATCCTTTCGAGGCCTCTTTTCTCTAGAAACTTCGATTTTGATATTTATTGCAAATTTTTTAAAAATATAGAATTTTTGCAATTATATTCTAGAAATAATGAAAACATGCGTTTGCTACCTGATTTAATAATAAAAGTACTTCGCACTGTAACTTCAGAAACAATTGATGATATTATCCCTTCTACATTTTAATTAAAAATAGGGCATTTATAAACATAATAATATTTAAGAATTAGTCCGTCAGTAAATATTTTCTAGGTATTTAGGATTATTAAAATATTATTTACTAGCCTTTTTATTGGTGCAAATGAAATAATTATTTTCTTAAAATTGTAAATATCTAGCAAATATGTGATAACAAATATATATATATATATATATATATATATATATATATATATATATATTAATTATAGGCAATAAAAGGTATAGAAAAGAATATCTAGAATTAGATTTTGATTAAAATATCAGAATTTGATCTGTTTATTAAATGATATCTCATGAATATAATGCATCAGTATTCCGATGTTTCTTAACAGATGCAATCGATTCGTTGCTAATTATCCAAGTATATGATATAAAATAAGTACGTTGCTCTTAAAATAACCTTTCATTTACAATAAGCCTCTAGAATTAAACTCTATATACCAATTACAGTCGGCAACGGATAAAATGATCTGACACTGAATGCACGTATTTTCTTTTCTGGACTCTGATGCAAAATCAAAACTTGCTTTGTTTGTATTATTATTACTGTATTTGTGAATTATCTTCGATATAATAAAATAGTATTAAAGAAATCAGAAATATACACTTACCGTAAATGTCAAAAAGATTAAATTAATATATTTAATAATTATTCTTTATTCTAGTTATTACAATGATAAAAGCTACACAGTTTTACATTGTTATACGATAAAATAATATCAAATAACGTTTTTCAGATATTTCGATAATGGAAAAACGACCAAATATTTTACCTTCATGTTTTTCATATTCCCTTTGAATGTACTATATTATTAACCAAATTTATATTTTAAAAAGCTACAATTTACGCCTGGAAATCTAGAAATAGATCATTGTAATCATTTCTATTTTTTTTTATAATGAATCGATTAATAAAGGCATTTTCTAAATTCCCTGTTTTAAATAGATTTCCGTTTCGATTTACTAAAAAATTACGCCAATTGCTTTAATAAAATTAATATATATAACTATGCTTTATAATATAAAGCTGCCCATATAGCATATCCTATGTAAATAAATATGAGATCTTACAGTCCTTTCATCAATTTTGATTACCCTCTCTGTACGAGGGCGGTCAATAAGTACCCATGTTAAAAATGAAGACACCATTTTTCAAAAAAATTTTTTTTTAGTTTTCAACATAGTCTCCTTTTAGAAAGATAAACTTCTCTCAACGTTCCGGCCATTTCTTTAACCTCTCCAAAAAAAGGATTTTTTGAGCTCTCCAAAATAAGCCTTTGTCTCGGCGATGACTTCCTCGTTTGAGCAAAATATTTTCCCAGCGAGCCATTTCTTCATGTCAGGAAACAAGAAGATGTTGCAAAGAGCTGGATCGAATGAATACGGGAGGTGCGGCAGCAATGGATAACGCATTTTTTTCACCAAATGTGTCCGTGTCCCCTTCAATTTTGTGTCGAAGCGGTCTAATAACTCACTGTAGTATTGTCCAGTGATCGTTGTTTCTTTTTCTAAAACGTCCATCAGGATGTTCGTTTCCCAAAAAATCGCATGCCAAAAAATCGTCGCCATCAACTTTCCAGCCGATGGGTCGTCGCCTTCTTTGAAGTAGATTCACCGTGAGATATCTATTGTTTTGATTATTGCGTAGTTCCTGGTGTGTAATGATGAATCCAGGTTTTATGAACGGTGACAGCTCGACGCAAAAAGTCCTTCGGATCTCGCTTAAATTGTTTCAAACACTGCTTCGAAGTTAACAGCCGCTTCCGCTTGTTGTCTACCGTGAGCAACGCGGCACCCATCGTGCCAACAATTTTTTCATAGCCAACTTATCATGTAAAATATTTTTTTATTAATATTTGAAATTTGTTTTGACGTTGTTCGATAGATGCTAACACACGATAATAACACCAGCTTCCCTAAAGAACGTTGTGTGTCTTCAAACACGGGTACTTATTGAATCGCCCTCATAAATTGCGACTACTACGTGTCTGAGAAACCTTGCGAAGTAGCTTTCAAAATCCTCTTTACCCTATGCATAGCCGCCGACTCTTTGAATCCTTTCAGCGAACAACTAACGACCAATTCCACGCTATCGGCGCCATGGTTCAACAAGTTTTCCATACCAGTGTCAGTTGCCGAGTCCTGAACTATCCCTTGGTTAGGGTGGTTCCGTCCTCAAACCTCTTTGAGCAGAAGCGAACAGTGCCGAACTTTCGCGCTCCGATCAATTGGTTCTTTGAAGATGACGGGGGAGAACAGACTCGCGTAGCTGATAAAGGTTCAATTAATGCAAGAATGTTTCACTTTCAAGCAGATTTACCGGGGGCTTATATTTACGGTCTCGATTATTAATTGTGTCAGCTACTGACGTGGGTTTTCCAGAAACGAATTTTTTGGTTCTTGAGCATATATTTTATATGGTAAAATAACTAAATAATCAGCGGTCCAATGTTCAATATTTACTGTTTTACGTAATCTTTTGTTTAAAGATAATTGTGGAAAATTATTTCAACAGTTTTGAGAATTCAATCAAGATTATTGTGTTCTAAATTAAATATTTATAAAAAATTCATTGATTCTAAAATGAAATCTATCCTTTCTTTTCAATGTTTAGTTATAATTTGCAATTTATTAAAAATGCAATGAATTTTGAATTAATTTGAAATATGATTAAATAATTCAAATTTACAATTTCAAGTTAAAATATATTGGGTTATTGTTATGCAATCTATAAGAGTAAGAATATTTTTCGAACTGCCTAGCTCCTAAACTGATTCCGACTAACTTCAACCTCAAAATGACAACTTTAGTATGATTCTTGATTCTTTTGGTGTAAAATATCGTTCAACACAACTGTATAAATTACTCATTTCTATTGAAAACTATCCTCCTTTGTTTGTCTCGGATGTAAAGTATTTTATATAGTAAATAATCTGTTCTCATACCACATGATGAAATATTTTATAAAATAATATTAGATACAATCAAATAGGTGTAATCCCAACTAACTTTTTTATACCTTGCTCAGTCCCTTCCACCCTCAACTCCGCAATGAGCCGGTCATCGAAATACGGTCAATATTTGTATCTGCCGCAGTAATTCCAAATGAACTTTCTTTTTTCCATCGGTTTGAAATTACTACAACTGCTTCTGTTCCTACCACCCCCATTATTCCTTGCCAGTGTTCACATACCTCATCGGTCGCAGCGAAGCCTAGGGAGAAAGTAGCGCGAGACAAGGGGATTAAACCAACGGATCGATCTATCGAAAAGCGACGAACAATTTGTCTTCGTTCTGTGTCCAACAATCCCAACCAATAAATTCAAGCGTCCATTTAGAAACGGACTTTGCTGGTGGCTGCATTGCTGGTGCCTCTGTATTTAAGGTGATAAGCCGGTATTTTTGTAATGGAGCTTATAGGGGTCGCGAATCTCGAGGCCAAGCACATGCGATAGAGGAATTAGCCCCTTGATGTTTTGTTCGTTCCATTAGTATCGAATTGTTCTATATATACGAATTTACTTTTGACACTAAGACTTTTCTCGGGATGAGATTAATTAAGTGTCGAATAGTAGAAGAAGTAATAAAAGATATATAGAAGTAAGAAGAACAAATAATAGATATATTATAGGAGACGATTTATCGGCTGAAGCTTATTTATTTCGATAAACATAGAGAGAGAGAGAGAGAGAGAGAGAGAGAGAGAGAGAGAGAGAGAGAGAGAGAGAGAGAGAGAGAGTCATACGGTTCATCTTAGAGGGTATCGAATGTACTTTTCTAATTTTTGTTTCTCTTTTCTTTGTTATTCATTATTATTATATTTTTATTATTGGATATATAACACATTTTACTCGAAATTAGGTCAGTCAATTTATAATTTTATTTTGAAATAAAATAGAATTAAATTTTTAAATTCAATATTATTCTAGCTATTTCTTTAAAAAATCTTATTTTTAATCCAATAAAATTCTATAGCAGAGTCTATTCATTTTAGTCTATTATTATAATTATTTTTCAACTGTAGTTTGGAAAAAAAACTTGCATGGGATTGTAATAAAATTTATTTAAATTTAACTTATTTAAATATATCTGTTCTTCTACTTTAAACTTTACTTCATGTATAGCATGAATCTCAAAAAATTGTTCTATACTTCTTTATGTAATAATTATAGATGCATAAGAACATTTTTTTAAAAAGTAGATGTGAAAAAAGACACAAGCACATATTTGAAAAAAAAAACTGGCAATTTACGTTAACAAGTATTCTGAAAATAACTTATTTGATATGGGATAAGACTATTGCGAAATCGGATTAAATTATTATTAAATAACTGAAAACTAAAACTATTAATAATAATTATCACATTTAATTAACTTTTTCGTTATATTAATTTTTAATCTTTGCATGTATAAAGATTTATAAAATTATATTTTTATAAAATTAAAAAAAGCTACGTAAAGCTTACCTCTTTATACTTACTGCAAACATAAACGCAAAACTTTTAACTTGGCTTGAGAGAAAAAAATGAATGCAGCGCCAAGTATATAATCGGTAAACTCGTCTCTCTCTCCCTTCTCTCTCTCTCTCTCTCTCTCTCTCTCTCTCTCTTTCTCTCTGTTTTCGATCTCCTTTTCTTTTCCGCTCGTACGTGGTAACGCAAGTGCATGCAAGTTGCTCATCCCTTCCTCCTTACATAATAGTGAAAAGTTGAACGTAGAAGTCACAGATAAAAGTTTTGAGAGGACGAAGGCCCTCGTTTAAATTGGCCGTTAGTTAAGAAAGGGAAAAAATCGTAGAAGAAGAGTACGGAGTAAAGGTTGCAAAAAAAAGAAAGTAGCTAACTGAAAAGATAGAGGCAGATATAGTTGACTCGAGCCTCCTTAACTCGATTTTCGTGAAATTCTGTAACGTATGAGCGGTTTAATTTTGTTCCGCCTACAATTTGTTCTTCCTCCTACCACTAGTATCCTATTGTCCTTCTGACTTTTTTATCATAGTCACAATAAGTTTACAATAGGAAAGATGCACTTGTTAGACAGAATTTTTTTTTAAACTAAAAAATATTTTCTGATAGATTAGATAAAAAATATTAAAATATGACATATTATACTTATATAGTTTTATAGAATTTATTGGAGTAATAATTAATTTTTTTGTTTTTTATTAAGCCGTTGAAATCTCAAGAGATTTCTCTCTCTCTCTCTCTCTCTCTCTCTCTGTCTCGGTCTCTGTCTCTCTCTCTGTTTTCGATCTTCTTTTTTCCGCTCGTACGTGGTAGCAGTTATGTAAATATTAATATTCATTTAAGTCAATTGTTAATAGTTTTTGCAGTACGGGCTAATATCTGCGAGCAAATGAAGGTTCAGAGAAGTGGGTCACTGCACGTGAGCAAAGAAGAAGGAGGTCAAATAAAGAAAAACGAGGCGAAGTCAAACGAACACAGCAAAGACCAGTAGTTGTTATTTTTCCTGCCCATTGTCATTGCTTGCGTAACTGCTTGGATATATGGATACATGTACGAAGCGACGTTCACGCGTCTTGTGAATAAAGATTCTTTCTTCATCTACAAACGACCTCTTACCTTATTTTTTGTCAAGCTATCTTTTTTTATAAGCTACTGCATTGGAAATAATGAAAAATGGACGGCTGTTCGCTCTAGGTCCGCGAGAAGATCGGTATAGTCGCTGGCGCTCCGCGCTCGCGCCGGCGTGGACGCACTAACCACGAGCGCACATATGTGTTTTATAAAAACAAATGTGCCAATGAATTTTCGAAATGTCACAAAGATTTTAAAATTGATATTTGATAAGCACATTTGAAACTGATAAATCTACTGATTGCAAAAAAATTTGACTGGTAAAAGTCGGATGATTTGATCTTTAAGTATCAAATCGTATAAAATATTTTTTTTATGAAGAAATAAGAATTTATTGCAAAAAAGGTACAAATAATGTCATTCAAAATATTGCCCATTTTAATAGGCTGGTTTTTGGTGTAGCATCTTGCGTGAAGTGTTCGTAAAAATCGAAGTATGGAATGTGGTTTATGCCAATGTTATCAGAAGCAGTTACAGATTTACCATGTTGTATTGGCCTTTTCGTTGACTATAATCTCCATGTGAGCAGGTATCCAAAATATGCTAATCGTTGTATTATACGGATTATTCAACAAAAAATCATTGTACTTTTTTGATATTATAAATAAAAGGATTGATTTTGATTTTATTATTAGTGGAATGTAATGTTTAAAGTGTAAGCTGTTGTGTAATGTTAAAAATGTAAGCTGTTTAAAGTGCTTAGCGAATCTGAATAAATAATAAAATTGTTATGGCGATTTTCAATCAATATTAAGTGCTTGATCAACGGCTATGCATACAACAGTGTATATTGAGGCTTGCTTTACAATAGTTTTGGTACGATTTATGTTAAATTTTAAACATATATAGACAGAACCAACCGAATGAACTTGTACAATTTTAATGCCATCAATATAAATATCGAAGCCATTAATTTTATTTAGAATTTTTTCGAGTAATTTGTTTGGATCATTTGATTTTTGTAGTGCGCCTTTAAATTAATGCGCATTGATTAAGATCATTGTTTTAACTGTTTTATACTCGATAATTGATTTTTTTTATAATTTTGCTTTGATTTTTCAGATTTATGACGAAACTTATACACTGCTGGAGCATAGATGTTTCTTTATTAAATGTGTAATTTTTAGTATATTCTATGGTAGTTGTTTAATGTATTGCAGGTTAGCGAATTATTATTAGAAAAACTTTGGACTAAAAACGGTTACATAAAAGCCTTGCTCGTTCATATTTAAGTTTGTTTTAGATTCGCCTAACAAAATGTTTGTCGGAGTACCGGTGCGATAGCCTAGGGTTTTTCTAATCGCTCAGTACTGATTTTTTGAAGTACCGATTGATGAAATATATGTAACAACCATACTCAAGTATATGGCCTATGAAGCGTTTATAAAGTATTAAGAGTTTCCAAACTGGAAACTTACCACGTACCGCATAAATATTTTATAATTTCAAGAACTTTAACACACCTTTTTTGAAAAATTCATTTTGTAATCAAAAATAATTCTTAAGTATTTAACAATAGCTGTTATATTAATAGTTGTTATGTTATTTAATATTATGATTGTCCATCTTTATTTGTGTATGACCTGGTTCAATCTACCTATTATTAAAATGTATGAATTTTGTTATCTCAGGATATAATTATAATCCTAGTTCTTTAATATTTATCTGTATTTTAGAAATTGCGTTTTCTAATAGCTTTTATCCTCTTGTGCTCGATTTGTACTTAATGTAATTTGTTAAATTATCAGCAAATTGAAAAATGGACAGACATTTTTTTAGATCTTTTTCCGCATCAGCTATATTCAGTATATATAATAACGGGCTAAGGATACTATTTTGAGACATACTTTTGTAAATGGATTTATAAGTGTTACCCATAAAGTTACAAAAAATACGCCTCTTTTTGTTAGAAACACAATAAAGTGGATTGCAATAAATTGGATTACAATTTTTGATTAATCAAGCTTTACAAGTTTTATAAGCAAGATGTCCGAAAGAATTTTGTGCGATGTACCTTTGACATCTAGGAAAATCGAAAGTACATATTTTTTACTAAGCAGACATTATTTACTTTTAATCTGATGTTTATAAGGTTGTTTGAGCACGATTTTCCTTTTTGAAAATGATTTTGGCACGGCAATATGATTTTATAAAACTTTCACTACCACTGCAATCTGTTTTTTACCATAGTTTCATATAATTTTTACATAAAATATGTTAAATAAATAGGGCTAAAATTGCCACCATGTTTATCAATTATATGAAAAAAGGCATATTTATTTCTATGCCTTTTTTCTTATGCATCTGTATAATCAAATGTATAATCAAATTGCAGAAACATTTCATTAAAAATATCAAGTAAAAGTACTTTAATTTAATTTTGATTGTGATTTTGGGAATGATATGGAAATCTATACCATCGAAACCTGATGCGGATTTTGTACTTTCAGCTTCTAGGGCCGCAATTAATATTAATATTAATGTAATAATTAATAAGTTCAATAAAATTGAAAAGAGTTTAAAAAAAAGGATTTGGCTTACATTCGGGAATAAAACTGAGATTTAATGATACCTAGGAAAAGCTTATTTTATTTAAGGATATATTTGCTTTTTCTAATATTTGGGTGTGATTATTATCATTTTTTCTCAGTCTGTATTAACCCAGCTTTTTTAAAATCGTATATTTATGCCAAGCGTAGTTACTACGCGTATGGAAATTTATGCTTTGAGTAAAATTTCTAAAACGCTCCTTTTTTTAATTTGAATATCTTCTTAGTTTCGACACAACATTTATAAGCAGCGCGTCGAATTCTCTTGGCTTTCTTGCACTCTGAATCCTACTAAAACTCCCAAAGAAATGAATCTTTATCCTTTTTTTAATATTCGGTTCTAGCGTACTGGATATTACAGCGTTTGGGATTATTTGTCTAAATGAATTGTATTTATCTTTAGGTGACAAATGATTTAATATGTTTGTTAAAAAAATTTCGCAGATTGAATTTAAATTTTTATTAAAAGCAGACCAATTTGTACAAATAGATTTTATCTTAAAGGATTTTTTCTGCAGTTAACTTTTTCAGTATTTACAAGCATCTGTATAGGGAACTTCTCAAATCCCCAGGTCTTATCGATTACTTTATCATTTACTATATCTGATATTGAATTTGAGATTAGTGATAAATCTAGATTAAATTTATTATTATTACAGTACACATAAGTGTTTGTATTCTGTAAAAGTAAATTGGAATAATCTACAGTTTCTGCTGGTCTATCACCATTATGATCTTCAAGTTTATAATTCCAGCAATTGTTATGAGCGTTAAAAGCACAAACTAGAATTCTAATTTTATTTATATTTATATTCTCAAGAACATGTTTCCACTGATTTTAAGTAAACGTGAGATCAGGAGCACTGTAACAATCAGTAAATTTAATAGGCGAATTTACAGTATTTATTTTGATGCCGCACATTTCAACAGATTCATCCAGAGGTATTATTCCATTGATTTAGGGAAGCGATAAATTATTTTCAATTGACAAAAGAATACCTCTTCCTTTTGAGTTTGTTTTATCTTTCCCATATGCAGCAGATCCTGGATAGCGGATGATGGTGGTAGAAGATAGCATATTTCTAGGCAAATCAAAATATCTATATCTTTAAGAATCTTCGGAATTTATAATTGGATATCACTATTTTCTGAGCAATACAATTTCCAATAAAAATTCCCGAGTTGTACAACTATTTGATCGAGTGTCTTTGGTGAATTTTTCTTAAATTTTTGGGACGATTTGGATATTTTCTTTTGTCTTTTTGCCTCGTGATTTTTTTGAAAAGTGATTATTAAGATCACTATTAATAGAAAGAGAAGTCGGTTATGGTCTTTCTCTTTTTGTTCCTGTAAGTAGAGGAGACATTAAACAGATGGAAATGACTATTCTCTGTATTTTTCCCTTCGATATAGTGTCAGCAATTTTAGAATCTTTATTTGCAATTATCTCTTTTACATATAGTATTGGTAAATATATCGGTTATATGTCATTTATGCTTACGGACTTATTATTTACATTTATTATGTCGAAAGGTAAATATTGAAAATTCATGTTGGTGTCTACTTGCTTGGCATCATTGGAGTGTATATTAATCCTTGTCTGACTTGATTCAAGAATGTTCAGACAATATTTAGCAATATGTCCTTCTGTTTCACATACGAACCAAATTAAAGTGTCACAGATAGGAGAAATATAATAATTAATACCTTCATATTCTATTTTAATGAACTCCGGAATTATATTGACATTACTTGTCTCGATAAAGGTTTTAGCTTGCCTAAACTCAAAATATACTAATACCCTTCGTTTGTTATATCTGCTTTGAGCATAGTGATCGGTAGAGGTAATATTTAAACTGTCTAATTTATCCGCAATAATGACGATGAATTACACAACGTTAGAAAAACATTAGAAAGTATGACTCGTTGTCATTTTACTACAAGAGATCGTACTATAACTTTATTCTCTCTAATTTTGAAAAATTTATGATTTAGCAAGAATTCTTCAAGAACATTTTCACTGGATAGATATTATTTCATGATAAACTAATATTTTTTTGGGTTTGTAAATAAATTGTTTAACAATAAATAATAACTTTTTTAATATTTTCAAAATTGAACACAAATAATAAATTACAACTATGAACACCTTGATATTTCGGAGGCTAATCAGAAAGAGTAGCGCTCAAGCGTTTTAAAACAGTTTTATTCGCCTTGGTTGCTATGGAGATGTTTTTACGATCTTTTTCTTTTTGTTATTTATAAGTGAAATATCTCCATAGCGATGAACAAATGAATAATTATCCGATAATATTAGTCCGCAAAATAGCTACTTTAAAGAAAATATTGGGAAGCTCCCGTCACAGCACGGATCATTGCTTTTAGGAAGCATAACCTTTTAACCTCTTTCGAAAACAGCAAGAATTTTTCCGTAGCAAGTATTCGAGCACCTTATTTGTGATATCGTATAAAAGCTATTTTAGGAAAAATTCTTGAGTTTTCCCGTCACGGCACGGATCAATTATACACCTTAGTTGTACAAATAATTTGGCCTATAACAAGAGTTCGCTCGTGATCATTTATTGCATTCTCTTTTAATAAAAAATCGAACTCAATTTAATTTTAATCTTATTTAAAGAAACGAATAGCTGTAAATTCTCAGTCTCTGCTTTACATTAATTTACATAATTTTATCGCCACACTATATTCGCACGCGGAGCCGCTTTGTCCGAGATTAATCTTTTTTTTAACTTATCTACATATAAAATTACAAACTAAACAAATTTCTTATTTCTCAATATATTACTTAACATAACTCTATTTGGTTAAAATATAAAATATCGTGTATTCGTAACAGATATACACATACACATTTATTAGATATTCTGGTGGAATAAAGAATATTTTTCGGTTGTACTATAACACTAATGGCGCACGAATACTGAGTAAAAAATAAGTTTTCAACATATTGAAGTAATACATGCCTATGCTCTTCTTGGAAACTGGCGTATCTGTGTAGCTGATGCATAAGTCATATTATTGTTCTTTTTTATTGAATTAGTATCTTTGACAATATTAACTGGAGATTGTTTTTTAAGAGAAAAAACCCTTGTAAGAAAGTAAAGTCTTTTTTCCGTTGAAAAGGTCGGAAAATAAGTTCGCCTCCTAATATAAACAAATGACTGATAATGGAATGAAATTATAAGAACGGTGCAAGTTCTTGTTCATACGGCAACTCAAGTTACGAGAGTTTCATTTGTAGGCATACAATACGATCTTTGCTTATAAATGGATTGAACATACCGAGAGCAGTAATCGTCGGTAAACATTTTGCGACCTTTAATAATTTAGTTTGGCATGCCCTAATTCTCACAAGCTTCCTTATATTTCAAAATTCTCTTAATATTTAACTAAAGCTAAACCAAGAACGCTTGGAATTTAAGTCATACGGGGTTTTAAAACCAGAATTTTGATGCACGAACATGTATCGGATTTGCTTCTCTAGTATAGTAGCTAAATGTACTATAGTAGCTAATAGTAGCTAAATGAGTTTTCTTGCATTGACCTATTGATCCATGTAACGTCTGATAGCTGCGTCTCAATTTGACATACGTGATTCGCTATAAACATCTTCAATTAATATGGATACTAATTGAACTAATTGAGAATTATGTCATTGTCAGACCATAGTATCATTGTAAGCTCCTTTAGACATTGGAGTGTTTTTAAAGGGTTTATAAGTTTTACAATCAATACTGAGCCGCATAATTACAGAGTTGATATACTAACCATTTTTCCTAACCTTTATTTTAGCAGCCAATATATTGACATGGAAGTCGCTGTTGTTCCCTCGGCTACGAAGGCAGATACTGGCTGCTAAGCGAGTGATTCAGTATCACAGATGTGTCTCACATATTTTCTCTTCAGACAACCTATTCCATCAGCCCGTAGAAGATAGGCGTTTTTCAAAAGAGTTACAATATTATATCATCTTTTGTGTATGTCATACGGTAATCTTGTGTCTCATAATTATTTTTGTAGTTTACTTTTTGCAATTATTTTTGACAGTACAGTTTCAATCAATATTTCCCGAACACATTATCCATTGGGCATACCGAAATAAGTAAATTAAATTCATTCTGTAATGGGTTCCAGTGTATGCTTTATGTTTTCACTACGTGATGAAAAGAGCTCAGGATGGTTCGCAGCACATTTATCGATCTCAAATCTTGTAAAAAGGTGGGAAAAATCGCGTGTAGTATAAGTATAATTATATATTAGAAGCGTAAAAAATATTAAACATTTCATAACTGTATAAATAGCAAAGGTGATAAATAATAACATTTAATACAGTATTAAAAAGACTACAAACTCTCCCTATAATTAGAGCAATAATGATCTATATGGATGGTACATAATTTAATTTAGTATCAATTAAAAACAAATAAATTTTTTGATTATGGATAGTTTCTGGTTAGATCATACTATATAAATAATAAAATACCCAATTCATTATACGTTATTACCAATTTATTACTTTTTTGTAAATTTTTTAGAAAAAAGTTGTTGCACAGCTTACATATTAAACGAAAATAAAACTGCATTTTTAAGTAAATAAAGTATAGTATATAAAATATTAAGATTTTTTTTTTATTTGAACAATAAGAAAATATTAGATCCAAATAAAAATTATAAAATACATCGTATATTGGAATATATAATTACTTTTATGTAAGCAAATAAAAGATAAATAGAAGATAACTTCTTTTTATATTGACAGTTGAATAAAGCATTATATATATATATATATATATATATATATATATATATATATATATATATATCTTAGTATATGCTAAACTTGAAAATATTTTATTCATTCTAGGCATTATAAAATGATTTATTATAAATCGCTTTTGATTCTGCTTATTTCGATTTCTTTTCCAGTAAATTATGGTAAGTAATTGTTATTTTCTTAATTTTTTTATATCAAAAGGTTATTTAATATGATTGCCCTATACTATTAAAATAACAGCTTTAAATAAAAGTTGACTTCATTTATGAATCAGTGTTCTTTCTCTATATATTTCTAACAAATATTTTTTTTAATTTACTGAGGAGGATAAAATAGTTAGAAACAGCATTTTTAAAATGTAGAAGTAATTTGAAACCCTATCCGATCAACATATCTATTTTTATCATTAAGATGACACGTTACATTGTCTTGAAAAAATATTACTTCTTGCTAGCCATATGTTACATTTTCTGTGATTTTTGAAGCACACTAATAACGCTATCAAATTTTTGCCGTTTAAAGTTTTAATTCTATATATTATCTTGTAAAAAGAATTGTTTAGACGACAGTTCCTAAATATTATACCTTATGTATTATAAAATGTGAAGGATATCATTTTTATCAATGCTGACCATTATTTTATTTCAAAGTTTATGGTAATGGATACATGTTTTTTTTAATGTCTATACCAATGTAAAATGATTTTAGATTACACTTAAACATTGTTAATGCACTCTTCCATTGGCAAGATATTTTATATTATTACTTACATTTATAGAATTTCCCTCTAATTAAATTGAGTATTTCATAGTGCATTTTTTCTAAGAACAACTGCTTTATTGGCATTGTGCTGATTAACTTATGTTTACAAATGTATAGTTTCTTATTGATTATCATATTTTTATGTTTTTATGTTTTAGATTATAATTGGACTATAAAAATGATCAATATATGTATTAGTTTAAATGTCAATTGAAGTTTCGGTAATATTTTTAAATTTATCCGAATTTCAGTTTATATTGCCCTTTCTTCTCCGAAAGCGAAAATAGTGATTCTCATAAAATATTGTCCTTACTGTACAATATATCCAATGTAACTCTAGAGTAATACTACAATTCTGATTGAAAAACTATTATATTTTACGAATTGAAGAGTGCTAGATGCTAAAAATCTACTGATCTCATTTTGGAGGTAATCAGAGTTACCTCACACAATCTGAATCAAATTCATTATCCATATATGACAAACTTTCGTTGAAGATATATCATAATAATTCAAACATTATGTTTACATAAGCAGATAAAGCTAATCTCAAAGTTTGTTTAGAAACCTAAGAATATAATAAAAAAGTATTAAAACTTTTTTCGTACATTGTAATTTTTTAAAATATAAAAAATAGTTCTTTAAAAAAATTATAAAATTCTAGATAAAAAATTTTAAAAGATATTTACAATAATAAATTTTCTGAACTATAAAAATATCATAACAACCAATTCACATTTATAAATACCATTCTTGCAAAAGGCTAGGGTCTAACCATAATTCCTTACATAATGTACATTTATAACCATTTATTTCCTTCATCGATACTCCCATTCATTTCATCGTGCAATCAAGATATGAAAAATTACAATGATAAATTACCGTACCGAGGTCACATGTTATTAATAAATTTAAACTAAAAGCAAACTTATATCTTTAAGTATAAAATAGTAGTTAAAGTTAATTTCTCACATTTTACTTATATATATATATATATATATATATATATATATATATATATATATATATATATCGGTTTATTAGTTCTTTTGTTGAATGTGTAAAATTAAAAACGTACTTTGTCTTTATTAATTAGTATATATGACATGATAGATATGATATATATTTAAAATAGGTAAAGGTTAATTATTTGTAATATAATGGAACCCGCTCCTCGTGAACAACTCAATAGGTAGTAGGATATTTCTCTCAATCTATTTTACTTTCTTACACTTTTGGATTTGAGTGATTTTCCATTCGAAATAATTTTTTTTTCTAAAAAATTCACCATCAGACACTTCCCCCTTTTGATATTTTATCATTAAAACACGTATTTAGGAACTCATAAATGATGAAAAAATATTTAAAACATTCCAAAATGTTAGATAACTTTCAACAGGTTCGTTATTCGGACAGAAATAATCGTACAGAAAATTAGCAATAAAGCAACTCATAGGTTCTAGTATTTACTTTTGATATTTGAAATTGAATTTTTTTGATTATATACAGATCATGTAATTTTATAGACTTGAAAATATCTCTGTGGAAAAAAGCTTTAAATATGTCAGGGGCGAAATCGTGAAATTATACATCATATGTACGTATAAAAAAGTTCTATTCTTTAAACGATAATTCATAATATATTCAATTTAATATGTTTCCTATGACTTAGAAGTAACATGTTCATGTGATGTGAGCTTGTTCCAAAGAATATTATTATTATACATTTTATTTTAGGAAAAAGAATTAATTTTTGAAACTAGTGATATAAATTTATGTACATATTATGTACTTTAAAATTAGGAAAAAATCATGCGGAGTTACACTAGATAAAAGTTCCGAACCATCTTGAGCAATCTTCATAGTGGGAATAATTGGAACCAAATATTCATTTAATTCCTGAACTCATAATATATTCATAAGAATCAGTTTTTTAAATTTAGAGATAATTTCTTTTCATAGTATCGTGTCGGGAGATAACGAGGTATAGTAGTGCTATACAGTATATTGGAATTGTGATCCATTTTCTATTCAAGTAATATTTTTAATAACTAACAATCAGTTTTATTACGAAAAACTTAGACTAAGTAAACTTTCAATTACTTTTGATTACAACGTGTTATTTACTTCATATTCAATTCATTCTTTCATCTTTGTACTTTATCAGTTGATGTTGAATAACTTCATGTTGTTCTAATGCCAAATACTAATACCAAAACTCAATAACAGTTTATAAGCACTCTGAGATTTGTTAAACTGAATGTAATATTTAGTTCATCATTATCGAACTTTTACAGGATACCGTAATTCGTAACAAAAGTTCCTATGAAACTAATTTCCAACAGTTTAATTTCCAAAAAAAATAATTTTTTTTAAATATTTAGAACAATAGTTACTATAAATGACTATATTTTTTTAATATTAGTTATGTAACTTTCTAAAAAAATAAAACCTTATAAAATATTAGTTCAGTGTCAAACGATAAGTTGTTAATGTTGACAATAATACTAACTTCAATTTCATATTTGACGACGTAGTCATCAATGATACACAACGTAAATTATTTTCTCACTAAGCCTAATAGAATATAAAAATAATAAAAATGATTTAAAAAATAAATAGATATAAGGGCTTAATGACCTTCAATAGAATACGTCAGTATCCCCGTTTACCAAAAAGATTCTTTATGTATTATCAAAATATTTTAAATTAGTAAAATAATGAAGCAAGACAATCTATATTATAATTTTAAATTTGATGTTTTATATATTAAGTTTCAGCCTTAGTAAAAGAAGAAATTATTGGTGGCTATCCGGCATTACAATTAGATTTTAAATATCATGCAGCCATAGTGGGCAGATACAATTTCACCCATCACCAGTATTTACTTTGTAGTGCTGGTATCATTAGTAATTATTTATTACTAAGTGCTGCTCGATGCTTTTTACATATAGGTAACGAGTTAAAGAAGTTTACATTTTACGCAGTTACTGGTACAGATGCATTGACGACCAAAGATATTTTCTTAAATGAAATTGACACAATTCATACATATAATTATAGCTGTTTTGGTTTGAGTAATGATCTGGCAATTACAAGGGTAAAAAATTAAGCAATAATGAGAACAATAAATTATTACCAACAATAAATAAAACAATACTTAACAACTATTGAATTCTCTTAAATATTTTACTTTGAATTCTTTTTTCTAGTTGAAAGCAGGTTTGAATCTTCAAAATCGTAATGATTTATCTTATCTTGAAATACCGCTGAAAGAACAATTTTTTCATGGACGATCAGGATATATCGCAGGATTCGGCACTCACTTGGTTGATGATTTAAGTAAATCTCAGAGGCGAGTACAATTACGATTAAGTGCAAAAAATGGATTGTTTTTAAAATTTGCTATGGTTAGAATTGTTCGTGATGGACAGTTCAAACACTTTTTCAACGACACTGGTAATAGCGATGCAATTTGCCGTGGAAAATCACAACCTTTTGTTGAAATATGTGGAACAATGTTACCTGATCTACTATACTCACATCGAGGTGTTTGTGTGGTAAGTTGCTTACATATTGAAAAAGTATACAAGGCGTATATTATTAATTATAGCATTCATAAATATAATACAATACTTTTAAAAATAGTATATTCGTATATTTTTATTAGATGAAAATGTTTCGCAGCAATAAAAAAATATAGGGAGTTAATGAATGAGATTTTTTTTAACAATTTCGTATCTAAATCGTAAAGACTAATGAAGAAAAATATATCTTAAGACTTTCCTACAATAGAAATTAGTTTTACATAATATTCCTTTATATTCCATATACAAAAAGATGAAAACAAATAAGTTTTCAAAGATACACAGAGAAACCCCAAGAGTACTGATATAATCACCAGAGATGCTGATGTATGTAATAGGGATGTGTATTACAAGAATGCTTATGCATGAACCTGTCAATCACAATAAGTATGTGTGAGTATGTGTCGTTAGAATCGCATGAATTGCGAGCAAACCCATCGGTCGACAGAAGGCTACAAGTCACTATAAGCCACGGAGCAAGATCCAACTCTCTTAAATAAAGCACTTACAAAAGTAAACTTTAACTAGTTATTACTCGACCCCTGACAATCAGAATCTTACTCACAGAATACAACATAACGGAACCCATAGCACATTTGTCTACCGAACTTCGGGTGCGTACAGACATGAGCAACTGAAATAAGAACAAGTAACGCTACTAATGTTATTATTATATGCGTAAGCGTAAGATGAATGAATAGTCAGATGAACTATACTCATATGCGGATCGATAGACGCCTATCCGCATTTGACCTAGTATTTAATATATACTAAATACATTGTTTGCTTTTTTCTAGAATCAATAGTCGCACGTATTTCAGACGTTAATTGCATGCACGACATGTGCTAAATGACAATTTGCTGCTACATCATTTTTTGTATTCAATTGGCGATAATTAAATGATACATTTATTTGAAAGAGAATGCGGTCTTTTATGGTAAATATTAATATGAAAGTTACTAAACTAGAATAATACTTATTGCAATATAATAAGTTAAACTGGGCAGAGTTTTATAACTATAATAGTTAACTTAAAAGTTCCTCATTGTAGATGCGATTATCACTTATTTCAATTATCCACATTAGAATACCAAAAATAAGACGTATTTAAAAATTAAAAAGAAAATGACATTGGATACATAAAAATGTATGTAAGAGAAATACTTCACGAGAGATTATCCACGTCAATATAGATTTTAAATCATAAATAAAGTATGAGTCAATCTTCATCTAAGACTCGAAGTGACTGGACGTGTTTCCAAATGCTCAGAACGAGATCTGGAAATCTTACTGCTTTGTTTATATACAAGAGCTTAAATATTAGAGTAGTCCGATACATAGTTCTCATAGTAATGGCTTCACAATCGGGGGACGAACATAATCAATTATTCGTACGTTTAAAATAGACTTACCAAATAACGGTAGTTATGCAACGGCAGCATCATTTAAAAGAGAACAAGGAATAATACTCAACTGTGTTGATGATTTAAATCTAACCGACTACATATGTGCCATCGGTAACTTAGTAGAAAAAAATGTGTTAAGTGCTTCTAGAATTTCGAATAATCGAATATGTGTGTGTATGTAAACAGCAAAGAACTTGTGAGTCACATAACAACAAATCAAACCTGTATAACAGATAACGAAAAACAAGTAAATCTTAGACCGCTTATTTCTCGCAACAAAAGGATAATTTTTTTTAATACTCCGACAGAACTTCCAATTTTTGCCCTTGAAAATGTAATCGTGGAGCTACAAGTAAAACCTGTATTTACTATTACAACGTTACGAACCGGCATCAGCAAAGAAGGATATAGCCACGTTGAGAGCTTTAGACGACAAATTTATGTTAAATCGGAATATGTCGAAAAAATTCCAGTAACTTTCAGAATAAATTTCAATAACATGGACTACTACATATTTGCGAGCACAGAAGTATTAAAATATTTTATCTGTAATATAGAAAGACACTTGGCGAGAAATTGCAATAGCTCCCCAACTATTACTACAGAAGAAAAATAATTGAAAACGAACAGTAAACACATCAGTGAAATCAATAATAGAATGAATAAAACAAATATGAAACACATTAATGACATCAATAATATAAGCCCTGCAGATAAATACACAGTCATAAAATTTAATAGAAATAAAGGAAACAGATATAGCACCAAAGTTATCACTATCAGAAACATCAAATCAAGACAAAAAAAGAACTCATTCTTTCATAAATTCAAAAGAACCACAAAGCGAACAACATATAAGAAAAAGAAGCTAAACTAATAATATATAAAAAAATATAAGTGAAAAATGAAGTACTGGATATAAATTAACACACAAATAGCAATGATTCAAAAAAATTAAAACTAACCCAAGATGACCTACTTGACACAAAACTTCAATCCATAAAAAATTATTTAAACCACGGACACACCTTACTAAACTATGACCAGTTCAAAAATTTCTTGGAGAGCAGCAAAGGTGTTCGGAATATAGTAACGGCAATAGATCAATACACAAATAATACAAATGAATTCATTAAATTCTTCGAAAATGATATTTATCCAAATGTTCGCGATTCCAGCATTAAACGAAGATTAAGACAAAATAAATCCTAACCAGAATTATACACCTAATAGTACACCACTATGTACTCCTGAGAACTCTGATTTCCAACCAATTTAAAACCATTTCTGACAAAGCTAAATAATAACTAACAAAAATGATCAGTATAGAAAAAAGAAAAATATTACAATGGAATATTAATGGAATAAAAAATAACTACGAATTGTTATAAGAATTGCTAACAAAAAATAATATAGAAATCGCTTGTGTCCAAGAAACAAATTTTAAATATGAAGACATAATTAAAATAAAAAATTATATATGTTTCACTAAAAATAGAAAAAACTGTGTCAATGGAAGTGGAGGAGTAGAAATACTCGCAAAATATACATTATACAACCAAAACTTTCCACTAAATAACAATATTGAAGCTATTTCAATTAAGGCTCAAATTGAAAATCAAGAAATATACATTTGCAATATATATATCTAATTAATCGCTTCAATCTAAATATATTAGAACTCTAATATATTAGAATTGAATATATTAGAAATTCAAGAAAATGCCAAATTTGCGAGTCAACTTAAATTTTCCCGGATAACGAAGTTATGATCTACGAGTGACTTAACAGTCATAAAATGCACTTACACTCTAGAAAAATAAAATACTCGAATTAAGTCCAACAACAAAACTAAATAGATATGATCAAGTATTCATATGTAGACTACGTATCGGCCATACGAAATCAACCCATCAATACCTTATAAGCAAAGAATGCAATGTACCACTAACAACAAAACATATCCTAATCGAATGTCAAAAATACTATACTGAAAGGAAGAAAAGTAAAATCAAAGGCAAAACCATCAAAGAACATCTAAACAAATGCTAGGAGTACAAAAACATGACAAATTTTATCAATAGAATTAACATAAAATAGTTATTATAAATATTATTATAAGTTCATTAAATTATACTAAAATATTGTAATACAGATACCAAACCTGTAAATAAAATGTATATAATGTAACACTATGTAATAGTAACGGTCGCTAATACTCATTATTACTTAATACTCATAATTATGAGGGATGCAACAATAAATAAAGCAATAACAAAAAAGTATGAGTCAGGTAGCCAAAAGTGTGAAGTACAGAGAAATGAGATAAAATGGTAAAAAATTGCAATACCTGGAGCTTACAATACCAACTTTGAAATAGTTGTCCTAAGAGAATGGGCACTGTCAATACAATGTAAGTATTATACCACTCACAACAGTAGAAGAGTTTCATAAAATTTTTGCATGCATAAGACAGATAACCTACATATGCTTATAGCAGCTTATAGTAGCTACATATGGATAAAGATTGTAGCATGCAGTGCATCTGACATGAATTATTATCCGATGTGAATAGTACGTTTACAATTTTATTAAGTTTGCCCTTTTCTAATTCTAAAAACTGATCTTATTAGTATCGCACATAGTCATTGGAAATAAAATAAGTGTAAATATCGAAGAACGATTTACGTAACTTTAGTAAAGTAACTGAATTTCGATTCACAGGGCTGGTTATAGGTGCAAAATTTAAACTGTAAGAAAATTAAAGATAAATAAATTAAAAACTGTAAGAAAACAAAAAATACAAAAAGATAATATCAATAAAATCAATAAAAGATGGCTGGAGTACATTCTTTGTCACTTTGTTTTAGATATTTCAATTTTCATACTGATTATGGAGAAAGTGTGTCTATAACAATTAATTGCAAAATAATATTTCAAACTTCATTTTCTCATCAATAATTTCTCTTATAAAATAAATATGATTCAATGGTTTCTGTGAAAAGGAAACTGTAATTTTATTAATATACGTAAAGAATGTATGTGTATGCGTGTTCATACAAGTTTAGACGTATGTATATATGTGTGTATAAGTGCCTGTTTATACAAGAAACTTTTTTATAATTTTATAGTCTTTTTATATAACTTCTTATCAATTTTTATATTTTACAGGCAGATTATGGCGCACCACTTGTTATTGATAATACAGTTGTAGGAATTGTAAGTATGCCTAATTATGATTGCAACGATACAAACGAAGGAGCTATTTATACAAAAGTAGGAAATTTAAAACATTTCATTGAGGGATTAAAAGCAGCAAGACCTATAGAAGGTACAAACACTTTTAGGAATCCTATATTTATAGGTGATCGGAGATTTCGTTATATTACACCAACAGAAAATTAATTTGTATCGATGGTATATATGATATTTTTGTTTATATTGTTAAATTATATTATCTAAAATAAATATTCTATTATGAGTTTATATAAATAATAGTTTTAAATTAAATTACAGCAAATATAAAACACAATTCAATAAAAAATCTTAAGTATTTGCATCCAACACATTTGATATACATAAATGGATAAAATTGAATACTATACTTATATTATATTATTTATATTAGTATTTAGATATATTTTTTGTCTTTCCAAAATGTTTTATGAAGTTGACGATTTTTCAAAAATATCTCTAAATATGCTTTTTCCAAAATACTTTTTAAATAATGCCCTCAATTGACTGAAATGTGACTTGCATATAAAGGACATAATAATAAATTGTGACAGAAGAGAGCAAACTACGCTTGCCTCGGGCGGCAAGTGTATTCTCGTTGAACACGCCATTGTTCCTAAGTGTCACATTTTCCAAGACGAAGGGCATTCTCTTCTTCAAAGAAGTGCGAAAAAACCTAGAACTCATGAAATGAAAAAGTATCAAATTTTTGCTTCTGTTCTGGTTATGCTTTTATAGAGCGAGCAGGTAAAATTACTGTATCATAAAGTATAATTCAATGGATTTGAAAATATATAATATTATCGGTTTCTCTTAAAATTAGTTCTGCAGTTTATTTGAATGTCCTAACATTAAATTAAATGATCGTCTTATAATTTGAAATGGATAGAGTATGAAGGTGGGTAACAGAGGGGGAAGCTCCCGCCAGAAATTGGTGGGTGGACTCCTCTTCCAATAAAAAGAAACAAGAATAATCAATTGAAAATTATAAGATTTTTTCATAATGCAATCTTAAAATAAAATTTAGCAAAAGTTAATAGCTTAAAAAAGAGAATTAAAAATTAAAATTAATTTTTTCAATATGATATACATCAATTTTAATAATAAAAAAAATATTATAATAATTTTTATACACAATTTCATACAGAATACAATTTTATTTCATTTTAAGTTCAAATCTAGAATACCCACAATTCAAATAGAATGGTTGTCCCTCGGTCGAGTGGCCCATATAAGCCCACACGTCGTAAATGCCAGAGGTTACGCAGTCATGGAAAACAGAGGATTCTACCTCTGTTCACTCGCTTTTTCTCCCTAGAAAGAAAAAGTTCAAATCTGTTTTCTGATTAGTCGAGAAGAGTCATAAACAGTTTTACTCCCTAGTGAATAAATGCAGTATTTTAAAACTCTCTCCAAACAACATAGAAAATCGTATTTTACGTCATGAGTGCGAAAAAAAAATGAAAATTAAAGATATATTTTTTCTGTCTATATCTTTCGGAAGAGGGAAAGATTTCTTGATTTAATGATGAGAAGCTTTGCTTTTTAAAACAGATTTTTATAAATCCATAGGGGATTTCGTTATGTTTTCGTTTGTGTCATATATTTATTTAATGTATAGCTTTTCAATACAGAATATAGAATTTTATTTGCATGGTTAAAAGAGATGGTTTTTCCTTTGCCCTATTAGTAGTGTAATTACAAAAAGTATGAAAAGTTCTGATAAAAATTTTAGCTAAATTCTCTATAAAAGAAAGATAAAAAAACGTGCCAATTCCTTCGTACTTCAAAACAAAAGAATATTTTGATATTGCTTTTAAATATACAATACTCTTTGTATTTCTCTATCTTGTATTAATAAATAACACTAATGGCTTGAAGACTCGCCAGTGAGGCACGTGATAATTTTTTCTTCCTAGCGGTACCATTACCTTCAAACAACCGAATATGGATATATGGACCACCCCAAGCGTCGGCTGTTCTATATTTCCAAAGTCGGCTGTTGATTCTATATTGTACTATCCGTTCGGCTTGTGTCTGATACATATTGACCGAACGGTATGTACCAGATTTTTGCGGTACTGCAGTGACCGTGCTTCTCTTTCTGCAATCTAATTGGGGTAAATCGTCAGTTTCTTCATTGTTATAGACTAGCCACATCTGCTCCATCCTCATTTCATCTTTACTTCAAATGAACTTAATTGGTTGAAGAATTTGATTGGTATATGGATTCTCTGTGGATATTATTTTACAATATTTACTGTCCTGCTATTCTTTGGAAATGGAACTAAATTTACATGCTCTTCTACCGCAAACTTTTAACATTTGCAACATATTTTATATATGTTATTGATACATAAAATATTGTATACAAGTAAGAAAACAAATAATCAAGTTTCATTGTCCAAATATATTTAGTTGGAGAACTTGCACCAAATTCCACAAAAGAGAAGGGAAGAAGCAACGAAATATATATTCTCTTGTTGACAGACCACGTGACAACCGCACTTAACAAGACTTCCAGGAAGCCAAAGTCATTATCTACAATTATATGAGCAGCCTAGTAAATCAATCAATGGGCAGTCTATCTCAGAAGTTGACTGGTTGTGACATGTATCTGTATTCTATTGTATAATTCTATAATAAAGACCTATCAATCCTACAGGTATTTGTGTTAATTCACTAACACAAGAACATCTCTTTTTTGAAAAGTCGCTCAAGGCCAAAAGACCGACGATATATTTGGCACCCAACGTGTTGCTTGCAATGTCAAAGGATACCAAGGAATAAGTCGGTATCAAGGATCTCCAAGAAACACAGCTTGAGTAGGAATACAGATCGAAAGGCATGGTAGAGCTTAATCAAAAAAGGTCGAGAAGTCTACGTACGAGATACAGGCTTGAAGGCCTCATTACAAGAAATCCAGAAATATAGACATACTAGAATACAAGAAAGAGGGTAATTTGTAATATTACTCACACTCTTTCTCATTACTCATTAACCCTTAAGATCTTCCTCAAGCGAACAATCAGTTCGATCAGAAGTGTCAGACTACCACGCGCCCTTCATGTAAGAAATAAGAATAAAAATAAAACCTGGAACAAAAATGGAGGGTAAAGGATTTATTCAAGGAATAGTTAATAAAGTATACTCTGTAAAAGATATAAATGCAACAAGTACTCTCACAGAACAAAGGTGATAATATATTTACTACGTACAGAAAATGCGCAACTGATGAATCAACTACAGATCCTTCAGCAACAAATGATGCTAATAATAGAGCATCAAAAGATAACTCCTATTTGAAGTATGAAAGGATCACAGGCGACCCCCATCTGCACGCAAAACGTAAAAATACAGCCAATGCTCAGCACAGAAAGACATCACTTTTTAAGGAAATTTCTCATTGAAATAAGGGACTTCGATGAATCTACAGACGTCGAATCGTTCTTGTTTCAAGTACGTGCCGCCATTTTCCAAATTGATAGCAGCCCAGAAAGAAACTCTTCTCTGCGGAAAATAATAGCGCTAAAATTAAAAGGAGAAGCACAGTGCGTAATAGAAAGAAATCGCGAAAAAGAGTCGCTACTCTTGCAGTATTAAAATAATCTTTGCAAACCGTCTTTGGAACAATGGAACTTTCCTACGACCACTTATCAGAAGAAAGAAACTCCATGCAACAAAGCCCGTTCGAAAACATTCAGAATTTTGTCAGTCGATTTAAAGAAACGGATAAAAGAATCCAGATAAGTATCGACGAAATGTCTGATACGCAACGAGATTCGAAGAATTCATCCGAACACTCAAGCCTGAATTACGACTAGCCATCAAGATAAGACAGACCGAAAGTCTCGCTGTCGCATTTCAGATAGCACAACAGGAAAATAAAGAGTTATTAGATTATGATCATCATGTTAAAGAATACAAGAGGAGATAAGATATTGGCGCCCAAAAATTTCCAATCACGAGGCATCATGTAACCACCTCGCCCGCGTAGTAACAATAATTCGCACAGTGTAATCCATTATCTAACTTCTGTAACATTTCAGGCCATCTAGAAAGCAGATATTTAAAGAAAAATCCCGCCCTAATGGAAAATTACGAAAACCCCTTATGTTCGGAACCCGAGGAGAATTATCCACCCTCCTAGGACGACGATATTGGCATCTGTATATCAACCACAAAGGCCTTTATCGCCCAGCAAGATTACTCGTGGATTTTTGAGTATCAGAGTCATTAATTATATCAGCACTCCCCGATCAAGAAAAATGTAAACCCGAGCGTCTACCCCTTAAAGGAACACTTCGATTCCATCTATTAGATGGATTACACAAAGTACTAGGATATTGCACTCTAAATTACTTAGAAAAAGATCATAAATTTAACGTAGTAAGTGAAGGATTACACTTAAAGGCGGATGGAATATTAGAAAAGGATTGGTTACAAAATTACAGTGTAATAATTGATAGTGCCGCAAATAAAATATCATTAAAGTGATAAATACATATTTAATACATATTTAAACATAAATACATACTTTATTAACCTTTAAAGGACCGGGTGTTGAGATTTCGAAATCTCCTTTGAAAGTGCCCAAATTCATATCTTGTATCACCCATCTATGTACAATAGTCCTATAATGGACCGAACCGATATATCGGCTCTCCGGCCCTGGAGGGTCATGAAAAATTTTTAGTTCGGTAAAATAAGAGGAAAATCATATTCTTCGGTTTTGAGATGTACTGCATGTAAATCTGGAGATTGATCGGTCATAACTGCTCATAATCACGGTCATTCGAGGTCAAACAAGGTCACTTCAAGGTCAAATGCAGAAAGTATCATATATGTCACTTATATTATTTCTTCTAGAATAAATATCTTGTTATAATTGTACGATATAAATTATGATGATATAAATTCGTTTCTAGCAAAAAATATTCCAATAATTTTACTGGCAAACTACTTTCACGAGAATATATTCAGAAATTTATCTGAATAATGATATTGAGAGAAAATTCGGTATCAAGCGCTATCAAAATCTAAAAACCAATTTTAAATATATCCCTGGGTATATGCTCAACCTGATCTTGGAAAAATCATTCTTCTCTCTATTTATTTGAGGTCAAATTTACGTAAAACCCGAAATCAGTGACTCCAAAAACATAAAGATATATATTTTATAATGATTCAAACCATATTGCTAGGTTGACCATCAAATGACTTTTATTGACCTTAACTCTGAAGTGATCAGGTCAAACCTACTTCACATAAGAACTTAGCGCATCAATTTACTTAATGATAAAGAGATGTCCTAGCATTATGTTTTTCAGCCGATTATCGGCTTTCCAGCCCTTTAAACGTGAAAACAAATACAACTGCAGCATGTAGCATCTATAGAAGTTCCGGTAAAGAAGATCGAGCACTATCTCGTGGGACATCCCTGCATTCAAACTATATACTGAAGGACTATATATATATTTCCCTCAAGAAGAAACATCCTCTGTCAGGTGTTTAAAGACAAACCAGCCTGCAAACGCAAACAACGCAAATAAAAAAAATGAAATAATAAATATTTGATGCACCAACGCTAGTAATTCACTCCTGCAAGTCATATCTTAAAAAATCTCGAGATAGCGAAATTGATGTATGGAAAACTCGCATCACTTCACCCAGCATCTCGTAGGCATTAGCCGCTAGACTACCTGTTACGTTCCGCAAGGAAGCTCTACACCAAGTGTACGAGAATGGATCTCGAAAATATGAAGCTTTCTCTGTTCGCGCCCTTAAGACAACACAAAATGAAAGAATTAATAAATTAATAGAAACCATAAGAGTTTCTCACCTATCTCAAAAGGAGGCCGAGCTCATTCGGAATCTCTGTCAGGTGTACGCTGATATATTCTGTTTAAAGGGAAAAACTACCCCTGCTGTTCCTTGAGTACAAAATCAGATCCAATTGGAAACGCTTTTGCCCATTAAAAGTTTATTGCCACCCTTTAAACCTCAGACTAGAAATGGATAAGCAAATTCGAGAATTTAAAGAAAAAGATTATAGCATTACTGCAGTCCAGTCTGGATAGTTCCAAAGAAAATGAACCCTTCCGGAGAAAGGAAATGGAGAATCATAATCGACTTTCGCAATCTAAATCAGTATACGCTACAGGATAATTACCCCCTACCACTGATCGAAGAAGTCTTTGATCAACTTCAAGGTATAAAATATTTCAAGTGCCTTCGATTGATCAAGCGAATTTTATTCAGTGCAAATAGCACTTGAAGACAAAAAGAAAACCGCATTCTTAACGTCTTGAGGACACTGGCATTTCAAAAGGATGCCCATGGAACTCAAAAATGACTGACACTATGGTGTCTATCTAGCCTACCTTACCGAATACGGTCCTGACTCTTGGGTACCTCGTCGGACTATGATCGTCACCACCGATGCCGAGTACGGATATAACGGGAAATAATGAAATTACCCCAACTACTGGAGCCCCCTGGTAATATCCGCCAGGCGCAAGGCCATATCCGCTGCTGGCGTTTCTGCAGCACTACGTCATTACACCGCATCCAGGATGGGCAAACACATCACCAATGGCTGATGATTACAGACATCAGCACGAATCCAACACAAATAATCAATCATACGCCTGATCCACTGACATGTTGTTTAAAAGAAACAATAGCTCACGTTTCTGAAATAAAAAGATATCACCCTTCTAACATCACTCCTACTTTTCCCTCCGGTACCACTAGTAACCAGGCCATATATGCAGAAAGGTGTAGGTAGAGACAGAGGACTACGTAATTCGGTATTAGACCGAAGAATCGCGCAGACACGAGGACGCGACCCCTATAGGTCTAACCTTCACCAACGAAGAAGCGAGGGGATTAGCTCCAACGAACGAGATTTAGAGGCTGGAGAACAAAAGATATCAGACCTGATTGCGTTCAGCCCGGACGCAACTTAGGAGATCATCGTGGAACAGGAAAAGCCAATGACTATAATTCCGGCCATTAATGCATCGTCTACATTGTTCCTGCTATGCACGAGCATACCTCCACTCGATGAACCCCGCCAATCAAAGCCCTCCCACCCAAATCCTATCGATACTATGACCATTGAACCATATAAGAAACTTCCTTACCCTTCTAGGAAACCCCGAAGAAAACGGATTGGATATACAATCCGTTTAAGAAACTATATGAGGACTCATCGTGATATGTTGATCAGTTATTTCAGAAAGACCGTGTATATATATGCTACTGTGTAAAATATGAGTAAGACTTTATTTATAACTTTTGAAATCTTTATTTATTCTTCTAAATCTAATTCATCCACTTTCAAAACGTTTTTTATAATCATATTCCAGAATGGCCATAAGTTCCTACCTCGATTCGACTTTTATTTCTTCAATCGACTCGAAACCGTGTATCCCAAGTGGTCTTTTGAGTTTACTCAGAAGCCAGAAGTCACATGGTGCTAAATCAGGCGAGTACAGTGGTTGCGGAATAATACTGGTTGGATTTTTGGCGAAATGATCACATAAAATCAAAGCAGTGTGAGCTGATGCATTATCTTGATGCAAACATCAAGAGTTGTCTTTTCATTAATCTGGCCTTTTAAGACGAATATCTTCTCGCAAACGACAAATAATATTCTTTGTTAACTGTTTGGCCGGTCGGAAGGAATTCATAATGCACAACACCACGATAATTGAAGAAAACAGTGAACATAACCTTCATTTTTGAGCGACTTTGACATGATTTTTTCGGTCTCCGCTCTCCTTTGATATGATATTCGTTTTACTGATCGGTTGTTTCTGCATCGTATGCATAGAACAAGTCTCATATCCAGTTATTAAACGTTCCATGTTGTCCTTACAGTCCGAAACCATCGTTTAACAAGCCTCCATGCGAGGCTGTTTTTTCAAAAAATTGAGTGTGGCATTTTGTGACGTTGAATTTGGCATCAATAGAGATTTCACTCTTTTCAGTTACAAAATGTCTTTTAAAATAGTGTTCACTGAACTGCTCTAGTAGTCAACCGACGATTTTGCAGAACCAATTTCTATAACATTCTGAACTTTCGACGGCCGATATTTCATTTCGCGTACAAAACTTAATGCTGGTTATTGGTTGAATAATTTCAGACATTATAAAAACTCAAGAGACAACTTTTCTTTGTTCACAATACACAAGCGTAACTTTATGACAAATGAAAAAAATTGCGTAACATTTGGAACAGATAAGTCTGACACTACTTCCAACTTGAAAATAAAAACATTGATCCAAATGAATATAACTTGGGAAATTTGAATTGAAAAGTCTTACTCATATTCGTACACAGTAGTATATATAATTGAGATATTTATAACGTACTATTTCTTATGTGACTGCGATAATCTATACCTTTCAGCATATGATAACCGTGTATTCCCACCGTGTATTTACCCGTCTTGTTAATATATTATTATTCCCTATTTTTTTATAATCCCTCTTTTTATTATATTAGATAACTCTCCTGTTCATTTTTGCAACAATTTGAGAAATTACTATCACGACATATGTACGTATTTCTTATGTATCCCCTAAATTCATTTACTTTTATCTTCGTACTTTCACTGGTTTAAAATACAATTTACACTAAATTCTGGTATCAATTAAACGAGGGTAGGTTAATAAGTCTTTAAAAAAAGATAGAAAAACAATTTTTGGAGTAAATTTTTTTTATTTTTCAACGTAATCTCCTTCTAGTTCAATACACTTTGACAGACGTATCTTCAAATTTTTAAGCCTTCAAAAAAGTATGATTGTGTAGTTTCTCAAAATGAGCATTTGTGTGAGCGATGGTCTCCTCATTTGACGTAAACCGTCGTCCGCTGAGCCATTTGTTAAAATTAGGAAATAAGAAGGGGCCAGACCTGGTGAGTACGGTGGATGGTCTATCAATTCAAACTTGCGAAATTCAAACTTCAAACTTTCTTTCTCCCTATATATATATATATATATATATATATATATATATATATATATATATATATATTGCTCTCTAACTTGTCTTTGTGCGTATCAGTCATGAATTTCCTTAGTATTATTATTCTTATATACATACATATACATATATACATTGAGCAGTTGACACAGAGTATTGAAAATACAAACTCAGTCACTGGAAAAACGTAAACGTAGAAATGGAACGAGCGGTACATCCAGAAGGAAAAGGGAACGAGTGTAGAATATCACTCATGATACCATCTAAGTTATTAATTACCGGGCCACCATCATGTGAACCGCTCTCCATTATTGCAATCGAGATAAGCGGCAAATACTATCGCACTAATTATATAAGTAGCTGCCCCACGCAACCGTCCCGACCACCGCAGCCATACGTATCTTCCCAGCGAGTGGATTCGACTGTCGATAGAGCGTGTTAACTAGCATGAATCTGCTCGAAATAGTAGTAGCTTGAAGCCAAGTCACGCATAATTGAAACGATGCTTAAACTAATATTTAAATAAACGCTTTATTCTTGATGAATATTTAAATAAATGTTTATTTGAATATCCTTCTGTTCCTTTTCTGGCGTATTCTGTACATGGTAAATAATTTGCCCGATTGCAATCATAATATTTAACTTTCTTATTATTGTATTAGATAATCCAACTGTCCCCTGGCGAAGCATAAAAAATTAATTTGTATGATTGCATTTAAATTTCCATTTTAATGATCTTTCTAATAAAACGGCTTTTCCAGAAAATATTCTTCATATTTTCATATACTTGGTAAATTCTACAATTAGTTTTATTATTTGTGTATTTACAATAGAAACCTTTAGCAAATACTACTGTATTTAATCAAAGCTAAACATTGGTTTCTACAATTGTTAGACTGCTTTTCCAAAATATTTGTACTTTTCCTACAAAAACCTTACATTTATATTTTATTCAATCTTTGATCAACCAAAATATAGAGTAGAATTAAATAGAATGAAAAGAAAAATATTAGTAAATGATAAGGAAATATTGTTAACCGCTGAACAAAGAGACATATTTATAATTAATTCATTTTAAAAAATTCACCCATTTGTTAAGTTGCACATTGACCTGCACAGAATATAGCAAATATTTCAACAGATAAGAGATAAATTCGATACGCATTATAAAATAAAATACTCTCATTAAATGATAAGAGAAATACTGTTTTTAATAATGAAGTAATATTCCATTGCTTAAATTTAATTTTTGAATTTGAAATAATGAATAAAATATTATAACGAAAGTCAATGTAAATTATTAAATACAATTGGGCTTATCTGTACAAACAGATAATTACTGTTCTTGCAGCCAATGATTATTCATTTATGTAAATTGGAGACTAATAAGTATAATAACCTTCATCTTTAAGATTAAAACATATATCCTTTTATTAAATAATTATGGTTTCTTAAAGAGCAGAGTGAGTTTCGATTAATTCTATAATAAATACTTGTCATTCTTTTTGAGCGTACAAGTAGTAGAAATGTGTTATCATGCATGTTTTATCATGCAACTTATGTTTTAATCTTCTACTTAGAAAATTTTGTACTTACATTATATTCTGTATTATTTTAAACGGCATCTTAGCTATAGAAAAATATCGCAGCATTCTAAATATTTCGAAACTTTTACAGTATTCCAAGGCTCAACGCATTTCTAAACATATTTTACTTGCAATTATAAAAATCACAGCTACATTTATATCGCTCGGCACATATAGTTATAGTGACATTAAACTTAACTATTCTACTTCCGTTGATTGATCTAAATCAAAGGAATAAATATTTTTATCGATTGTGCAGTCTGTTGAACAAACTAAAATAATATTATTTTGATAATTATGATGACAATTAAGCTATCTTTGTAATTACCTTCGCATAATTTAAAATGTCAAACCTAAAATATTAAGATCAATTATAATGATTGTAATAAATTTCATATTAGTCGAACAGGTAGATATTTAGAAAAGCTACTCGTAATTTATAAGCATCAAAATAGTTAATATAACCCAAATATTAGAATTAAAAAAAAATTGTTTTAATTTTCTACATTCCATTGATTTGGAAAATACTGAAATTTTGGAATACGGTTTTAAATATAAATATAAGAGGGCGAGTCATCAAAGTATTCAGATTTTAACAAATGAAAATGATGTAAATTTAATGGCAGCATTCAGTAAATTTGATCTTATTTATCATTCTTCATGAACTTTAATACGACAAGGTAGATATATAAGTAAAGTGATATGGCCATTTTCATTAATAGATTGATCTTTCATTCCTTAAAAATATCAGGTTTTACAGAGATTTTTGGTAAAGGAAACAGCCAATTTATTCTTTACGAACAAAATTAATTTGGATTTTATTATTTCAGCATTTGTAATTATATTTCAGATTCTTGAAGAGAAGTGATTATGAATAAGGATAGTCTGACATTATAATTATAATCGTTGGTTAAAAAAAACGGCATTACCGATAAAAATGTTTATAAGGTGTTTTATATTTCATTATAAAGCCTCAAATTTCCTCTACACATTGTTTTTGGAATTTTCTGAATATTTGTTAATTATTTAGATTTTTAGAATTCTTTATAGTTCACTATTAAAATTTCATCATTTATGTTGTATACTTATATGTACATTATTTTACACTGACAATGATAGGCCCCAACATACAGTGGTGGATTTAGTACAGATATGAACAGGTCCTTTGATTACCTTGAAAATGATCCCAGTAGAGTTTAAGGATATGACGATTTTCCATTTCAACTATAACGTATTACTTTACTTTAATATTACTTGACTTTTTGTTAATTTGAATATGGAGGGAAGTCGGAAATTTTTTAAATTAAATCACCTATTTTAGGCGCTGACTATTTTAGGTGAAATTTTCACCATTTCCAAAATTTGTATCATGCTACGTTATCTTACATCATCTTACATTATACAGCTTTGTATAGTATCATTTCTCTCAATATTGAATAATGTTTTGTATATCCCTAAATAATATATCATTTCGAATTATCGAAACACTTTTAGTAAGTTACCAAACATTAACACATTGGAAATCATATATAAATTAAAAATTATCTACAAAATATTTAATACTTTCAGTAATATTTATTAATATTTATTAATATTTTATTCTAGAACAATAATAATGTATATTTTATTTTAAATAATGTTAATATATGTTTTCAATGTTTTAATATTACTTTAATACTTTGAACTACAATATCACAATTCTGTTGCGAAGCTGTGGTGGAATTATTACGTGTTTCCTGGCATAACTAAAGAATTGTAGTAGCTATATAGTAACGAACCAGGCCTGATCCCAAATTAGACGAAGTAAGAACTGCGAAGCCACATTGTCCAAAACAAATTGCTGCCATGTGAAAAGCTCTAAAAAAGTTGTAATGTCACGAAAGAGTGGACTAAACTGAATATATATATGATTGATTTGCATTAACCATTGGCAATTTAGACTATCGCAATTAATTAATTAACAGTAATATTGCCTTATGAAAAGTAGAGTCACGATCAGTGTACATACGAGAGAGGATATAAAAGTTTTTCCAATTGTTGAACCTAGATTCCGTTCCTTATCCGGAAGTTAATATTGACCAGATCCCGAAATGAATTAGTAACTTTATGTGTTTAATTATAGAACTCATAAATTCGTTTTCCCCTTGTGCAAGAGTCTATTTTGTATTCTATATTCTTCACTAGTGATTAACACTAATACAAAAGTGTCTTGGAGTATATATAGAAATAGAGGAGCATTATTACATATTGGCTCCAAGCAGTCTGGAGTAGAGCATTGCGTTTCTAGTGAAAAAAGTGTTCTCTTCATATATTCGAGGTTTCTTCTTGAAGAAACGTTTTTGGTGAAGCGTACAAGGGAAGTCCAGATTCATTGCTTAATCAAGCACTTCTATCTGAAGTACATATAAGAAAAAGTTAATACCTTAGCTTTATTGTTCAAATGGATATTGATTCTCTTTATTTTTATTCAAATACTATATTAAACAATATTGCGTATTTTCTTCGCTATTTAAATACCATTGCGAAGCTTCTACTTATTGACATTTTCACTACATCTAATTTATCTCAGGGATTTCTGATAAATAAATCATATACATATACATATACATGTGAAAGAAAATCATGATCCCTTGCGCATCCGTCATTATATGCCATTGTGCTTTATCTTCACGAGACCGATCTGTATAGCATATCGTATTTAGACTTAAAGTTGAATGATCGTTATTGATGCTTATGAAGTGAGCTATTTTTTAAATCTTCACCACGTAACATCGATTCAAAGCTCTTGATCCTCGCGGTTGAAGCAAGCACAGTGCTACACCAGCGGAATGCTAGTCAAGTACTCGGTTACATGTAAATATTAGTTTTCCTCCCCCTCTCTTCCCTTTACAGCGGGTATTATCAGCATCATTGCCCCTGGTCTGCATACTTGTGTCATCTATTGTTTTCTTGTATCCATTATTTATTTGCTTATTATATTATTAATCAGCTAGGTAACTAATAACTCTTTTACTGAGGGTAGATCTATTTTGTTAAATTCTTCCGAAAATTCGGAATTGTTATTTATTTATAGACGATCTTTCACGTACGAATTCAACTTCATCGATAAGGTAAGCAACCCGTATATATTACTAAATTTCTACGATTCCATTACTTCTAAAGTAATTGTGTACTGTACTGATCTGACAACAAAGATTATACAATAATTTTATGACTTTTATATTAGTTTCATCTCGTGATAGATATTTTACTCCTTTTTTCTTAGAAGTACACTGTATAGATTTTATATAATAATGAACTTCTTTATTTAGAGCTGCAATGGATTTTGAAATTTCTCTAAAAATTTTGCGCGAGTTCAATACATAATCATTGAAACCATTTACAATATTCATATAGGTGCTTAATGAGTTTCGATATTCTTTGTTTCCTCATTAAATGTGTATATTTGATTAAAATAGAGGTACCGTTCTAATTATCTTAAGATGTTTAAAATTAAATAAAAAAAGAATTACTTCTAAAATTGAACCTGTTAAAAATAATATAGTTCAAACTTGTTGTACACCCCATATGCTGATGACTCTTATATAAGTAAATACAGGAAGTATTTTCATTTTCTATTTACAGTTGATTTTAGTAATATATAAAGAAATTATTATCTTAAATCAATCGGTAAGTAGAAGTATTTTAAGCATACTAGACATAAAGATTAGATTGAAAATGATTTACTTTTATTTATGTTTTCCTTTTCTTTTTATCTTCAGTATTTTTTCAGTTGAGGATGGTAAGTAATTCCGAAACTGTTCGGTTGATATATTAGCGAACATTACAATATTAAATTAAATATATACATATATATATATATATATATATATATATATATATATATATTAAATTTAATATATATATAATTTTATATATATATATATATATATATATATATATATATATTAAATTTTATAATAAGATGATTTAATTTTACATTTATCAATAGACCTGTGTATACGTACTCATGCGGTCCTCTAAATATAAAATATAGCTATTTTATGGATAAAAACTGAAGTAAAATATATAGACAATGAAAAATAATTATTATTTAGGAAGTTTGCACAATCTCCAATCATAATATCGAAAACCTTCAAACAGATAATCTAATATGTAAACAGGGCTTTGGTATTCTATACAGTATACATTTATTTTTCAGAGTCTTCAGTTGTCAATGTTTTTTCGTAGCAGGCTTACAAGGAATTAAAAATCATTCACTGATACTGAATGTCATAAAGCAAATATATTGTATTAAATTATTTTCTAATGTTTCTAAAAGAAATATTTGGGATTAAAGGTGATGTTGCGATTACGATCACACGATAACTACTCGTTCCTTATAGACGGAGTATCAGTAACTTTCTAAGAAGTATAGCATAGAAAATAGAATATCATTGATAAGCCATTACATCAATTATTTATTATTAATTAAAAAAAATTTTTTAATAACCAAATGTGTTTGCTATAATCGAGTTAAATTAATAGCTAAAGTATATGAAAATTAATAGTTAAATGACTTTATTTTTTTAGGAAATAATGAACATTTATCGAGGTATATGTAATATATTATCTTAATATTTTTAAAAATCTACATGGTAACTAGCTATCTATTATTTTTAATATATATCTAGATTTAAAGGTAATAATTATTTTCCTCTGAGAATTGCAAAAGAAAAGTAACGATTCTCAGATGAGAATTAAATAAAAGTTGGCTGACGGTCATTTAAAGTTTATCGACATCGTCAACAATCGAAGATTCCATACGTGTGTTCTTAGAATGTTTAAAATTTAAAAATAGAATGTATTAATATTTACAAGTATAAAAATTGCAATAGAATAATTGTTAAATTACTTATTTTAGCATCAAGTTTGAAAATGGAAGCAATTATGGGTGGATACCGTGCATCGGAACCATATTTTAAATATCACGCTGCAATAGTAGGAAAATATAACTTCACCCATCATTATTACTTAGTTTGTAGTGCAGGTATCATTAGTGATTTCTTATTAATATCTGCTGCTCGATGCTACGTACATGCACATAACGAATTGAAAAAGTTTGTGTTTTACGCAGTCGTTAAAACATATCTATTGAAAACCAAAAACATTATTCTAAATGAAATTGACAAAATCTATACAAATAACTACACCCATTTTGGATTCAATAATGATCTAGCAATAGCAAGGGTAAAAATAAATAACAATAATTATAGAAACCAAAGCAACAATTAATCAATAATAAGAACGCTAATAATATTCGTGTAAAATATTTTTTAATTTTAATTTATATATACAATTGACCTACAATATTTATATAAAATATGATATTTATAAGTTTATCATTTTAGTTGAAAGAAAGTTTGAATCGTGAATATCGAGGCAATATCGCTGTTCTTGCAATACCAGGTAAAGAAGAAACCTTTCATTCACAAACAGGATTTGTCTCTGGATTTGGAATTTCTTCATTTGATGAATTAAATAAACGTTCGACCAGAGAGCAAATACGATTACAGTCCAAACTTGGCCAAGTTTTAAAATATGCAGAAGTCTTAATTATGAGTGATGGTTTATTAGGTCAGTTTCACCATGTTGATAGTAATATTTACATGTGCGATAAAATGGTTTATCCTTTTACTGAAATATGTTGTATAATGCTACCTGACCAAACCAATACACACCGAGGTATTTGCAAGGTAAGTTGTTTTAAACTACGTAATTTTTAAAAATTAGAGATAAATATTGAATTATAAATATATTACAAAACATTAACTGCCTCTCAAATCGGCCAGAAAATTTAACAATAAAGCATGATTTATGATCTTTCAAAATATGTATTATATTAAAACAAATATATATGTATATAATAGAGAACAAAATATTTGTAATCAAAAAAAGTAAAAATTATTATTACAAATGCATTAATTTTTATGATTGCTAACATGCATACTATCACATAATCAAACAAAGAATTTCGGTCTACATGCATGAAAAAAATGAGATCTCCTTAGGGCTATAAGATTTTCGATATTATTATACTATTATTGATTTATTCGTAAATTTGTGTGGTGTAGTAAAATGTGTACTTGAGATTAAAAATGTTTAACATTTTCTTATTAAATTAATTCAATTAATTAAATTAACTTCTTCTTTACTCTGATTTCTGAAGGAAATCAGAAAATTTATGTCATAACTCCCATTCAACGTTACTATATTAAAACACCGCACAATGTAATTTTTTTTCACCTATTTAGAAATTGTACATTTCTCGAATAAAAATTAAACTAATACTCATGATGATAAATTATAATGGAAATGATAATCGAATTAGGTAATCGAAATATGTAACTAGTGGTATCACATACTTATTCCAGTTGAATATATAATTAAACAAATTCCTCTATTACAAATTTGTATGCTCAATGAAATATATATATCCCTATAAGTACCTGTAATCAAAAATTATGAACAAATAGAAAAAAGTATCTGTACTATTTTGCAATTTTACATATAGTTTTAGCAACTTCAAAATGAATGTTTTAAGACCGTTAGTTAGTCTATTTTATAGAAAATTTTCAATCAAAATATACAATACAAAAAAAAATATTTTTTATGAATTTAAAGATTTTACACGAGGATGTTATCGTAATGAAATAGTATGACACCCTCGATCATATCTATTAAACTTTCCAAACCTAAATTACAGTTCCTACTATATATTAACATGTATTTTCCATAATAATAGCATTATCTATCTTTATAATTATTTTTGAGCTAAAATCTGTAGGTTGTGAGGTTATTGTTTATTGCTAGATTGAAAAAGTTAATTCTGCTTGAAAATATTACTTATCATTTGAACTTGAATGCTATAGAATAATATATATAACATCAACAATAACTGGAAAATTCCTTCTATATAAATATAATTTCTACGTCGTTTTTCAATTTTTAAGCAATAATTATTCGGAAGTTGAACAAAAAAATAATTTAAATTTATATTCATAATTTATAATGTCTTAATTCATATTTATTGAAAATTTGAAGCAAGTTGTAAAAAAGGTTTAATCCTGCAAGAACCAAATGAATGTCTCGGTTATGTTTTCTGATTTTGTTATATGTGCAAAATAAAATTTCTTACTATTATCAGTCACTAGTTAGTAATAAATATATTTTTCAGGGTGATACTGGTAGTCCACTTGTTGTTAATAATAAGGTCATAGGAGTCGTAAGCATACATAATTACAATTGTGATGATACAGTTCATGGAACTATATATACGAAAGTAACGAATCACAAAGATTTTATTGATGCAATAATGCAAGGAAGGACTTTAAATAACACAGTCATTTATCAAAATCCTCCCTATACATTTAAACATGATACAAACTCTACAGGCATGAACCAATTCATGGATATATAGCCATCGTATTGTTAACAACTTTATTAATAAATAATGCATATCATGTATATAATGTATACAAATATTTAGTAATATATTTCGAATTACTAGAATTACTAGTTAATGCTTTTTTCCTCCAAAACCAGAAAATTTTTTTATCATGCAACAACACTAATATAAACAATACTACCACATAAAATACTGATAAAGTCAATATCGATCATAAGTTTGAATCTATATTTGTAAGATTCCATAACTCTAATTCTAATCTAAACAGAATTTTAAATAATCTTGATCAAACTATGGAACAAAGCATCCAACTTCATGCACTATCTAATTGTATGATTACAGAAGCGAACGTAACGTAGCCTTTACAAATTCAACAAAAACTTATTAAGTATATTAAGAAAGCACTTATTAAAAAATTAATATGGTGATTATCCAAAATTAGAATATACATTCTGTCATGAATAAAACATTTGTGAACTATAAGTAAACTTGCAGTGTTTCGATGTATTTTCCATATGCTATCTTATTTTCCAAAAAATGCTTATCATTTAAGTTTCAGAGGTTTGATTAAGATTTTTCTGATTGTAATGATTTTTTATGATCGCTAAATCACAATTTTTCAGAAAATTTAACTTACATGTTCATAAAACTGAAATTTTATTTCTTGAAACATATATATCACCTTGATACTAGTAAAATATTTTTATACATTTTATACTTACGATTACAGATGTGCAATCTGCATACTACTTATCTTTTAGCTATTGTTATGTCCCACAAGAATAGAACTATAGGAAACGCTATAAATTTTGGGAATTCCAGCTTAATGATTTTTACACCCATTCCATTTTTGTTTTTAAAATTTTAAGACGAAGAAAAATCGAGCAATAAGTATCATTCAAAATTTGTAACCATATACCATTCTTTAGATACTAAAATAAGTTTAAACGGAAGAAAATAAAAAGAATTGACGTTAAGTAATACAGAGAGAATTTCTGACTTAACAATGGGTAGGAGAAAAAAAAAGGAAAAAAACGGAAGAAATAGACTCTATGCAAAATACTTCTCCCTATAATATAAAAAAATTGTCAAGTTGATGTGGAGAAATCGTAATACATAAACAAAACAAATTTGTGTCCACTGCATTTGAGCCAACGAACAAAATTTAGTACGCGCCTTGCGAACTTAGGCCCAATTCCTGTACGAAGGCGAAAGAGGGGCCTATGACATCAGATGATTAGTTTTTATAAACTAACAGCTCCAAAGATTGTAGAGGTTGCTCGATATAGACATTTCAACTATCATTGTTTTCAAGCCAAAAAGACCGACTAGAAAAAATAACTTTACATTTTGTTTGATAAACGCGAATAGAACATTTCTTTTAGTATTGCTAAATAATATTTTATTTAATTCATGCGTATTTATTACATCCTGTCATATAATGAAATATTATTTGTGTTCTTTATAATATATAATGTTATGCGTCAAAAATATAAGTTTAAAGTTTTTGTTCGCGACATCTGTGTTTTGCATGTGAGTTGAATCACAAAAGGAGTGCAAGTGTCAAAAAGACAGGTCGAGAGTGAGAGTGAGAGAGAGAGAGAGTGAGAGAGAGAGAGAGAGAGAGAGAGAGAGAGAGAAAGAGAGAGAGGGAGAGAGAGAGAGAGAGGGAGAGGAGAAGATGTACTCATAAATCTACGTTTCGTTTATTACACCGCGCCATTATCAATACTGTTATTGATTAAGTTATAATAATCACCACTTATATTAAAACCGTTCAAAGTAATTTAACGTCTATTTAATGTAAAAACTGAAAGCATGTTAATTAAAATTTTTCAATCGTCATTTAACATTAAAAGCAACACTTTGGTTAAACTGTGCGCGGTCACGTTTATTGCCGCGACGTGTACTGTGGCCTGGATGTCTTAGTGTGTTTGGCGATGTTAAAGCATCGACCAAGACCGAGTTTTACTTAGTCCTGGGTGGTCCCCGGCCCTTGATCTAAGAAACAACGCAGAGAAAAATGATACGATTAAATAATTATTATTTGGCCGAACCTGCGTTGCGGGCATAAATGATGAAATATTTGACCAAAGAGGTTTGTTCGAAAAGTAATACATTTTAAATTTTGTGCAAGAAATGTGTGCTCTGAACATTGGCGAGGCGCTTTCTCGAGTCGGAGGCAGAGAAGCGATTGAAAAAGTTGATGTTCTAGCGCGAGTTCGGCGGCAACTTCACGGCACAACAAATAAAAAAAAAGAATAATAGTTGCATAAAAACGTGAGTTCAGTTTATCTCTAGATGTCCATCAAACAAGGTGATTAAAATAAAACAATTTTAAATCGTTTAGTTGTTTTCATTTCAATAAATAACAAATACGTAACCAACAATGTTTTGGGAGTTTTTCTATGGCCATACAAAAGTTCTCGTAAAACCGTAAAATCCAAAGTAGTGAAGCAGGCGTGTGAAAATGAAGAAGAAATTCAGCGCGGACAGTACGAAATCTTGTAGTAATTCCTTTTTTTTATTAGACCAACCGATAATATCTATTATTTTATAGGTTTAATAGCTTTCTAGTAGGATCTCGGATCAATCTCGGCAAATTCAGAATGCTTTGAAGCCAGAATATTTCGTTAGAGCTTATGAGCAGATGCATCAAGTTCAATTCTTGCTGAATGTTTGTTCCGCTAGGTCGATTCTCTTCCTTCGTATATATATATATATATATATATATATATATATATATATATATATATATATATATAATAAGATATAACTAAAAGAAAATAAGAAAGATCTAGTATAAATTTTTTTAAAATTAGAATATGAAATATTTACTTTATATATATTATAATAATTATTACGTTAATGTTGAGTTTACATAAAAATAAATTACTTTTCAGAAGAATTCTGTTGATAATATTTAAAAGTACTATTTATAAATCTTATAATATTAGAAAATAAAGTTAATTATGTTCTTGACTGAGGTTTATTATAGAAGTGGAGAAACTTTCTATATTACGGAATATACGTGGTGATAATGGGGGGGGGGGAGGATATAAACTTGACTTATTTTTACTTCAGTGGGTTTTTTAAAAAATATCTTCATGTTCTGGTGAATTAAATGAAGTTGCGGTCTCAATGTTTTATATTGATCTCAAAAACCCTCATATTGATGCATAAAAATGCTTGAATTCTAATAAACTGTAAAAATTTGTATAAATAATTCTAAATATTTTTACATGGCCAGAATATAAATACTTAAAATTACTTATAACCAAACAAAGTAAGAATAAAATCTTTCTTTTGGAAGAAAGGCGAATCGTAACACATACATTAATTACACAATAGATAATAGAGATGTGATAATTATAGATACTATTTAGAGATTGTTAGTGCCATATATCAGAGCTAGACCAATCTTTTATCCACGAACGTTTGCCCTGTCAAGGATAACTTTTAAACAAATACGTCAATTCTACGTCACAAAGCATGTCAGCATAAATTTGTGTTAATTTGTTTAATTCACACACTGTAACATTGGCAAGACACCTAGATAGAAGTTTTTTTATCTCCAGTTCAACATTGCTGTTTAGCTTTTGAATAAATACAGAGATCACGCTAAATTTGCATAGTAGATGCAAATTCAATGTCCAACACTCCAATGCAGATTATTTTTTTCTGTAGAACACAAACGGTGTTCTTCTCTTTTACGGAAATTAACTTTTGCTCTTATTATTTTCCAAATAATTTTGTAATATATAATATATATTAGCTCTTAATTTCACTATCTGATTCTTATTATTAAATAAGCAATGTTGTGCTAAATAATAATTGAAAAACTCGAAAAGAAAGAATAGCATAAATTTATTTATATAATATACACATTGTTTAACTACAAATAATATTTTATTTTTTGATGATGTACATTTAACTTTTTATATGTTAATTATTATTAATAAAAAAAAAACAAAGAAAAATTATGTAATCTTCACATATGGAATTTTAGCAGATAGTGAAATATTATCACTATTTGAAGAAAGTTTTAAATATTTAGAATAACCAAGCTGTATGCATCATGCGTATTTGATGATTTTGTCTGTGTATTTATGGAAAAGCAGATGAGCAATATCACATTGAAGATAAATGTACGATCATATCTCCATAGATCTCTCTTTTATAATCTTTCACACATATACGCGCCCTAACCTGTCCATTTGTTCAAATCTATATGATCAATAAAAAGTATGCTTCTAAAATTGCCATAGTATATCTTAATGGCTTTTCTGAGAAATCTCGTCTTTAGCAGTTGTGATGATACTAAATATTATTGACAAATTATGCATTTCTTACTATTTGAGAAACTGTTAAGTAATAACCTATTTGATCTCAGAATATTTATGGCTAGTATATAGCTGCCGTTGGATCCTTTATACGGAGTCTAATTGTTCCGTCTATCAGTGTGTGACGAGGCTTGTGATTTTGCGTTTCTTCTGAAAAACAAGCCACCTTGTATCTTCTCATTTTATCTCATCATGTGCCTGCTCACATCGTAAACAATAATTGCATTGTTTAACGCCCATTTATGTGAGAATAATATAGTCACACGCTCCTTCTGATTTATAAGGAACAAATTAAAATTATTCCTCAGTTATCAAATACGATTTATCAAATTACACAGACGAATTTATTTCATAAGGGGTCACTTGGAATTTTCTCAAATTCTCTTTCTTTCTCAATTCATTTTGGCTTTATCTATATTTATATAATTTTCAGTCTTATTTGATATTGAGTTTCTGAAATTTTTCAATTTGCTTATCATGAGATTCATAAAACTATGACTTTTTGCCACGAGATTTACCATTCTTGCAAAAATACTTTTTAATATTTTCTCGCACACATACAATTATAAGACGTTTGTAATTCCTTAATAATAACAAATTTTCTCTATTTTGACCAATATACTGAGAATATAAGCATAAATATCATATTTAAAGCTTATGAATTTTTAGTATGTTTTCATTGAATTACATTTTAATACGACTTTAAAAACAGTCATATTATATTCATTTATATAACTAATTATTAATTAACAGTTTTTCCGTTGAATTTATATGTTTAAATATACAATATTAGATGCGACCTTTGTAATATCTGGAAAGTTCAAGCTAAAATACTATGATTCAAAATTATTATGTTTTCATATTTTCTGAATTTTATAAAAACTTATTAAAAAAACAATTGATTTTTTTAATTATAACAGTCAATCCCTACTTTTAGCGCAGCCTGTATGCTTACATCTGTATAAGCAAATAAATGAGAAATTTACATTTTATATTTACAATTGACTTTAGCAGTATATATAGTAATAACGTATTTAACAGATGCAATGTACAGATATAATTTTTTGATGCTTCTCAGGCTTAAAATGATTTATTTTAATTTGTTTTCCATTTTTTTTCTTATTTCAACCAATTTTTCGGTTAATCATGGTAAGTTACTTGAAATTTTCTTTTATTTTATTTTAATATAAATCATTTGCTTACGAAAAACAAAAAATTTCTTTAAAAAATGTATGGTGCATTAATGTTATTTAAATTTACTTATACGAATCAATGTATAAAAAATAGTTGAATTAAATATTGAGCTAATATATATATATATATATATATATATATATATATATATATATATATATATATATATATATTAAAGGAAGTAAGTGTTATTTTGAAACACTGGTTAATGAAGGATCAATTGTTAGTACGAAATTACAGTGTATTGAATAAAATGTATATTATTCAAAATGACTAATTTACCATATTTTTTTCTAAAACGTACACTATATTTTCCTCCCCAGTATATTAGATATAATGAATCTCATTTACTTTGTAAAGGAAATAAATAATTAATTATGTTTAATATTGGACTAATGAAGAACAAAATTAATGGCAATAGTCGCATAAACCATAATTATATGTATATATATATATATATATATATATATATATATATATATATATTCAATAATTCAATAATTACCATAAGTTCCATAAGCATAAAAATGTTATAGCATAAAATTGCACCCACATCGATGATGCTTTTATCCATTTTAGTTATGAAGAAGGTTATGTCTTTCTAAAACAATACTATAAGCATCCTCAATTTTATACAAATGAATAGATTTTCTAAATTTTGCAAAACAATTTTCAAGAAAAGTTGAATTATATATAACATTTATAAACATAAAAAAACTGTCTTTAACTGGCACCATATATGCCACGTTCCTACAACTTATAAGGCTAAAAGAACTGTAGAAATGTTTAATCTAAGCTGCTTTAGATGTGACATAACAGTACTTATATCATTATGAGTAGAATGATTTGCTATTTCTGATTCAAAAAATATGGAATAACCCTTCGTTTAAAATTCTTTAAGTCATGTTACTATCACAGGAATTTTTATTGTTAATTAATACTTTCTTACTTGCAGTTTCTTACTTTCTTCCTATTTTTGACCTAACTTTTGATTACCCAATGTTGGCTTTTTAACTTAATTTTTGTTTTTACTGTTATTTATCAATAGTATTATTTTATATTTCCATAATGTGTTAAATTTTTATCGAATTTAATCTATATTCTAGTATATGTTCTATTGATCAGCCGGCTGATCACTTGATTATCCTTCATCGTACTGGCTTAATAGATTCTATCTCCCTTCTTGAAGTTTGTCTAAAATAAGACAAGGCTTTTCTTTCTAAAACAAAATAAGGTAAGGACAGTTCATATTTGGAATTAATTAACCTATTTTTATTACATAGCGGTGCTCAAGAATAACTATCATACACGTGCAATAACTATCGTGCATGTTATAACTTATTTTTCAAAGATTTATTGTAATAGTTGAAAAAGCAAAATCACTATAGAATTATATAAGATACATGCATTGATAAATTCTAAATCAGCTATTTCAATTTTTTTCGAAAAAAAATTAAATATCTTTATATTATAAGTTGATCAATTTTTGATCAAGCATCATACATCTAATATTAAACCGCGCGCCATCTGACGATAGGGACATAACGAGTCAAGCATGTGGTAAACTTTCAATAATAGTTCAAGGGAAATTAATAAATAAATAAATACATACATACACACAATATATATATATATATATATATATATATATATATATATAACAGATCTATATTATATAGGTTCAGAATGTGATACATTTAAATTTACTTATTTTTAATTTAGTATGAATCATTTAAAGAAAGGCTGTTCATTTACAATATACTAAATAGCCATTGGTATTATAGCTGAAAAAAGAGCTATAGGTGTTCTATGTCTTTTTTATATATCCTATATTATAAAAATATCCAAAACATAAATATAATACTTTTGTGGATAATATACTTGAACTCTAGCTATGAAAACGGAACGAATTATTGGTGGCTTCTCCGCATTGCAATCCGATTTTAAATATTATGCTGCCATAGTGGGAAAGTACAATTTCACCCATCACTATAATTTACTCTGTGGTTCTGGCATCATTACTGATCATTTACTAATATCCGCTGCACGATGCTTTGTACGCACAAGTAACGAACTTAAGAAGTTCACGTTCTACGCAATGGTTGGTTTAGACTTGTTAAGAAACACGTATATTCATCTCAAAGAAGTCGGAAATATATATACATACGATTTCGGTGCTCTTGGATTTCATAATGATATAGCTATAGTACGGGTAAGCATAAATAAAAATAATATTAACTATAATAGTAATCAATGTTTTAGTCGTCAAAAGTTGTAGTTTCTTATATAATTGTTGGACTAAAAAGTTCAAACCTTGGCTTCAATAGTACGTTATTTGTAAAATACAAATGATATTTATTAGTAACACTGTGCATGTGTCAACCTATTGCCTTTTTAGTGCTTCTATTATGTCTCACAAAATAGCTTCATAAGGTATTTCAATAGGTTCACAAGGGTCGCACTGCCTTGACAAAACCAAATTAGTCGTTAATATAGTAAAATATTATAAACAAGAATAATATCATGTTTCTTAAATTTTTATGAGTAACGGACAAAGTTGAATCATGTGAAAGATACGAATTTATCAGTTTATACAATGAAGTGGTTTGCTGATTATATATGTATGTCTAATGAATTTGACTGCATAATTGTTTACGTTCATAAACAAAAAAAATATGATTCGATCTACTCTTTGTCACCGGGTATTGGATCATAAAAAATTAATAAACGTAAACCTTACTCATACTGTTCGTAGAAACGGCTCTTTTGTGTCGTATGAAAATTTATGAATTTTGATATGCTTGTAAAAATTATTATCTTCTAAGTAATTTTGTACCAAAATGTATTATTTGATTTAAATATAGCAAACATTTCATTTAACAATTTCTTATTTTAGTTGAGAGAAAGTTTAAATCTGCGCAATCGTTTAGATTTGGCCCCTCTTGAAATACCACAAAAGCATGAAATTTTTATTGGACAATCAGGTGTTGTAGCTGGATTTGGAATACAATTCATTGGTGATTTAGAAAAGCTTACTGCAAGAGATATGATCAGGATAACCAAACATAATAATCCACAATTAAATTATGCTAACGTCCTGATTGTTGCTGACGGACAGTTGAAAGTTTCTTTTAATAACACCATTATTGGTGATTCATTCTGCAGTGAAAAACTTTATCCTTTTACTGAAGTATGTGGCATAACAACGCCTGATCGATTATACCCGCGTCGTGGCGTTTGCATGGTAAGTTTAATTTTTAGAAAAGAAGTAAATCAATCTACACCTGAAACATTTTTTACCTCTTGATAAAGTAACTGATCAAAGAGCTCATTGTCCGTAACATATTGAAACTACAAAGGTTAATGAAAAAAGAACATTTTTGAATCAATTATTTCCATTAATTGAAAAAAAATTTATACCATGTTTATTCTGTGTTTAATAATTTATTACAAATAAAATATCGTGCAAAAATTATCTCTAAACAGCAGAAAAAAATAATACCTATTAAGTAAGTGTGTACGTTTTAATTAATAGTTAATTCATCTATTGCAGTAAATATAAATAGTCTTTATTAAACATTTTTAATTATTCATTCTTATTCTTCGCATACAAAAAATTAAAAAGTGAATGTATTTTTATTTGAATATAATACTTTGAATAATCTAGAACATTTTAATATGTATATTTATCAAACATTTCTGTAGCATATTTTGAACTTATGAAAAATAAATTATTATAAATATTTTAGAATTATTTTTACTATTCTTTCTGCTAGTGTTAGTACAATAAAATAATTAATAAAAATGTTACTAAATAGAACTATAGTTACTAACAGAACATAAATATACATAACAAAAGAAGTTTAGAAACATGTGTAATGAATTGGTTAAAGTCTCAGAGAGATATAAAAGTTATTAAATTATATGAACGTGTTTATATCTAGAACAGTGAATAATATAAAAATAATATACAAAATAGATATTTACTTAAACATTAAGGGACTTGAGGAAAACCATTATCAGATATATTTAAATCTATTTTTTATTATATAGACGACTAAAGTAAAAAAATTATATTTAAATATAATTAGGAAATATAAATCAAAATTTAAGAACGATGTATTTACTTGTTAGTAATGATTAGTTATTTAGTTTAAATTTACATGAACAGATGTGGAAACCTTTATACGAATATGAAATATATATATATATATATATATATATATATATATATATATATATATGTTTATGAACAAAATTATATTGTATTATCTTCTTGAGGAGAATATCCGGTATATTGTCCTCAAATGGATGGGTATTCTTTTTTTATTATTATGATATGGAATTATTTTAACTTCTATAATAACGTATACATTATTATGTACATTATTACTTTAAAATTTTTCCTTTTGAATTTTTCTTGCTATTTTATGATCTATTAATAAATTCATGAAGACTCGTTTGGGAATTACCTGTGTTGCGTATATGTTACGTAATACTTTACTATCAACGCAACCCAACCCATATAGAAGTACAAATCCTTATGGATAGAGTATAGTGCTTTGGATAGTGCGTACCTCACATACGTACGATATAACACTGGTTTTAATGGCAATTTAAATTTAATAGCAAATAATTTTTTATATATAGAAATAAAGATAAATCCATCGCAATCATATTAACTACGCATTAGTTGGATTTGCACTACCTAAAACCTCCATAGCTTACTTATATGATTTTGAATCACTGTGAGCGTGTCTTAACAATTGCTGGTATTACTATTATTGATAGATAGAAATATTTATTTAACTTTGTGACGACCTATAAAAAAAATATTTTTTCTACTACTTACTAATATGATGAATTCTCTAAAATAATATTTTAAAAAATATACATTGTAGAAATGTTTTTTATTTTTTATGGGTACATTTAGTAAATATATAAATAGCAAATGTTTTTTCATACACATTTCTGAAGAAAATAAGAATAATATAATGAGATGCATTCCACGAGGATGTCATTATGATAGATTTGGAATCTACTATACATACTAATAATTTACATTTTACAGGGAGATACTGGTGCTCCGCTTGTTGTTGAAAATAAAGTTGTAGGAATTTTAAGTGTGCATAACGTAGATTGCGATGATACTTTATATGGAGCTATATATACGAAGGTATCCAATCTCGCCGATTTCATTAATGGTTTAATACAAGGAAATCCTATAGATGGTATAACTTCATACAATAATCCTAGGCATGTAACGCATCGCAAATATCTCCGCACAGAAACGCCAGGGCATTAATTTATTTATACTATTATCTGAATTGTCTCATAGCAAAAAATAAATTTTGTTCTTTTAGATAACTATTACATTAACATCTCATCTAAATATTATAGTTTGTAAAATATAAACTAATATTAAATCTTTTTTAAACTAAAGAGCAGAAGCCTGATTTTAAAATTTAAACACGTAAATACATTGTAATTAAATTTTTTTACACCTCTCTAATCTTTAAATTACAACTTTGACATGGTTCAGCTCTTTTCACCTAAAACACAAGAGCAAACTGCTTTATGAGCAGATATATTTGTTCCAAGCCGAGTCAGATGATTTATATTTATATCTACTCTTACGATTATTGTTCAATAATATTCATGCAGACAAGTATGTTTGTACTGCAACAGTTTGTGACCATTTTTCTTAAAAATATACGGAAACAAATGTCTAAATTTAAAAAAAAATTAAATTAAGTACTCTTTCTTGATTTCGATCAATCCTGAATCTAACACTTAAAATGCTAATGAAAATTGTTTTTATCTTCCATAGTTTAAGACTCAGTAGATATTCTGCCATATCTCTCCTCAAATTTGTGCTACTCTCCGAAGTACTCTCGAGTTCTGGCTCACCCATACCCTACCAAAACTGTGCCAGTATGCGTATGCAGTTTATGATTCAAACGGAGGTAAGTCCATAGGAAGGGATATCCCCCTCCCTTTGCATGTGCCATTATGCTTAGACCAAAATTCTACTGTTTAGTATTTTATCGGTTTTTTATTTTTCGCGAATGTAAGATAGATAGAACTTATAATAAAAGAAGTGACTTCAAGAAATAAAAACTACGATTTAATTTAAAAAAATGGATTTAATAGTCAACGACAATACTATTACGCACCTTAGCAAGCCAGCAGAACAATGAATTCCCGAATAGAGGCGCTCGCGCTTATATAGTTTGGTCCCTATTTATCGGAATACGTTCCGTGAATTTAGCGATAAATGTTCTAAGGTTACGCAACGATCTCAAGTGGCTTTATAGGCCGAAATAAAAATCCAATCTTTGTGGATATATTTCTTTCTACTTTTGTAGAATTCATCTCTATGTTTTGATAGAGTTCAGCAGCTTTTGAAAATAATCATGTTATCTACCAAATAAATACATGCAAAAAAAGTATAGATTTCGAAAACCTTTAGTTTTCCGGACACGGCACTCAATCTCTCAGTCGTATACATTCAACAGTCATAGAGAACATAACATTTTCCAGTCACAACACTGGGTATTACAAAACGTCTAGAGATGTTATAATGCATAATGAATAATATTTAATAAAATTCAAAGTAATTATTTATTAATGATATAACTCTAATAAATCTAAAATAGTACTAAATTAAATTATATGCATTCCGCTGACTTATTTTGTAGTAAATTATGCAAATATTTCTATTTTATTAATTTGTATTATAACGTATAATTAAATATAATAAAATACAATTTTGCAATTAATATTCATTAATATATAAAAATTCATATTTAAACTTAAACAATACCGTTAATTATTACGCAAGTTTATGAACGAAATATTAAAATTATTTCGATACTCTATTTACTAATGTTTTATAAATTTTCTATCATTTTCTGTCTCTTAATTTTAATCGCACAAATAGTACTATCCGAAGGCCAATAAATCGTTGAACATGAACGGCGTTGGAGACTGCCTGCAAGGTAATGAGCTTGAGCGAGAGCCAACTCACCAGCAGTTGTGAGGAGGATGAAGTGATACACACACTCTAGACAACCATATATCTATTATATACGTTTGAGTATTGGGAGTTTTGAATATGTACATAATTTGTAGCTAAGTGTTATAGTTATTTGCAGATCCTATACCCGAACCCGTGATCTTATAATTTCCTAAAATGTGTAGTAAAGACGGTGTACAGCAAAGTGTCTATGAACATCTAGCATAGTGAAGATTATAAGCGACACGACTTTCTTGCAAGTTCCTGGACGGAGCACAAACTCTATTGGACGTAGAGTTTGTTGGAAAAGTATTTTTCGCAGACAGCGTTTATACTCTTTTCTGGAATGTGTTCGTGGAGTGCAAAATGTGTTTTTGTGGAAAGTCGTGAAGCTTTACGACGTATAGAATTTTAGACAGAAAGAAACGCCACACTACTATCAACGACGGGCAAAAAATTATGCAAAAGGTGAGGCCTTACAACAACTAGCGGTGTCGAGACGATGAAACGACATAAGACGCAATAAAAGAAATAAGGACGAGACTGTGCAGTGTAATATTTGCTGAAGCAAAAGAAGAGAACAACGGAGGGTGCGACAAAGACAGTCTCCGAGCGTAGTAAAGGTGTCGGCCGTTTATCAGTGTAAAGCAAGTCTTCAGCCCTTAGATTAGTTTCTGAGGAAGACTTAGAATAGACTTAAAATTATCGAGGATGGGCGGTGCTAGCGTCAAGCACTAGAAAAAAGGAGGCTAATTTAGAATACAGCCGACAGCAGCTTAAGATATCAGTATTTTTACAAGAGACAGCGACTAATCCAATGTATAATCATGACAACTGCGAAGATGAATTGAGTCGTCGCTGCAAGTAGCAAAGGGCGCAGCAAAGCAGCGTGACAGACAATGGATGCTGCAGCCGCACCAGAAGCCCGACACAGTCGTATATCAATCGCAAACGCTTCAGACGATATTCGCCGGCAGCTGCATGAAAAGAATCGATTGTAACAGGAGCTCGAACGACAACGATCAAAGCTGGATTTAAGAACAGCTGAACATGCGGAACAGAGTCAGGATATGCCATTGCGGAGTGTATCATCGGTATTCAGGTCTATAGCAGAGGTAACATACACCCATGGGGAAGTGACGGTTCCAGTAGCACCTGCGTTGACATGGAGTTACGCACTCGGTACCATAGACATGGAATTGCTTTGCATGAAGAAGTCCCGAGTAGCATTCAAAAAAGAAGCAGTCATGCTTGAAAAGTTCGACGAACAAGACCCAGCCTTTTCGATTAAAGTATGGGCTAAGATGGTTGAGGAGCTAGCCATCGCCAGCGGTTGGACTTAGTACGCAAAGTACTTTGCAGCAAAACGAAACTTAAAAGGAACCGCCGCAGACAGGATTGCTACACAGTGAAGAATAACAAGCTGCGAAGTTGTACTAAACGGACTGAGAAAAAATATTGACAGCGGTGCAAAAGTGAACGTACTTTGGGATGATATCTGGAAAAACATAGCCACCGTAGCGGAAGAGAAATCTGTATTGGAAGAATATATCGAAATATTAAAGAGATTCGGAGATTCATCCGTGCAGCCGTTGTGTGAGGTTACTTTTGCGTCACAACTAGAATCAGCTTTTTATTAGATCTGTTACGTACTGGTACCTACAACGTCGTTAAAGTAGGAAGTACTTATTGGCGATCCACTTCGTGACTACGCTAGGACTCATTCTGGACCTCAACGAACCAGTGGTTGTACAAAGGATATGAACCGAATTCGTTCACCAGCTGATATTGAAGCTAGACGACCTACAGGCAGCTGTTCAAGGGTTGGAGCGGAAAAGATTTCCAATTCCGTGCATTTGGCCGGCCGATAATACAGTAATCGACGACTGCCGGGAAAACATCGAAAACAGTTCGAATATTTTATTTGTAATGATAAACCGTCTGCAAAAAGCGACATACATATAAAAATAAAGCTTTTTTAAAGGATGAAACGCCTGTATACCGGAACCCGCAGAGAATGGCGCCCAAGTAGCAGGAAGAAGTTGACTGACAAATTCAAAAGTGACTCGAAAAGGGCATAATATCGCCAAGGCAGACGGAGTTTACAAGGAATGTCGTTGTAGCGCAAAAAGGATGGGAGTGCGAGAATCTGCATAGATTCTAAACCGTTAAACATGGTTATTGTGGGGAGTGTACTTCCATGCCCATCGTCGAGGACGTATTGCATGATCTTCAGTATGTCACTTGCTTCTCGACGTTCAATTTAAAGAATGGCTTATTCCATGTGAATGTGTCGGAAGATAGTCACAAATATGTGGCCATTGTTACACCGAACGGATAATACGAATTTAAATACGGTCCCTTTTGGCTGTAAACGTCAACAGCGGTATTCACGAGATTCCATTTGCATTCGCTGAATTCACCTCTTAAAAAGGAAATGCTGAAGATATTTTTAATATCATGGAAGTTTGAGGGTAGCCGAGGGAGTAGGGCTACTGATAAACTGGCAAAAGTGCCAAATGATGCGGCAATGCCGTCGAGGAATAGGACGCAAAACATTCGAAATACTCAGACAGGAATATTTCATAGAGAAAATGAAGCAGCTCACAGAGGAAGATATAAGTAATTGCTTACCGTGCCTTCTTGGAGGTAAGAAGACTGTTACTTCTGCACATATAGCTTTATTTATACCCTACTTCATGAACACATAGAAAAATATGAAAACTATGCGCCAATTATGTAGAATATACCCCCAACGAGGGTGGTACCGGGGAGGGGTCCGGTAAGGAGAGACGAACGGCGGTTTGCCCCACTAGGCCGATGCGCGGGGTCGCCGTGAGATCTTTCCTCTTCAGACGCCGCCGGATCGAAGAAAGGCTTCGGTCGGGGAGTCTGAAGGTGGCCGGGAACCCGGGTGTTCCGCCAGGGGCGGCCGTGGAGTGGGGACAACGAGCGAAGGCCGAGTGGGACGGCGGATGCCGATCTCGTCCCGTATGTCTAGGGCCTCGGGAGCGGTTGGAATAACCACCGCGAACCTCTGAGAGGGATAAGTCTGGCAGATCCAGGTCTATCTCCCACACGTCTTCCTTGGTGTCCTCCGGCACTATCTTTCGATTACGATGGCGCCGTGTCGTCCGCTTGGCGCGCTGTCGCTCGTTCCTCCTCCTAGGCCTGCGGCGAGGCCGTGTCTTCAAACTTTCCGGGCAAGAGCAGGCTGGCGTCATCCTTCCTTCCTGGTATGAGGGAAATTATGCCACTGGCCTCATGGTCGGCTCCTTTAAGGCCGGAGAGGCCCCGACCCTGTTCCTTTAAACCGGATACGACCGCCGGCCCGTAGGGAGGGGGAAGGAGGCAAGACCGCGAACACGGATCCCGGAGAGTGCCCCAGAGGAACTCGTCCTCCGACAATCTCCAAGCGCATCTCTCAACACGCCGGTGGGTCTCCGGAGGCCTTCGTCACCGCTCTTATTCGGAGCTACTGGGTATCCACCGTAACTCCTTTCGGAGAGGTGCCCTGCCCGGATTCCGCACCGCGGGGGGTGTCGGTCTGACCCGGATATCTGGATCGGACTCAGACGCTGTCCGTGGACGGGAGGTCGAGGGGGAGAGGGGTGGCTCGCCCTGCCCCGTCACGTCAGTTGATCTCCGGAGGCCTTGGGCGCAACTCCTAATAGGAGCTATTGAGCGCCATGCCCGTAATTCCTTTCGGAGGGCTGCCCTACCCGGAGTCCACACCGCGAACAAGGTCCATTTGATCCGGGTTTCCGGATCGGACCAAGACGCTGCCCGTGGACGGACGGTCGAGGGGGGAAGGCGGGGGAGTATGTGGCTCGCCCTGTCCCCTACGAACAGGACAGCCCTAAGAAGGGCCTATGGGCGAGACAGCACCCGCAGGTGGGGAGGGGGAGAAGGAGAAGTGAGTGGCTCACCTCGTCTCCTACGTACGAGACGGTCCTGAGAAGGACCGATGAGGTAGAGGCCACCGGGGAAGGAGGAAGGAGGGAAGGGGTAAGATCAGCTTGGGCCGAAGGCCCAAGCTGTACTTACCTCCGCCGGCCTTGCACTTGACCAGCTGCGGCGGCGGCTCGGTCAACGCTTGAGCCGCCGTAGGCGGTGCGCGCGGGGGTGCGCGGCGGGGGCGGCCCGCTCAGTTGTTATTGGTGCGGCGGCGCGCGGCGGCGCTAGTTCGCTCTCCTGCTGGATCTGTGCGGCGCGGGGGAGTGCTGCTCTCCCGATGTTATAGAGCCTGAGATGGGTTTTGGAGAGTCAATAGTAACAAGGCGTTGGATAAGTGTTAAAACTAATTATTGATTCGTAATGGGGCGTCTGAGATTTCGGGAGGTCCGGATCTCTATCTCTCCCGCTCCCTCTCTATTCTTTTCATTCCGAAATCCCTCTCTTTTATTTCTACTACGCTTGCGACTCCGGTGGCGCCGTAAGACTCCGCTGGTGGTCGCAAGCACTGATTGGCCCGGAATCACCGCGGCGGAGAGAGGGGGTTTCGAGAATGTTTTCCGCATTCAAGCGAAAACGCGCACGCAAGACTCTAGGGGGTCAATGCGTTGGCATATAACAAATGATACTGATTATATAAGAACAAGATATAAAAACTAAAGGGTGATTATCACGGCGTTATTTATGAATACTTAAACTAAACGGTTATTGTGTACAAAAAAGAATATATAGAAAAAAGTAAATGGCTATTGTACCAACAATGTCACGGCGGTATTTTCGCGGTGTGTTCTATTATACTTAATCGGTAATTAAAACTAAAACATATAAAATGAAAATATAAGACTTATAACTAATACATTTTTTGTTATGGGACGTGACTTTTGCTTGTCATTTCTGCTCGAGCTCTTCTCTCCTTCAATCGTTCCCGCTTTGGCCATCTTCTGGAGCATTTCTACGTTGCGTTAGCCCTTACAGGTGCCTTCTTCACAGGAACCATTATCTTCTTTAAATTTCGTTGAAACTATAATCTGGCCTTGCGGATCCTTGTTTTTACAGCCCGGAGATATGGAGCGCGTCTTCCACTTTTCGGATTTTTCATCCCCATGGAGCGCAATAATGCACAGGGATCTTCGCGGTAAAGGCAGACATTGCCATTCCCCGGGGTACTTACGAAGACACTGGGCACTGGCCTTCCAATATTTATTCTTCCATGGCATTTTGGGTTTGGACGGTATGATAAGGGACTTATCTACCGTATTGTTCGCGCCGCGGAATGGATCCGCGGAATGGAATGGCATCCCGTGAGTTCCTGTTGATCACTATGCATCTACGTGATGAATCGAGTGATCCTCCGTGATGTCATCTGCGATCATCTTTTGCGACGCGTCACTATTCGACTTGTAACCCGCAACTATGGTGTCGTCCAAGTCCCCGTATCTTTTCGTGAACGGAATGAATATCCAATTTGTTTATCTTCCCTAGTTTCCCATCTTTGTGGACGATTACACTCCTGTACAACTGCTTCAGCTACCTCTTCTGGTATTGAGATGGTAGTTTCACGTCGTTCTCCGACACCTATCTCCTGAGTCTAGTGCGGGCTGAACTCAATCAGGTTTTCTAGCTCGCCTACGTTTTCCAGTTATTGGAGGAGTTGGGCTAATTGGCCCATGAGCATTTCTCGATAAGCAGAAAATGAACGATAGCATCCGAATTCTGTATTAATCAATTGAAAGTATAGTGAAAGTATATAATCCATTTCTACCAAATCCATTTCTTTATTAATATATAAAAGAGCATTTATGCGTGTTGTTTATTTATTTATTACTTTATTTCAAACCAGGAAAGAGAAGGCGTCTGTTCATACGGAAGAAAGAAACAATACTAACTACAGAACTCAAAATTGAAAATTCTAAAATCTCTTGTGAGAAGCTTAAAACCTATAAGAAAACTTCAGGTATCTAAACAATAAACTCATAAACCATTTATCGCACACGGTAGCAAAGACGCAGACCATAATAAAATCAACTGGACACATATGTTTACATAGTTATTACGATACTGTGCTATATTTACTTTTAAGTATTTTTTGTTTTAGAGAAGGTTAAAATAATCTAACACTTCCCTCAAAAAGTACTTCTCTAAATACAATGATATATAACTTAAAATTAAATATACAACAGTTCCTTTCTGTCTATATTCTTTCCTCGTTGGTTCTGGGAAATTACAAACTTAATAATATATTCAATATTAGTACATTTTTCTCTATTTGCTCTCTCGAGAAATGATATTTAATATCTATATGTCTTGATAGCTTATGATTACTTGAGTTATTCGCTATACTTATATGACTGCTATTGTCATAAATTACAATCGATATCATGATGTTAATTTCTATACTATTTATTAACGACTTTAGCCCTAATGCATTTTTAACACCTTCAAATAAAGCCATATATTCTGGTTCTGTTGAAGAAGCTGAAAAAGATGCTTGTCATTTTACAAATAACTTAAATAAGTAGTCTGTAGTACTTTTTCTATTAGTACCTTCATGACCACCCCAATCGGAATCAACATAGCAACTTAACACATTTACACTGAATATTCACTTACAATATTTATTGCTGTACTCAAATCTGGCCACGTACAAACCATTACATACATTAATGATCCATCTAACTTTGATCAACAGTAATTACATCATTATTTCTTTCAATTTTTATTCCAGGAAATAGTTTAATTTCTTTGAAATCTGTCATTCTGAATTTATTCAGTAAATAATACTTTATTCATTAATAATGCTTAGTTTATTCATTAAATAACATCTTGCTGCTTGTTTCAGTCCCTATATAGCTTTATTTAATTTATAGACGTGATTTATTTTGTATTTAATTCCTTCACGAATTTTCATGTAAATGCATTCCTGCAATGAACCATTTAAAATACAGTTGTTACATCCATATAGTGAATAAGCAAATGATATTGATTTGCAAACACTATAATTAATCTAAAACTTGTAATTCTTGCACAGAAGCGAAAATCTCATTATAATCAATTAAATATTTTTGATTTGAACCATGAGCAACAAGACGCGTCATATTTCAATGGATTTCCATGTTCATCATTTTTAATAGCGAATACCCATTTGCAATCTATAAAATTTTTGTTCTGTGGCTTTGATACTAGTATGCAAGTTTTATTTTAAAAAATGTGAATTTAATTCATCTTTAATTGCTTGTAACCATTCTTCTTTATGGATATTATTTTAACTATCATTGAAATTATTGTAAATTTCACAATTTCCTTTTTTTCACGATTTTGCATACAAAACGTAAATTAGTTCTTCATACGAAATTCTTGGTTTATATTTGGCTCTATCATTTCTTCTTATATTTGTAATTATGATTCAAGCAAGGATTGGGAGGGAGAATTATAAATTAAGTAACACAAATGAATCTAAACTTATAAAACGATGTAATATTATCTATGAGGATTAACTTAAAATAAAAATACAAATCACAAAAATAATAATAACGAAATACTCACCTTAAAAAACAATCAAGAAGACAGCGTGAGAATCTACGAGGATACAAAACGACAATGAAAAATGAGCTCGTAAAATCGGTTCATTATATAGACTTGGGCTGCCGACCCACCACCAATTCACACATCTGTAGTCCTTCGGCCGAAAGAGATAAGCAACGCCGCTCGGGCTTGCAACCCTACACTTTTCAGGCGTCGCTCAGAAAAATATGACCATGCCGGCCACGGCTAACTAACTCCATAAAAAGTTTAACCGTGCTCGTCCACTTAAAAATAAATTTAAAGCTTAAAAATAAATTTTGATTCCATGACCAGAAGAACTAACTGTTTCCTCAAAAACTGTTACCTGAATATGAGCAATGTTTAAGATCATTCGTCGAAACGTTTAAATTTAATTTTCGGAAGAGGTCTTGCCTTATTGTCATCGATTGAATGAGTTCGGAGGGCATGTTTCTCAAATAAAACTTAAATTTAATGAGAGGAATACAACAACGAAACATATTATACAAAGAACTATAAGAAAACTAGTACTAGGGTAGACTCTAACGATAATATATCATTGATCTGCAAACTTGTAAATGCGCTATTATCGAGCAAAGAACTGTATTTATAATTTAAGGAATTTCCTACTACATTGCACCGGATCTTTTAACATTTTAGCTAGCATAATTATAAATCTGGTATCAGTTTTTTCACTAATTATTTCTTATCATAGTATAGTTATTTCCCGAAACTTTAAATACGTCAAAGTAGTCCTCCGAATCAATCAAGTTTCAATTTTTCCGCTATTTCTATAGTAAAAGTTGGTGGTTCCTTGTTTTACTTTTTTGTTTCAATTATTTAATATTTCTCTTGACATTATATTTTCAAAAATTGGAAAGTTTATAGTCTCATACTCAATCTTGATATTAGGTGCATTACAAAAGTCTATAAATCAAGCATTGTAGAATATGTTTACACATGTCTTACTCTATAAATTTCAAATATCGGGTTGCAAGAATAATTTCCCTAAAGATTTTGCTAATTATTTAAAAGATAGACATCATTTAATCACACGAACTAAGAATTTGTCAGTATATTTGGTGACTATCTCTGCTAGTAAAGAAGTTCATATTTATATTAGTTCTTTGCCTAATTTAGAACCTTTACTACATTCATCTTATTCACCGATGATTTATAGCTTTATTTATAGTTACAAGTAATGCAAGTTGCCTTAAACACTTTTTGGATTCAGTGAATACTTATATGCTTGAATGAGTTTCCCATAAAGGACTTAGATTTATTTATTTAGAGAACTTAAATGAATTCAAATATTGAAAATGTCAAATAAACTCGTGTTTCTTAGCAGCGCGTTGTAAGAGCAATTATTATTTTGCTTCATTTAAAAATCAGCGACTACATATATTGGAACTATCAGTAGCGTATACTTGAATAAACTCTCTATCCATCATGATCGTTTTTGTAGCAGAACTTTTAGACAATCCATTAACCTCGTGGTTGACTTGCGGTGAAATAAGAAATAAAAAACATACATTTCTATATTTAAAATTTTTATTTTCTGTATTCTGAATGTTAATAAAACCACTTAATAATAAAATAAAAAATTAGGTCAAAAGGTTCCAAATAATCTTTTATTCTTAGCCGATTTATCGAATATTTTAACGTCGAAAACTTTTTTTACTACTGACATTCTGGACTTACAATAAATCTGCATCTTTATTTGACGGCGGCTGAGGAAAACTACGAACATTTGAACGATATCGAACGTACAACAGTTCTTTGGTTCTATATAAGTAATAAATTATTTTAAACATGTACATAGATTATTCTTTAAAGCATCAATTTTTAAGATGATAAAAGTTATATAATTAATAACTCTAGTCCATTATTTATTATTTACTACATTATTTTTATTTTTTTTTTTGTTATTTAATGTCGCTCTATTTCTGCTTCCTAATACCGGTGCTAATCAGCAACGGAGGTCTACAATGTGTTTGTAATGAAAGCACATGTAAATTATTACAGCGGCCGATTCAAACCGGGATTTGAACTCGGATCACCAAGTTACTAGTCCTTCGCTCTAGCGATCGAGCCATCGTAGGCCTCATATATATTACTATATTATTTATTATGTTATTTATTTTCTATATACTAATATATATATATATATATATATATATATATATATATATATATATATAATATTAAATGCAATTTAATATTTAAGCAAAAGGTCGAAAAAACATTTCTAATTTATAACATATATATCCACAATTGTGTAAGTCATTCAAAATAGAACTTTCAGCGTACTGTTCTACCTTTTATCTGTGGATGCTGTTTGTTTGTCATTTACATATCTTCTGATAAAGATACGAAAACGCTTTATATTGAAAAGATCTAGTAATCAAAAGGATGAAATGAATGCACGGGTTGGATCGATTAACGAAGGCAGAACATTTTCTAATGATAATTGTTCCGTATTTTTATCATAACTTTTTTTTGACCAATTACATTTTTAGAACACCACATATATTGTAATCTACGATTTATTTGATATATATATATATATATATATATACACGCAAGAAATCTTCTTTTTATATACATAATTGACTTTCGTGATATATATATATATATATATATATATATATATATATATATATATATATATATAAATAATATCTCTTGTAAAAGACGATAACTAGAACTGGTGTGTAGGTATTGCATATGTTGAACATGATTCATTTTAAATTATACTTCATGTTTTTTCTTAACTGGAATAGTTTTGAAGCGTACCATGGTAAGTATATTTAAATTTAATCGTCTGTACAATAATTAACTTATATGCAATGAAGTTAATATGCGTTTCAATTTACGATTAATTTTACTTACTTTTGTAAACTTTTATACATATGATTACTTCAAAATATAACTAACTAATTTTATTTTCCGAAGCTTCTCATTACATTTTGTTGACATTTTTTATATTAACATTAAAAATAATAGCGGACTCTTCTATAGCTACTGAGTAAGTACTATACCTCACTCCCCAAATGTAAAATATAACTATATAATAATGTGATTGAGCGCATAATTTTTTGTTTAATCGTTTATTTACATCATTATGTTTTATCGATTTCGCCACTACCAACCTAACCTTACTTTAAAAACCTTGCTATGGTGTTTGAGAGTCAAATTATGCTATTTGGGGAATCATAAACGAATAATTAACAGAAAATTATGGTAGAAATTGTTTAAAATTTGTAAGATTTGTTTTAATTAATTATACACTTGGTCGCATTTTTTATGTAGTTATGTATTATTTTATGCATTTTACACGTTATGTGGTAAACCCAACATCGCAAATATATATCATATGAAATTTAATTACAGTTATAAATTAAAGAGGATTTTAAAACACAAATTATTGGAATAAAGTTTTAAAACATAAACTATTTAATAATTCTCGATTTTAGAATTTCCAGAATTGCTTAGCTTTGTATCGAAGCTACTTTTATATATGGGAGTCACATGTTTATAAATATGCAATAAATTTTTCTTGATAAAATTAACTTACAGTTTTTATTTGTAACGAAAAAAAAGATCTGGATAACAAGGAGAAGCAGGGATGATATTTGAGAACGCAATTCTGATTAATAGTTTCGTTTTCTTTTGATTTATGTACATTATCTTTATTATATTATTTGATATTTAGTCAATCAAGTATGAAAGTTCAGAGCCCATTTAGGTAGTTCGAAGTAAGTTTTAAACGAAAGATGAGTGACGTTGCAAATTTTCATACATAAAATATGTATGGACATTCAGTAATTAATTTTTAAAAACGTGAACGATGGTACTGTTCATATCTTATGAAATTTTTCATTGTTAGAAAATATTTATTTTCGTTCATTGTTACCTGATGGAGGTAAATTATTTCTATTATGATTTTATCAAAAGAAAAGTTCACAAAACAGTTAATAATATTTTATAACATTCTATACATTCGTCTTCCTTTTGCGATAATTGTTGTATTTATTCGTATTGGCTTCCTATAACGATTACGTACAATAGTTTGATATATTTAGTATCTCTGAAATTATTTAATTTTTAAATTATTCAATAATTAAGAATAAAATAGCTACAAAAATTTCATGCCTAAGGTAAATAAGGTTGATAAAATTACTTCTTACCGCATAGAAATATTTTCTGTTAGCAAATATCGTATAATGTTCTTTATTAGTGAGTTCTTCCTTGACTTAAAAATTCAGAATACAAAATTTTGTACATGCATAATTACATTATATTTCAAGAATAATAGAAAAATTACCATCATAATTTTTTATGCACTACTTACTATTTTTGGAGCATTCCTTTTTACTGTGACGCATACCATCGCATACTTTATACAAATGTTAGCTGTATTTCTATCGAAATAATAATAACAACAACAACCACAAATGCAACAACAACAACAATAACAATAACAACAATAACAATAACAATAGCAATCGTAACAACAACAACAACAAAGTTTCAATCGAAATATCTTTAGAGAACTTTCTTGAGAAAAAACGGTATTTAGGAATAGCAAACCAGACACCTGTCAGCTGTTTAGCGATCGGAAACATAACACCAAAATGGCGATGGCTATAACAAAAAAAAAACGCAATTCTTTGAATTGTCGGCCGATATATTATTTCATCTTATTTTTAGTAGGGAAACGTGTCTGAATATTCTATAGACATTCATAGTACCAAAAAATCTTGTCAATCTTATCAATCTCAGCATATTCAAACATGTCGACTTTTTTGATATGATATAGCAACTTGATTTCTATAATATGCTCTTGTTATTTATATTTTTATAAAAAGGCTCTATCTGTTTGACCTTTCTAATTGGTAATTATTAATAGTATATCGTAAGACTTATTTCGATCATGTGCAAACGTATCCTGGTGCGCAACCAACAACAAAATCAAAAGAATTTCAAACTATATTTCATATCCCATTATCAAAACTTTTCAGATGAATAAACCTCTATGGATCGAGATATTTTTTCTTTCTCATTACTCTCCACTTTATATATATATATATATATATATATATATATATATATATATATATATATATATAATATATATAATAGGGTTTTAAAACGTTTAATATGGCCCCGGTGTCTACTTCTGGTAATAGGTCCCATTACAAGTAAGAGATTGCATTGATAATAGTACATTACCTAAAGTATTTCTTGGTATTATTTGGTATATATTATGCGTTATTTGATTATTGAAATCTGCAAAATTCCAAGCACTAAATGTTTGCACAAATCGAAGAAAAGAAAGGGGACTGTAGACAGGTGCTAATTATTTTAATGATTTCAGTTGTAGTTTAAATTAATATTTTTTATTTAAAATTAAATATTTTATAATTGTTTTTGAAGCAATATTAATATCATTCACTCGATATTACTTTAAAAAATATATTATCAAATAAAAAACACCAATCGTGATACCATCGTTTGGCAATATAATACAAATGAGACTAATGGTATTGTCTTTGTATATTCGATACTGAATGAACCTCTTTAGTTATGTCTCAAATGATTCAATGCTAGTATAAGGGTAATTCATAGTTTTATTATCGTTATCGAAAGAGGTCCATGGCGGTACCAAAGTTTTCTTTATATATATTTGTATACTGGCATTGAATGTGTCGAATATGCTGCGAAAAGTAGTCATAAAATTGAATATTAGCAATTTAATTGCTTAAATCGCTCTTGTAAAAAAAAGATAATACGTATTGATATACAAAATAAATTAGCGATTTTTCTTATTCATAGGGAATAATTTTCTTTTTACTAAATTACAAAAAGATGATTAGAATTGCGATTATTGTAAATTTATTGCAAACTTTGTTCCACTAAATTTGAAATACCTCTGGTTCTATTAAAATCTAACTTTATGCAGATGAACAACACTTGATGGATTCCTTATTTTAAAAATCATTTGATTTAAAAAACGATTCAATTCTGCATGTTAGTAATCATTGTAGATTTTTAAGATTGCATTAAACTCTAACTGGCTTATCATGATCATCATCAAAAAAGATATAAAAAATTTTTCTGCTGCAATGAATTTCATTCGATAGAAATGTCTGATAGGTTCCTTTTATACTTTAAAATCGTATCACTGCATCAAATTCTCTTTATTTGGATATCTGTCTCAATTCGTACATGATTCATTTTGAATATATATATAATGGCAAGTGTTCGGAGGAAAGTATACATGTCTGTGTAATTTTGAAACTCTTTTTAGAAAAAACAATTAGCCCAGTAGCAAAAATTGATTTCATGTAAATTATTGTAATCTTCTCTTGAAAAAAGTAATACAAGCATTAATTTATTTGTTGTTCACCTGCTTAGGGCTATAAATGGTAAAAATAAAACTAATTTTTTAAGTTTAATACAATGTTCCATCAACTATTTATTGACCTCTTCTGGTACTGTATTAAAATTTTAAACTCAAAATTTATATAGTAAGTAGTTTTTAATACATAAAAAAACACACTTTTTTAATTAGAATTAAACATATTTTACTTGCAATATTACTGTATTTAGAGACATGTCTATCTCATTGTCATAAATTCTGCAAATATAAATTATATTTCAAACACTAATTAAATACAGCGGTGAAACTTGAAGCGAGAGAAAAGTACATGTAGGTACAAATAAATATACTGAATATAAGACAGTTATAATAAAAAAGGGAAATATTGAACCTATATGACAAAGACGAAATTAAATGACGTTGTTATATAGAGTGCTGAGCATTTGCATTTTCTTTTTTATTGAAAGTGTACAAACTTTCTCTACGTATGTATACCATTTCAAAAACTAATCTTTGATTATAATTAATTTCATTATCGAATATAATAGTATTTTGACAGTCAAATACATGATTATTTTCTGTTACACGTTTAAATATAACAGATTCAGAATTTTTATGTCTTTTATGTTCACTAGTGCGGTTTCTGAACGCTCTTTTTGTTTCACCAATACGTACATGTACAATTTTTAAAAGAAATTTTATAAACCATACTAGTACAAGTTTTTTTTTATCCTTGGCTTTTATTAATTGTATAATTTCGCTAAGATTGTTGTTTAATAACGGGGTTGTCGAGATCTTATATTTTCTTTTTAAAACCGTTGAACATTTTTTATAAAAATAGTTCTTGTATTGTAGGGTTATTGTAGGGAAGTGGAATGATTATTTTGTTGAAATCAGAACTATGATTATGTTTATTATTAATATTATTACTATTTTTAATAAATTTTATTCTAATTTTTATGGATTTACTGATAAAAAAGTTTGGAAAATTATAATTTGACGATATCTTTTACTTTTTTCATATTGTTTTTCTTGTTAGATAATTTTAAGACTATGTCGATTAAAATATAAATCACATTATGATTATTTTTTGCATTTTGTTATGATTAGAGTTGTAATTTAGTATTGTTTCAATATATATGGCTTTTCGAATCTAGTTTGTGATTCGAAATTATTGTTTTCTAATATTATTATTATTAATTATTATTAATATTAATATTCATTTATTATTATTATTATTATTATTATTATTATTAATAATACTATTATTCATTTATTATTGTTTTTGATTATAGACATATCCAAAAAAAAATTATTAGTTTCCATTTAACACGTAAATTTTAACTTTTCATGAAAACTATTGAAAATATCTTTTTTTGTACATAGCAATATATCATCCACATATCCGATGAAAAATAATGGTGAAATACCATGTTCTTGTTGTAAAATATTTAATCATTTTGTTTCTAAACCTTGTATGACAATATTTGCGAATAGTGGTGAAATGAGTAAGCCAATAGGAGTACGAAAAATTTATTTATAATTTATATTATTATTATGTGAAAAACATATTGTTAAATAAAAATTGTGTATAATTACTATGTTGGCAAAAGGAAATTTTACTTTAATGTATGTAGTGTGTTTGACAGCTTTTATAAAGACTATTTTCTACAAAATCAAAGAAAATATTAGTAAAGCGTACTGATAGGCAACTATCTATAACCACATAATTAGAAGGAATATCTATAGTATCTATATTACTGACTAATTCGCAACTGTTATTTATATTGGATTTAAGACATTAGATTTAGGACATTTTCCATATTTCTTTAAAACTTCGAATAAAAAAGTAATATATATTCTTTATACAGGAAGAAACTATGATATCGACATTAAGTCTTTTGATATTCATTATTAAATATTTAGAAGAAGTTGACTATTAATATTATAGGTTATTGTATTTAAATTTTAGCCTTAAAAATGGACGGTATTGTCGGTGGCTATGGGGCATTACAAGCAGAATTTCAATATCAAGCTGCAATAGTGGGAAAGTACAACTTCACACATCACGCTTATCTACTTTGTAGTGCTGGTATCATTAGTGATATGTTTCTGATAACCGCCGCCAGATGTTTTGTACATACAAGTAACTTATTGAAGAAGTTTACATTTTTCGCAGCCGTTGGTGTAGATAAACTGATGACCAAAAATCTTTCGCTGAATGAAATTACGCAAATCTATACGTACTATTACAGCGCTGCATGGTATAAGAATGACCTTGCATTAGCAAAGGTAAATAAAATAAACAATAATGCTAATATGATAATTAAAAAATAATAGTTAATAAGAAATAGCAACATCGAAGTTTAGCAAAAATTTCCTTAATGTTGGAATTTATAATACAAGTTTGAAGCGTTGCATTTTTTAGCTGAATCAGAGTTTACTAAATCACTATCAAACAAATTTGATGGCTCTTGTAATACCAGATGAAGAAGAAACCTTCTACAGACTAAATGGAATCGTTACTGGATTTGGAATTTATTTAATTGATGATTTAACTAGGAGTAGTAGTCGAGCACAAATACGATTACATTCAACTAATAGTCTTGTGTTAAGATATGCAGAAGTTCTAATTGTTCTTGATGGAAGTTCGGAACAAATCCAAAATATTTCCAACCCTATGACCACAGTATGTCGTCAAAAAGTATACCCTTTTAATGATATATGTGGTGTAATAAAACCAGATATGTTGTATAGTTCTCGAGGTGTTTGCATGGTAAGTTGATATTCAATTAAAAGATATAATTAAAAAAATTTTTTTTTTATTTCACTCACACTAGCAGTCAGAGAACGTGTTTTACTGAACCATTATTAGCTTATTTTACCGATTTCAAAGTAAACTGAAAAAAAATTTACTGCACTATATGTTTTATTGTACAATAATTTTGTTAATAATAATCTTATTACAGATTATCATAAATTTTTCGAAAATATTAATTTACGATTTTAAATATTTTTTTGTTTTTAAAGGCAAGTGGATAAACTTTTCATTATAGAATCATATTGACAATAATGTTGATTGGTGAAACGAATTTGATATTAAAAGACTTCTGTTAAAGATGTTAATTTTAATACGACGTGATTCTTGTTGTAGAAGGCTTCAGTGATAGTCAGGGATTGGAATCAAATAAGCATAATTTATCTAATATAAATTAAAATTATCGGTGTAGATTCGCTCGATTTATGCCTCAACGCACTCAAGCTCGTATGCGATCAACGGTGTAATAGCTTACGGTTCACCAGTATCACGAACAACGCCGACCACAACGTTTCCAGGTTCGGACACGTATATAATCATTTTCACTGACCGTATAGTTAGTGTATTCAGCTCACAAAATCTTGTGACAATGAAAACATGTATCTTGTGACAAATGTGGCATTAGAAGGTCGTATAGCATTTACTATAATCCATTTGGACGAATCCAGAATCGGCTACGAGTTACTTCAGAAGTATGCGAAGACCATCGAATACATAGAGGGCCTTTCACTTGACTGCTTAAAATTTCTTGGCACACGCGTTTATAATCAATTACAAAATGGTAGTGGCACCACGGCTGTACAGTGGTAGTAGATCGACACTTGAGGCGCCGGATCCTCGTAGCGGTGGTTTAGAAGTATCTTTGTCGGACGAGAAGCATGACAGTCTTAGCAAACGGCCAACCGTCGATCTAATCGATTCTCTGGGAAACGTTAAAGGATTGTCGCTATTTTCAAAGTACAAAACTAAAATTAACGAGAAATACAATCTTTTTCATTAAAATTTATCCACAACGAACAAGAATACAAATACAATAGTCTATTTTTTTGACAGTTGTAATTCTATTATGCATAAATAATCCTCGAGCTCAAAATATTTTTACCACCACGGATACTGCGATCGATTTCCATAACCACTGCCTCCGAAGACATGGTGCAAATTCTTAAAGAAAAAAAATTGTGTCTTCTACAATTTCTCCGAAGTCTCAAGAAAATATTTATTTTCTTTTCTCAATTTACGTACCCAAATGAAACCCGAATCCTGCGGTTTAATTAAATGCCAACATTGGGGAAAGCGTGAAAACTTAAAGTAATATATCTGCTTTTGTTTAAACTTTATTCAATATTTCCTGATTGAAATAGGTATAGTAATGTCTGAACTGAGTTCAAAAACACTTTAATTGTACTTTTGTCGACAGCTTATATACAAATTAATAAATATTTTTTTTTTCATTGGTCTTACAGTCTAATCAAATCAATCGAAAACAATACGTAACAATATCAATACATATCTACATTAACATTAATACATCAATACACAAAAATAATAAAAATTAAATTAAAAATTATAGTGACAGTCAGACCGTCCTTGTATACAGTCACCCCCGTAGACTAATCTGAAAATAAAATATTAGCTGAAAAAATTTTGTTAGTAAAGTGCAATCTGATTGCACTTTATTTATTTTAGAAAAAATATTTATTAATTTGACGGAATATAATTTTTCGCTCAAAATTTTCGAATAAATCATTGAAATCAAAATATTGTTCACCTCCTGTAGTACATGTCATACTAACTTTTTTATTAAAATTTATGAAAAATAAATTAAATATAATATTAATTTAATTTCATGCTTCATGTGTGATTTTTAAACTCTAGTATTTAATAAGAATTAAAAACTACAAAGAGGCAGGCCAATATTACAAATAGTTGATGCATATGACAATAGTTTCATCTTTATTATATTTTGATTACAAGCCAATAGAATAATGAAAATTCTGTAGTCAGTCTTTATTTTTAAGTATCTCATTTATTTTATATTATTTTAAGGCTTTTATTCTTCGTATGAAGGACTTTTAATCAAAGATTAAAAATTCAACTGTCGACTGCTTTGAAATAAATTAATAAATATTTTAATTCGTTGTGTGATAAAGCTTGCAAAGAAATGAGTAAACACCAAATAGACTAAATGTGTGAGTTTATTACCAATATTAAGAAACGTGCTGAGAGGCCCTAATATGGCGGCGGCTGACGTAAAACTGTACTTCTTTGAAGTAAGGCGCGCAATGAACGCCGCGGCGATTAAGGTGGCGAAGCATCTACCGCCAGTGCCGCCTATTGGCAGGCACATCAGGCTAAGCCGACGTTGCACACGGAGCTTGAAAATTGAATCCAACATTCTGCTCGCCTCGTTTCCTAAACCGCTACGGAATTCTGTAGGCCGACGGTCATGGAAGGTTCGCTGCCAGGTCGTCCGCCAGCCGTCATGGGAGGTTCACTGATAAACTATTGGTCGTGCGCGGTAAGTTCGTTTACACCGAGTTACTGATTTTGGTGTAGCCCTGGCTGCTCCGGAGAAGCAGGTGTTGGATCCGCTACTGGCAGCTGGACAAGCTTGACTATAGGTCGAGTGTAGGAGCCGTTGGCTGTCTGTACGGTAGCTACTCGGACCAAGTTGTCCTAAGCGGGATGGACAACTATTACACGTCCAAGAGGCCAATCGCCGTTGGTCTTCAAGAGTGGAGATTCGACGATGACAACTAGTTCCCCCACCGATAGATTCATCCTTGATCGGCACCACTCGGCTCGTTGCTGCAAAGTGTTGAGATACTCACAGCTCCAACAGATCCAAAATTGATGGCGGAATTTCTTCACTAAGGCCCAGTGAGTTTTATGATCCAGTGGCCAACGGTAGCAGTTTTTGGCAGAGTAAGCTTTTAGTGCTGAGGTATCGCGACCGAGGTGAATCACGTTGTTGGCTAGACAGATGAGCAACGCGACGTATCAAAGAACAACGACGATCGATAGACTGGATGGCTCTGGTGTAAATGGTGCGGAATCTTGCGTGCAGACAGCATCTGTTGCCCCACATTATGACCAGATAACTGCGTCCATGCAGAATGACCGGATGTTTCTCCTTGATTAACAAAAGCAGCCTAGTTCATGAAAGGTGGTAGTGGTCGTAGACAGTTTTTTCGGTGTACGATCTCACCTTGCTTCAAGCGTGCAATCTCGTGCGGAAAGCTGGCTCGTTGGCTAACCCAAACACAGATTAAGTATTCGTGGTATATCTCATGCGTGGTCACGAGTGCGAGAATCTTTGGTCTTGATGTCTCGTGTGGCATGAGCGCTCGTGCCTTTATCAGACAACCGACAGCGTGAGTCGCCCGAACCCGAGCGTTATGATCTAGTCTACAACAGCGAGTCATAGCCCTGAAAAGCTTATCGAGGTTAGAAAAGACATCGATTAGATGTATATTCGAAGTTGTCTCCCGTATGACGACGCATATAAAGACATGATGCTCACCAACCGTAAGGAAGTCGGACTCGTTGCGCGCCTCCTCGTGCCTGTCCCAGGAATGTTTTCTGAGTCAGATGGGTCCTGTCTACCAGAAGTTCGATTGGGAGAGTTCTGCGACGTTGATGCCACGGATTCCAAGATCAACCGGGTTCTCATCTGTTGGAACGTGGCGCCACTTTGCATCAGGAAGTAGCTCTCGTATGTGTATAACCTACTCGTCGACAATGTTGTTCCCCGTCGCCTTGTCGGACCGAAGCCAGTGGAGCACAATCTGAAAGTCCCCCATATGTGGCAGTCAGGAAGGAGAATGCCAAGGTTAGCGACTACAAAGCGGAGTAGTTTGGTGGCGAGAAGATCTCTGAGTTAAGAGAGTTTGGTCTTCGTCGAGAAGAGGCCTGTCTCGGTCTTCTGACCGTCATGATCAATTCTGTAATACAAAGCCGCGACCATAGATCATGGGCTCGCATCTAGAAATGCATGTAGTTCGATTCTTCTTGAGCTGGAGTATTCGATCCAACTTGGTACGATGATTTGATGAACGTCTCTCATGGTTTCTTGAAACGATGTCCATTGATATGCAAAGGGCTCCAGCACGCCTACATACTAGTCATGTATTAGTATTTTGGCTCTAGTGTGACGGAAGCGATCCAGCCACCGGGGTCTAATATTATAATTAGTTCGCAGAGAATGGTTTATTGTACTCACGGGGAATACACGGGCTTGGCCTTCCCTCACGCGGTTCCCATGACATTTCCAGTTCGTTGACAGGACTGTCCGTAGTCAAGAAACGCTAGGTAGGTCGAAAACGATCCCTTCGATTAATGTTCTCTAGTAAGGCGGGGCTTTAGTATGCCCGTTTCTTCAGAGTGAACCCTCCGGCCTTGAGCAGGGTAGGAAGCTGGTCGCGGCGCCGACTGCGCCGGCCATCTACGCCGGAAAGAATGTCGTCGATGCACAGCTCCTTGCTGATGGAGTCTATGACTTCGGGTAAATTGGAGTCTCCAACGAGACAGAGCTGCGTTAGTGTGCGGAGCTACTTAAACCGCGTAAGGTCCGCTCGCCTCTCCATATGTGCCAATGAGAAGCGCATAGTGAATTTCTCGACTTGAAAATTCGTGTGTTCGTATTTGACACAAATCTGTCGGAACATCATCTTGATATCCGCGCAAAATATGAAGCGCTCAATCTCCACCGGGTTACGCCGACTGAGAGATCCGACTGTAGCTTGGGACACGCATACATAGCATCGTGAAGGCTATGTGCAATCTGAATGGGCTTCAAAGCGTTAAAAACGACTCATCACAGTATTGCCAGATTCCATTGTGACAATCGAATTGAGATCGAAGTTCTGTCTGTGTGAAAGGACGCATGTGACCGCTCTGTATGTAATCGGTCATGAAATAGGCGTACGCGCTTGCGAGTGTCTTGTCTCGTTTCTTGCGGCGATGCATTAGTGAGTTTTTTGGGCAGCTTCATGACTGATACTATCCAACCAAATATCGTTCGTTAGGCGATCAACTTTTCTCGTAAAACGATCCCAAGAAGGAGGATTTTCCCGTATACATCTATTCCCAAGATGATTTCCACACCCATCATGGTGACAAAGTCTCGATGTGCTAGCTGGAAGCCGAAGCAGCTGACCGCGCTCGATTTTAGAAGAGTGGTGGAGGGCGTGGTGCAAATGGTAAAATGTAAATGGTGTAAAAACACACAACTGTACTTAATTGAATGCGCGGAATGAACGTCGAGGCGATGACCGAGACGAAGCGCCATCGCCGGCGCCGCCTGTCGAGAGGCCAGTCAGATTCAACCGACGGTGCGCACGAAGCGTGAAGATTGAATCCAACATTGGTCTTAAAGACTTTATAATATACTATATTATATTAATATAATATTAATATTATACTAAAGTAAAAGATTTTTATGCTTATTCAATTTTAGGTTTGAAAAATATGAACAATAGTGCATAAAAGTAAATTGACATCATATTCTATTTTATATAAATTTTAATTAACAAAAAAAGAATTTTTTAATGTCACTATATTAGGCGAATAGGAATATATTTGAGAGAATGTAATTTATTTCTTAGCTTACCTATTCATTCAATAATTTAGTTTTGAATTTCTTTCAAGCAATAGAGATACTGAAAAAATAGTAAAAATCTTATAAATTATATCTTATAAATTATCATATAAAAATCTGAATAAATTTTATTTGGCTATATTCTAAGAGATTCTTTCAGCTAGAGCTAAATAGCGACCTAAAAAATATGACTCTCCTTTTAGTTTATCTTCAGTAAGCAACTTTTTATAAAAAATATTACATCCTTAAAGTGTTCATCCACATGCATTCTTATATATACGATATTGCAAATAAGTTGAAAATGTTGAATAACCATTAACATACGATATTATCATTTTATAAAATAAATTATGGAAATGAAAGTTCAGCGTTAATTGTAATGAATTTTATAATTGTAATTTCTAGAATTTAACCGATTACATTACTAATTACTGTGAATCTGTATTTTATAGGGCGATATTGGTGCTCCACTCGTTGTTGGTAATAAAGTTGTAGGAATTGTAAGCATATACAATAAAGATTGCGATGATACTATATATGGAACTATATATACAAAAGTATCATTGCATAAGATTTTTATTGATTCAGTCTTAGCAGGTAATCCGTTACAGGGTACAACTACTTATAACAATCCTCTATACATAGGTGATACTAGACTTCGAAATAGAGGTTCAAATTAAGGAAATAAAAATGTTTATAGCTTTAAATAATTTTAATTTCAATTTAAGCAGAATTTATTTTTGTCAATATTTATTTATACTCAATTGAAAATAATACTAATCTTTGAAATTGAAATAACATAAAGTAATAATTAAATTCTTATTTGATGGATTGAATACACATAATTGATTGGACTGTATATATATATATATATATATATATATATATATATATATATATATATATATATATATTAAATCCGAATGTAATAAAAGTTAGAAATCTTGATTAAAAATCTATCCTTAAAACATTTATGTATTAATGTCTTTCCTTAGTCAATATTCTTTTCAGAAAAAATTCAAAAAGTGAATTCCGATTTAAACTTTTATATGTAAACTAAGTTTTTTTTGTAAAATAAAAATTTACTATAAAAATTCTTTTGAATATTAATATTTTATTAATGTTTTTTAAATTTAAAATATAACGTAGTCCCATTGGAGAAAGATATACTTCTCACAACGTTCGGACCATTTTTTAACTCCTCCAAAAAAAAGATTTTTCGAACTCTCCAAAACAAGCCCCTGTCTCGGTGATAACTTCCTCGTCTGAGCAAAATTTTTTTTTGCGGGCCATTTCTTCATGTTAGGGTACAAGAAGAAATCGTATCTCCTTAAGGAACATTCTTCCCCAATCGTTCCTAAGCTACTTACTGAACCGCTCTCCTACATATATATATATATATATAAGCTGCTATTAGAACATTTCGTTTTCAATATTTTTCTTTCAATACTGTAACAGGGTGCTTGGGCACCTATGAGATACGCCCGTGAAATTAATTATTCAATCTCAAATATCCACCGAGAATAAGTCACCGTTAACAGAGGGGAAGGATTCCTCAACGAGATAGGTTAATTTCAAATTAAGCTTTTTGGACTGTAGGATCCTCCATGATATTCCATAAACTTACCTATTTTTCTCTCTATTCCTTTTTTGTGTAAAAATAATCTAAGTAAGGAAAATTTCGAAAGGAAGGAAATATTAATAATAACGGGATTAATTATAACGGGAAAGAAACGGAAATATATTTGTATTTATTGTTATAATAAATAATTAAATTAATATAATTTTATTATATAGAAAATGAATTTATTAATTATAAATGGTCTATTATTATTACAATTATTAAACATTTATTAATTATAATTGATTTATTTTTATAACAATTATTAAATACTACCCACCTATCAGTTTAAAGCTCGCTATCCACATACACAGGAGTGCAAGAGAATCGTATACGCTAAGAATAGTGTAGCGAACAAAGTATTGATGCACCATCTCACATACATCGCATTCTCTTTGCTTGCTAGGTAAAAAAAAGAAAAGTTTTCTGTGGCTTATTGTGACTGATGATGAAAAGTGGATCTAGTATGATTATTCTAAGCATAATAAGTCATAGGTGGTCCCAGGCCAACGGTGCATATCGACACCAAAACAAAACATTCACGGCCAAAAGGTATTACTGTGCACTTGATGGGACCAACAGGGTGTGCTGTACTACGAGCTGCTAAAACCTAATGAAACCGTCACTATCGAGGTATACCAATGCCCACTGAATGATTTGCAACAAAAATTGATCAAACATATTTCAGCAATCGCGAGCAATAGGCGTAAAGTCGTTTCTTGCATGACAACGCTCGGCCACATCTTGCGAAAGCCATTAAAAACATCCTGTTGAAGCTCGAATGGGAAGTGTTACCGCACCTAGCGTACTCGACAGATATAGCGCCTTCTGATTACCACCTATTCAAATCGATTCAGCTCGACGTCGCTGATACACACTTCCGACATGTTCAAGAAGTACAAGAATTTGTGGATCATTGCCATATTGCCAGAAAGATGGGAAACAGTAGTAGAAAATGACGAAAAATATTTTGACTAAGCTAACGTGTATACATTTTCCATCATAAATGTCCTTTTTCCGTTAAAAAAGCTCGGAAACTAAGTTTGCCTCCTAATAATTATATTGTAAAGATTTTGATAGCAAAAACAAAAAAATGTTCATATACCAAAACAATATTTACATTAAATATTTTTCTGAAATAGATTAACAAATAATAAATTCTACAACGCAATAACGTCTTAAAGCAATGGACCATTAAAACAATGGTTAAGTGGTAAATAACAGCATGTATAGTGTATACAAAATATATATCTAAAACTCTAAAAAATAATAGTAAATCAATAATTTTAACGAAAATGCAGCTTAATAAACTAATGAGATCATTGAAAAATAGATGATTTACAGAGAGTGTATCGGTGAACTGATTTTTAATTTAATTATAGAATGTTGTTTATATTAATATGTTTTGAACTTTCTGAAAGTATTTTATTTAAATTTTTTATATAATACATGAGAAGATGTATTTAAATTTCTTACTATGCTAACACATCAAACTGGTCTACCTATTTTACTTTTACTAAAAGTTCTGTTTTTGGATATCTAAATTATCTACAGAATTTGAATAGCTTAAATTAATAATTGTAAATAATATATTTTTTTTTTATTTAATAACCTTTTCAATCCATAAGGTCCATTTAGGTAGTAACAAATACATACATGTTATAATTAGCGTTTTACTTAAAAATACTTAAAATACATTTCTTACGCACAATTCTTGAAAGGAAATACATAACTAAACTTAGATGAAACGATGAACTTTCTTAATAAATAAGAGAAGAAACCGACATGCTTTAGAGTTTGGAAAAGATATTAAAGCCTCAAGATTCAGTGGGTGATTCAGATTTATTGTTTTGAGTTTTTGCATAAGGTTTGTTCGATCCTTATTATAATAAGGACATTGCCAAATAATGTGATTGATATCTTGCTCTACAGCTCCGCATTTACACTTAGGATTAGATATAATATTATATTTACTCTAACTAATGAACTATTGAAATTATAGTCATTCGCTCTGATTCTATTAATTATTGTTATCGATTCTCTTTTGAATTTAGACCATGGCCTGCTATTTTCAATGTAGAATAGTTTAAATTAGTTTGTTCCTGTTGTATGTGATAAGTTTATAAGAAATCTGTGGGTTTATTTTCATGAGTGTTCTTTAAAGAATGAAAAGAGGTCGGTGAAAGATATCGTTTGAACGTTTGCATCCTTAGTTACGGTAATTTTTTTGCGAGTAAATCTACCCTTTCATTGTCATAGATTCCTAAGTGGAAAGGAATCCAATAGAATTCTACTATATCTAATTCTACTTCTCCTATAACCTAGTGCAATTCGTATAGCTTGATATTGAATTTGTTCAATTTTTTTAGTATATTTTCTATCGTCTCATAAATAAATAGAACTGCAATAATCAGTAGTAGATCTAATAAAACTTTTCTATAATGGAAGTAGGGTCTCTGAACCTGCTCCCCACCACGTACCGCAAAGAAATTTTATAATATTTAAAATTTGTTGACATTTTTTATTTATATAGTTAAGATATGGTGAAAATGTCATTCTATAGTCAAAACATATACCTAGAAATTTTGTTATTTCTTTGGAGTGAATCGTACGGTCTCCTATCTTGATTTGCGTTAAACCTGGTCTGATGTTTTTGTTGGGGATACCGAAAGGCCGACTTTTGTGAGATTATCTACGTTTTTAATGGCTTTTGGAGTTTTAATAGCCCAAGTTATATTCGAGAATTGTAGATACAGAGGTAGATCATCTGCAAATTGAGATATTTGTATAGATTTATTTAAATTATTACAAATGTTCAATACTAATACAGTATATAGAAGAGAACTGAGAACTCCGCCTTAAGGAACTCCTTTATTTACAATTCTAGGCTTTTCTAATTTGATATCAGAAAATATTAGTCTATCTTTAGTTATGAATGCAACAAATTGAACGACGTTATGTGGACAACCAATTTCTATTAGTTTTTTATTAGAAATTAATAAATATTTTTTTATTGGTCTTACAGTCCAATCAATTCAATCTAAAAATAAAATAAAAAATAAAAATAAAAATAAAAATAAATAAAATTAAAATAAAAATTAAAAATAAAAATTAAATTAAAAATTAAATTAAAATTATAATGAAGGTCAGACTGTCCTTGTTTACATTCACCTCCGTAGACTAATCTGAAAATAAAATATTAGCTGAAAAAATTCTTTGTTAGTAAAGTGCAGTCTGACTGTCCCTAACACCCTTACCTAATTGAAGACTTGTCCAATGTTTCGAGCTCGCTACGGCTCCTCATCAGGGACCGTAGCGAGCTCGAAACGTTGGACAAGTCTTCAATTGTCATTTGTCTTCAATGTAATTTATTCTGACTGTAAGAGAGAGTTTAAAACAGTAGAGGTTTCCATCTTTTGATAGTGTGATCTTCCATCTGTGAACAGAAGCTTTGCCACTCAAGTTATTTTTTAAGTTATTTGTATCTTGCCCTAATGCACTGGTACACACTTTTCTCTATATGCACACAAGTTAATTTTTTCACTCGTTGTTATCAGTACTGATAGTTAATATTTCGATTGTTTACACTTAAGTTTAACCGAGAGCGATAGAAACACGTCTACATTCGTGAGCGTGCCAAACCGGAAAAGTCATGCTTGATTAGCATGAGTCCCCTTGCCTTATAAACTAAAACAAAAAATAAACTAAAAAATAAAAATAACACAACATGCAAATCTTGAATTCCAAAAAAATTAATAAAAAAATAAATAAAAATCATTCTATTCTTTAAAAATTTGATTAAAATTGATAAATTGAAGCTTTATAATTTTGAACATGATTTTGAACCGGAACTTAAACAAGTATTGAATTTAGAGTTTATTTTACATACGAACTATTTCTATTAATTAAAAATGCCATTAATAAGTAAATAAGCAGTAGAGCTTCAAAGTAAATTACTATTTTAATTTTTTTTAAACATTTTTCTCCGTTCTAAGTTTGCGCTCTTCACTGTGATAACAGGATCGGATAGTTTTTACACTGATCGTATTAAAATTAATTATTGAAATCTTGATCACTGTCATCGGAGTTTGGTTAAGGTTTAATTTGTTAGATAAGTCAAAATGAATCGACTTACAGAAAGAGAACGAATATCACTTTTTATGAGAGTGGCTGGGGCAAAATGGTATGATCTGTTAGGGGAGCAACTTTCGGAGTTGCTAGTACTCCAATATCATTTTCAACGGTGTCAAAAAGCAGTATAAGGTTTATTCATCACGGTATTATCAATGTTCTACGTACATCAGGCAAACCAAATTGAGCATCAAATGAAAGGACTCCATTAAACTTTATGCTATCAATCATTGAGACTCCACATAACTGCACATAATTAGATGACCTTGTGTGATCATTAAGGTCATCCTTGGTCCATGACTTGAGCACATATTCGTACGTAAAATTTTTGCTCTTTCGATTTCCGTTGTCAAAAATAGGGGTTCCCACTTGAAAAAACAAAGTTGACCTTGAAATAACCTTGAAAGTCAAACCCAAAGTCAAATCCAAGGTCACTATTAAATTATTTGACAAAAGTTATCTCTACATTGACCTTGACCTTGTCCAAAATCAGTTTACCTGGAAAATTACTAAGATGTTGCGGGACTTTTTGGAGATTCTATATAACATTTTACAAAAAATATTTTTATATTATATATCATGATATTATTGGCAGTAATATAGAATTTTTCTAGAAATTAGAATTTATGAAATATTCAACAAAAATTGAACAGCACAAAAGTATATTTTAAAATATTATTTTTATTGCAGCGGTTCGAAACGTCAGGCAATAAAGAAAAATTTTAATTTAACATGGTGGGGCAGTCAGGTTGTCCTTTACTAACATAGAATATAACTTTTTATTTTGTTTTTATTTTCTTATTATTTTTAATTTTTAATCTAATCTAATTTTAATTGTGTTTTTAAGTAGTAAGTTCTTTAAGTAGTAATTGTTCCCTCTCGGTTTATGTGATTGAGATAGAAGGGGCTCTAAATAGAGTTCAAGACGGTCCACCCCGCTTGCCGAGCGGTGCAGACCTGAGAGATGCCGACGCGATATTCTGGGTGGGGAGGCGAGTCTTCAGATCGCTGACGATAGGACGGGCAGGGGAGCGCCTATCCAACGCTAGTCATTCAGCATTGGCGAATGCGTCCTGCCACATGATGCCTACTGGGAACTTTCCAGAGAGCGGAGAACCTTATAGTTGGGTGTGCCTTACCCTTCCCAGACTCCAGGGGCAGACTGGTAATGGACATAGCATCCAGGCTATGTCTGGTTGTCCGGAACACCGGATCCACGTCGACCTTTTGGAGGCTCGGCTACAGGGAGACCATCCCTGATGTATCTTTCGTATTACCAAGGAGCACTACGCTTTTCGAGTAGGCTCAAGCGGTGACGGAAGCTATAATGCATTTGGTCAGCCAAGCTTGCAAAAACTCGTAGGTTTTGCTTACCGACCGACTCATTAGTTGAAGAATAAATTCACGGAGCTCCGGCGGCAATGTCTGCAGCTGCGCCGTGTAGCCCAAATGGCTCAAAGGTATGTCCACGATCCCGCTTTTAGGCTCGCTGAACATCTAACGGCGAAAGAAGCTCTGAATTTAGTGATAAAAACTAGTAAACTCAGATGCAAGAAAAACCTGGGAGAAGATCTAAACAACGATCCATGGGTATTAGGATACAAAATTATAACCCGCAAATTAGGCGCGTGCCGTAAGAACATGCCTATAAGCGAGGAAGTGATGGACGGTATCGTCCATGTCCTATTTCCCACTCATCGCAAACGACGAGGTGAGCTCCTGGCTCTTGAGGGACCTGAGGCATCGTCCTTCACAGGGGTAGAGCTAGAAAGACCAGTATGCTCTCTAAAGAACAATAAGGCACCGGGGCCCGACGGACTTTCGGCGAAAGTGCAAAAAGCGTGGTAATGAGCCTTTCTGAACTCTTGCATGACATGTACAACTCGTGCCTTCGCGCGACAATATTTTATCTTCGCTGGAAGGAGGTAAGACTTGTGCTGGTAAGCAAGGGCAAAGGACCATTTAGTGTTCTGTCGTCATGCAGATCCTTATACATGCTAGACACCGCTTGGAAACTCCAGGAAAAGATGGTAAAAACCTACCTACTAGAGGAGTTTTTCACATCCAATGACCTTTTCGAGAGGCAGTATAGTTTTCAGAGAGAGCGATCCACTATAGATGCTACCCAAGACGTAGTGAAGGCTTCCAGGACTACGGAGGGGAGGACATTTCTCCCGGCCTGTGTGCTCTTGTGATGTTCGATGTCAGGAACGCCTTCAACTCGTTTAGGTCGACAGACGTACTGGGGCATTGGATAAGGACTTCAATATACCTAAATACCTACTCCAGATTATCGGAGATTATTTGAAGGACAGATTGATTCTGTATGACATGGCTGAGGACTCTCAGCGAAAGGAGCTAACGTGTGGCGTTGCCGAAGGCTCCATCTTGGGATCCAATCTATGGAATATTTTCTATGACGGGATCCCTTTGCAGGGTCATCAACGTATAAGGATCACGCTTCTGCATCAGGCGACTGCTACTGCGAGCTGCTGAGTCTGTCATGCTTTATATCGCTGAAGTTTTCGCCGATGCATTGCAGTACGAAAAGTACCGCAGGCACATGTCGGTAGTAGACACAAGATACGCTCTTTGTGTAACGTGTTCCTATCGCACCGTCTTGGAGGCGACTTCCCTATTGATTGACGGGATTATATCGATAGACCTCCTGGCCCAAGAGCGGAAATGCGTTCACCAGATGAAGGGGACACTTCGACAAGCCGAAGTGAAGAAGCAAACTACGAAGCGATCTCTGGCTTGCTGGTAGAAGAGGTACGAGAAACATTCGTGCGGAATGTGAATCGCCAAGCTTATAAGTCAGATGGCTCCGTCGCTTAGTCGGCAGCATGAAGAGGTAAATTACTATCTCACCAAGATGCCGACTGGACACGGGTACTTCGGCGCGTGCTTGCACAAGATGGGCAAAGTTGATATGCAAAAACCGATGCCCATCATACATTTTTTGTGAGTGGAAGCAGCAGAGGGAGCTATTGGGAGGAGATGCTGAAAGGATCACCCCGGAAGGCATCGTCCCCTTGTTGCAATCTAGCCAGAAACATAGAGAAAGGCTGCCTATTTCACTGAGGATATCCACAGGCGGAAGAAGGCTTACCGTCCGTAGAAAGAGGGGCATATTCTCGGCCGAGATCTGTTTCCCGAAGGCGAACATCCTGGTCTCCTCTCCGAAGTAATGCCTAGCGGCGATTTCCGGGGCAGGAAGCTGAGCCAGGGAAAGGAGGTTTCTTCGTTGCACGCCTGCCGACTCTGGTCTGCAGTTCTTTTCTGAGCTGTGCGAAACAGTCGACGGTAATGCACCAAGAAGGTAGTTTTTTAGTTGATATGCCTTTTTGCAGCTGACTCGAACATACAGAGACCGATCCTATAAAGGATTTTTCTTTTCCTTTAAAAAAAAAATTATCCTTATTATTTTTATTAGAATTATTATTGTTGTTATTATTATTATTATTGCTATTATTATTATCATTATTATTAATATAATAAATTTTTATTCTTCTTCTCATGATTATTATTATAATTATGAGGGTGCTTCCAAAAGTACCTGGCGCAACAAGTAAAACTCAAAAATTTTGGAAAAAAATATACTTATATTTCTACATAATCTCCTTTCAGCTCTATACACTTTTCCAAACGATGTTCGATAAGTCCGATACCCTTTTTATAATTAGAATTGTCAAGCTGCTCATAACAGCAAATAACTGCCGATATCACCTCTTCATTGTTGGAAAATCTTTGATCAACGAGCCATTTTTTCAAGTCTGGAAACAAAAAATAATACGAGGGAGCTAAGTCTGGTGATTAGGGTGCATGAGGTAGCAATTCAAATTTTAATTCATTATTTTTAGCGATTGCAATAACGGATGTGTGAGCTGGTGCATTGTCTTCATAGAAAAACACTTTCTTCTTAGTCAAATGCGGCCGTTATCGCTTGATTTTTTCGCTCAAACGTTGCAATAAGTTCGTACAATACTCGCCGTTAATAGTTTATCCTTCTCCAAGATAGTCAATGAAAATTTTCCCACATTATAAAACGGCACAAAAATTCGGCTTTATTTTTGCGAAACATTGCCAAAAACTGAAATATCTTCGCGACGCTGTTTATGTTCCTGCTTGAGCAAACGCGGCAGCCATCTGCGCACAGGTTTGTCATTTCCAAATTTTCAGTTAATATGCGATGTACCGCACGTTTTGAAATGCCTATCATGTCTGCGCGCTTTGAGTCGACCACTATTCAGTACCGCTTTATGGATTTTCTTCAACATTTCTGGAGTCATCACTTCGATTGGTCGGCCACTGCGATGCTCGTCTTGGCAGCTCGTACGGCCTCGTTTAAACTCTGCCAAACAATATTTTACTATTGCAAACGAAGGAACAGTCTCACTCAGAGTAGAGTTTAGTTCAGCTTTTATATTGGCTGGGCTGAGGTCTTTTAAATAAAAGTTTTGTATCACATAACGATGACAAATTTTTTCTATGTTTACAAATTGACTAAAATCGTTCACTACTGATGACTGTCAAACAAATTAACATCATGGCGTCTTCAATCTTGAGACATATGTTTTATAGATTGTCTTTATAGATTGTGTACTTTCTAATACAGTGGTATTTTTTGAACAACTATCGCCACCGCTAGGTCAGGCCAGGTACTTCTGGGACCACCCTCGTATTACGATTATTCTGTAATTTATGATAACAGAGATAGAGACACTACTACGCGCACGACTTGTGGAGTCGACGCCGAACTCTGTTTATTCTCCCCATCAAATTATAAAAAATCGCCTACGACGTAGCGCTCATAAATTATTAAGTAAAGCGGTTTTCACTTAAAAACGTAGCATATGACCTTCCGAAAGTAATACATAATATAGATTTCGAATTTCACAATAATCGGATCAGCAGTTTTTCTGTTTATGGTGTATAAATAAAAACAGGCTTCGTCTTTATAAATTAGAACATATGAATTATGATACGATATGATTTGATATACAACCACCTTATATGAAGAAGGCAGAGAGTGAGAGAGATAATGGTGGGAGAGAGAGTTTTTCCTTCATAAAAAAATTAAAATGTTCAAAAATATCTAATATATAGCAAGTATTAGGTTAGTTTGAAGAACAAAAAGTCTAATGTTAACTAAAAACACAACTTTAGGATACTAATCTTAAAGTTGAATATGACCATTCAAATGAGTTGGGCTAGGCTTAAACTATCAAAGCTAATTACTTGATGTATCTGTTAACTACGTACGCACACCGTATTATTATTATTATATTACTATATTTTATATGGATACGCGCACGATCTGCAAAATCGACACTGAACTTCGTTACTGTTATGATTCCCACCATATTAAACTACACCGTATAATATGTGCGCACAAAATTTATTACTTAGAGTAAGATTATTTTCCATACAAAAAATAGCCTATGTCACATCGGATATATTGGGTTTACAAGTAAGTATCGAGCGTTTGTTAAACGATGGATTGACCAGTGAACCTCGGGTAGAAATGTTAGACCTATGTATTATATTTGTAGCTTGTGCATCTATTAACTACTTTGCAGCATTTTATTTAAGCATTTCTTTCGGTGTCGTATATATTATCGAAAAACATCATTGCTAATTTACAGCCAAATAAATATCATTTTCAGGTAGGAAAAGTACCGCTGAGGCCAAACGGTTCAAAAATAGTAATTTTGAAATTGGAGACAAAAATCGCTCCGGAATTTCGAAAATTTTTGAAGACGAGGAATTACACGATTTAGTCGATGAGGATCCGTTTCAGATTTAAAAAGAACTTCTTGCGTCATTGGGCGTTACGCAATAAACCGTGTTCCTGCGTCTAAAAGCATTGAGATTCATTCAAAAGGTTTGAACTAGGGATCGTACGCATGGAAGCTGAGAGGCGTCGAACGGCGATTATGCAGATCTGAAATATTGCTGCAACGGCATAAAAATAAATAATTTGACATCGTATTGTCACTTATTATGAAAAATAGATTTATTATGATAATCCTAAACGTAGAAAATCGTATACAAAGCCCAACGAACCCGCCGAATCCATGCCAAAACGAAATATTCATGTAAATAAGGTCATGCTCTGCATATGGTAGAATTAAAAGGTTGTCGTATACTAAGAACTGTTTCTGATTGACCCAACCATCAAAGGACGATTACCTGGAATAGCCATAATATAAGACCAAGCATGAGTCCGTCATTTTTCATTACGATAATGTTCGGCCACACGTTGCGGGTACGATCAACATCTATCTAGAGAATAGTGCATGGGAAATTCTGCCTCATCCGCCTCACAGTTCAAATTTACCACTATCTGACTACCACTTGTTTCGATCAATGCAGAACACTCTTACAGCAATACTCTTGAGTTCATTAGAGGATATCAAAAATTGGCTCGATACGTTCATTGACTAGAATGATGAGAAATTTTTTTGGTTTGAATTTTATAAATTGTCAGAAATATGGAAAAAAGTTATAGCTTCTGATAGACAATATTTTGAATAAAGAATATGTAACCATGTTTTCATAATAAAGCCTCACATTTAAAAAAAAAAAGTTCGAATGTTACTTGTACACCGAATAATACAGAATATATATTTCGAATTTCAGAACAATCGGTTCAGTAGTTTTTTTGTTTTAAAAGAACACAAACGTGTTTTTGTTTGTAAAAACCAAAATACGTTTTGTCTATATAAATTAGTATGGTATATATATATATATATCTGTATGTATTACAGTTATATATATAAAACTGTAATACATACAATATACAATACGTACATTTATATATATGTACGTATGTATATAATGATAAATAACACTCTTATTATAGTACTTTTAATCTCTTGCATTATGTATTTTATCGGCTTTATTTTTTATGTATTTTCGAAAAAGGCTTATTGTATTTTTGAGAATAAACGATAAAAATAATATTTTTAAATTGTTTATATTGATAATATTGGGCTTCATACAGTATGTCGCAGCTTGCATAATTGTAATATTTTCAGAATAACAAATTCTCGAAGACCTATTAGAATTTAGGCATCAATTAGGGATTATTTAGAAACTTTAGATTGTAATGATCAAAATAGAATTTTGAAATGATTACAAAAATACAATTTTTTGTATTATATAAGGTTATAATAATTTTCATAAATTACTCTAGGGGAAAATTATTTTTCTAATTTTTACATTTGATTATATTTTTGAAATAGTCAATTTATTTTATTGTCTAATTACTGTCAGTAATTAAAAAACTATAATGTGATATGATAGAAATAAGTTTTAACTTATTTTAAAGATATAAAAATATACATCATATTACATAACTTATAACTTATAAAATTTTATGAAATGTTACAAATACATAGATATTATATTTTTATAAAATATAAATGTCTCAATATTTTATATAATAGTAATATGGTTGATAACATCTATAGCAAACAAATACCTATAATCTCAATACACCAAACCTATGGTTTGCACTGGTGATATCATATAGTGAAAGAAAGATTACACAGCCATACATGCGACTTAATGATATATAAAGTTCAATTCTCCTTGTTAATTTGTTTCTTCTGGTTAAAAATGTGGAGACGATCAATAATTATAGGAAGCACCGTTCATACGTGCTGTGAATTTTTTTGATAAGTGCAGTCACCTCGCAATTCTAGTGCGTTGTAAGACTTGTTTTTCGTTCAATGCTATTTATGTTATTCATACCTAAAATATGAAGCTTGTAAGTATAATTAATAAACAATGTTGCTATATCCTGGACTGGATGACACAATAATCTTCAATTTTACAAATTATTTATATGGAATATCGTATCTATCTTGTTTCTTCATTCAAAAATCTTTTGTAATGATTAGAGTTATTTGAATTGACAGTCATAGAAATAAATAATTAGTATCTGATAATAATTGGACACAATTGCTCGCACTTGATTCTGATAAGTCATAGAAAATTGTATCTATCGAACTTTTTTGCCTTGTAATTTACATAATTTTCTGTGGTTTTTCTTTTAAGGAAAACAGTTATATTTCTATATAGCTACTATAACTACTATAATAATTGTAAGGCTGTAAGCAATTAATTATTTATCTGACATATTTGGTAGAATTTAAATTTCTTTCTGACTTATTTTTGGAGAAAATAATAAAGGAATCAACAGAAATTTTCCATAGTTATTTTCAACATTCTTGGATTTTTGTATTTATGTCGATTTTGAATGAAAAAATTACCACATCTAAGAAAGTTCTATTAAGTGAATAAAAAACAACAGGAATTCATCATATTTATGCTTTAGCAAAAGGTTTATAAAAAATATGTAATTTTTTCTCTCCATATTTGCACAACTTAATCGAGATTTATGGTTGATTTCTAGCTGGGTTAGCGCAGCAAACATGCAGTAAACATTTTTTATATACATTAAAGCATTATATCAAAACATTCTTTTTTCAAAATAGTGGATGATTGTTCATTTTATTATCGGATATACACAAACATGTGTAATCTGAAATTAAATTGATCTTTGTGATCGTAGGTAACTAGATTTGCATCATACTAGCGCTAGAACACTTTTCGACGTAAATATCTTTAAATTCGTTTGATATAACTTATGGATTTATTCCAAATTCAGCTATTCAGTACTCCATATTACCTCACAAACAAAACGTATAGAACTTTCGGATCTAAGGTTTCTAAAATCTGACTTGTTCTTATTAAGATTTCAATATATGTCGAACACTGAACCCGTAGATTTCAAGCAAAAACTTCTCAATGTATCTATATATGAAAATATGTAGTTTCTTAATTTTTTTAAATTAAACTTCGGCGGATGTTATAAGTATCAGCATAAGAAAGCAGGTTCATCAGTAAGGCATAGAGGTTACGCCAAAGATCAGTCGGCAACAACTCGAGAAATTATATATTTTTCAAAAATAGACTAGTTATATATTTTTTATTTAAAATATTAGTTATTCTTCGAACATCCAGTCAAAACTTATGGGTTTGCCTTGTTCAATAAAATTTTTGTAATTACACAATGTAAACGGGATGGAGTAATATTCTATAATAGTAACAAACTCATTTTAAATTTATCTCACCCGACCTGGAGTTAATCATGCACGTATTTATAATATTTTTTCATTTTAACAATGTTTCATTGTTTCATTGTTTCATTTATCTTTTCATTTTAACAATGTTTTGACATTTTCTAAAATGTTTAACTAAATTATTTAGTATAATAATCTATATAAATATTTAAATAAGTAAATACAAACTTCAAACGCAACAGTAAACCTTTAAAGGAAATTCTTACAAATAGTTGGAAGGTCGTTAATATTATATTATCCATTTTATTTTCATATTTATCATACAAAATCGCCATTCCAAGACATCTTGTTAACTTGAATAAATTAATTCATTATAATTTATGACTACTTGAGACAGGCAGATATAAGAGATATCAATTTCTTATATTTGCAATTGAATACAATTGTATGTGTATATATAGAAATTATACATCTCAATAGAGTAAGTCAGATTTTGTCGATATTGTATATAGGTTTAGAAATGAGTAATCATAAGTTACTATTAATTTTTTTTGTTATTTCGAGCATCTATTTTCTGACTTATGGTAAGTAACTATCTTTTTGCTTACGTCCGTGTATAGTTAGCTGAAATAATGATACAAGGTGATATTTGTTCTTATAATATAAAATCTGTATTCAAATCATAAATTCAGGTATAGACTGTAAGGTGACTAGGATAGAACTTCTTACCCGCTGTTCCCAAATAATTTTTGACGCACCACTTAATGTGCGGCCAAGCATCATCATGGCATTGACTGCGATGGTTCTAGTTCTCCGAACTTCACTCTCCTTTCTTTGTGCTTTAGAATACCTTAATAGGCCCATCATTTTTTTCTTCAATAATAACTCTATGCAGAAATGATTTTCTTTTTTAGCGCTGCAATACATGTGACATATAATTTCCTAATTTTTGGATGAATCCCAGTGATTTCATTCACTTGAAAATGATTTAGCATGTAGCTCCCAGCCATCTCGCAACAATACAGCAAGTTCTTCTTACATTTGATACCGATTTTAATAAAAAATCTCATTGACACACACATTCAACTTTATTGGCCGGTCCGAACGCTCTTTATTTTCGACATCAGAATCTCCACCTTTTTTCAAACAGTCAACATTACGCAAACTACTTTTGATATATTCTAATATTTAGTGCATAGTTAAGATATTTTTCTGAAAGCAAATAACGAGCTTTTAGATGAATTTTTATATAAATTCAACCATCGAAGTAAACCTGCGCGCTTATTTTGTTTTGTTGATACATAATTTAATATTTTCAACTTAAGAAAAAAAAAATTTGCATAAACTTAATGTTTATGATTAAAGTTTAATTTTTATCTCCTCAGAACTGCTCTAATTGCGATCACATTTTTTGGATATTCTGATTCAAAAGAGCTACAACTACATAGTGTTTTATTATTATTTATATTCTTTTTACGAAGTAGCAAAACTTATATAAAATTATTAACTATTTCCGTAAATAATAGTGAAATGTCTTTTATATTCAATGGCGACAAGTACCATTTTAATATAAAATTTATGCAATAAAGGTATTATTTGACTATATGTTTCTATAAATTATATCATATAAGGAATTTGTTTGCTCTCTATAGAAATTCGATTTGCACTTTGAGTTATCTCAGTATTTAGAGCACCAACGAATAATGAAAAAGTTAAAGCTATTAATATTAAAACTTTGCTATTAAAAATTTTTTAAAAATTAAAAAAAATCGCCATGTCTTTTTTAAGGTACGCGGAACAGAAAATTGAAATATGATTAATAAAAGCAATGTTTAAATTTGATAACAATAGTCCAAGCTCGTCAATAATAGAAATTGAAAACAGTCATTCTTTATCGCTATATTATCTATACGTGTGCTTGTGTCGATTTAATATTCCCTTCTAATGATTATTGCGCATGTAGTGAATTACTATTCATTAATTATTAGTACAGTGTACATCATACTGCAATTGGATAAATAAATAATAATCAGAATTTACCTGCTGAACTAACTACTACTAACTTACTAATTAACTACTATTGCATGGTTATGATAATTTTAAAGATAATATATAATTGAGATTCAAAATAAATTTACTTCTAATAAATATATTGCAATGACAACGATTGGATGAATGATCTTGATCAAATAAATTTATTATTCTTTTCATAAATTTTAGATTTATAGTCTATGGCGAAAGGTGAGAATTGCAAAAGCAAACTAACTTCATTAGAGAAATTATTTGGTAAAATTAAAGATAAAATAACATTTAAATAAATGGTATTGAATAGATTAAAATCACTAATTATAATTTTATTAAGAAACTACTTTATAAATCAAAATTAAATTAGAACTAGAATGTATTTAGATATACTGATGTAACAATTACAGACCAGGGTAAAGAAACATGTAATACTGATTGATAATTATTACAAATAACTTAGGAAGTAACCAAATGAGTTATAATTTAGTAGATTTGGTTATAACAAGAATATTTAGTAACTCTGAATTCAATTGGACATTGGCATTTTTACGGTATTTTATAAGATCGAATCACTTATGGAGTACATATTTACAGTGGCACATAATTGAACGAAAAATTGGTGATTATTAGATAATTTCCAAGAAATATTTCTACATCTATACAAAATTCTATGACATTAAAATACTATATGTATAACTTGGAAGTCTTAACTTTGAAGGTTATTGTTTTATCTTACGTTTTGAACAATAACGATATAATTATCTTCTAATAGATTTTAATTGTAGTTAATTCTTTATTTACACAAAGTTATCACTTATCTCTACTTTTCAAAATTCATGTTTTGATCAGCTTAATGTAGCTCGAACTCTGAATTCAACATTCTTATTTGCATGTTCATATTTAAATTTTGTATGGATGTATTTTCTTGATGTATTTTCTTTGTCTCTTTTATAATTTTTTAACATGTACAAAGTAAACATATTTAGGTCACAGTTACTATTCAGGGTATTTTAGAAACTACTCACTTCTATATTAGAAAATACTCACCAGAAAAAAGGACATAACGTCAACAGTTTCAGAAAAAGATATTCTTATATTCTTATTATAATTACAGAAATGTAAAAAATTTCTTCAACTTTAAAGGACAAAACATTCCATCTTATTTAGTTATAGCAGAATAAATTTAAAACAAAAAATTAATGATGTATCGCCTAAGCTCCCGATAATAATCCGTAATCTATATTCGAGCAAGCCTCTTGCATACGAGTGAACTTTCTCGAGCCAGAAAAGACAGTAGACATTCGAACAAGACAAATAATTTGTTGACATAGTTGGCTGACATAGTTAATTTTTATAGATTAAGCAAAAAGAAATATCATATTTTTAACATAGATTTGAAAAGAATGAAAAATTTTGTTTTACTCTCGAGGTCATTTAATATTCAGATGTGAGATTTCTTGATCTTTATGAATCCACAAAAAATTTACAGCTTTTAGTTAAGAGATTAATTTGTTTGCTTTTCAACATTCTATCAATTGTATATTTAATACTATTTATTTTCAAATATAGAGAATAAAAATGTAATAAAAATAATAGAAATAATGTGTATGGCAAAATCTAAAATAATTGCTGATTTTTAAAAATGAAAAGAGTATCATCGTCAGTGAATGAGCTATTAATATGTTTTGTATGTAGTAAAGATACTAATAAATACAAATTATTAAAAATAAAACATTATAATTAAAAATAATCTCATATGAATAAGATTGTTTACTTTATTAACTTGATCTATAGCTTTGAAAATGGAAGAAATAGTTGGTGGTTATCCTGCATTGCAATCAGATTTTCGTTATCAAGCTGCAATAATGGCCAAATATAATTATACCTACCACCGTTACTTACTTTGTAGTGCTGGTATCATTAGTGACTTTTTTCTAATATCTGCTGCTCGTTGTTTTATACACGCACATAACGAGTTGAGGAAGGTGACGTTTTTTGCAGTCGTAGGTGTAGATATATTGAGGACCACAGGCATGGATCTAAAAGGAATTGACAAAATCTTTACATACCGTTACGTTCATCTTGGCTTTAAAAATGATTTGGCTATTATATTGGTAAAAAAAAGAATATTAAGGATAGTACTAAAAATATTTTTTCACCAAGAAAATTTCCATATTACGCATAAAAGCGGCCAATCATATACAAATGTAAGAAATAATTTATTTGAAAATTCATTATTTTAGTTGAGTGAAAGTTTGAATCTCCCCAATCGTTTGGATTTGGCTGCTCTTGAAATACCAAATACAAATGAAACATTTCACTCAAATTCAGGAGTTGTTGCTGGCTTTGGAATTAATATGGTGAATAATTTGCATAAAGCTTCACATCGAGAACAAATACGTTTAAGTGCAAACATTGGCCTCTTTCTAAAGCAAGCAATCGTTGATATTACAAATGATGGACAGTTGAGTACACCCAATCACAGTGGTACTGATTCTAACATAAGATGTCGTGAGCTGTTGGAAACATTTAGAGAAATATGCGGAATAATACCACCTGATGAATTATATTCACATCGAGGTACTTGTATGGTAAGTTTCTTTAACATGCATGTGCAGTAATTTATGTATCCATGATTGAGTTTTGAATTATTTTATGATCTACAGAAAAATATTTCTAGATGATGAAATTACACTTCTGTATAATCATTATATTTTCACACTTAGAGTTTATATAGTTGTAAATAATTAAAAATACAATCGGGCTTTCTTACATCCGCGCGGACAAGGAGAGATCGCTGCTTGAATGATGCAGTCGGTCGAGATCGTCATAATGTGATCAGATATATATATATATATATATATATATATTGTAACGCACAAATGCGTTACAAAGTTCGATTCCATGTGAATGGAATTTTGCTTTGAAATTAGAATAAATAAAGAAAGAACTAAGCGGCAACAAGACAATTAGCCGCGAACTGACGATGCGTTCCACCCGCGTATCACGAGTCGAGTGAGCGCACAAAGCTTGCTCTCTTGCCCGGCGACACCAACGGCGACGGGTGTGCCAATGAAAGCCCCATACCTTGGAATCACGAAAAGCCACGGACTACAGAAAGGAATCCGTGATACGGTCGAATAATTGAGACCAGCTCGTGTAAAAAATAGAACAAATGTAGGGAATACGCCGCGTCAAATGGTAGAGAAGTAACTGGACGTATCTCGGAGTGAGGGAACGAAAAGGCAGTGAGGTAAGTCCTTTCTTTTCCCTGGTTGATCTTGAGTAGAATATACGATAATCGCGATACCGAGCCACGTGAGTTTCTGCGTGTTAACTAGAGATACGCGTAGGTTAACTCTTCAGAGTTCGCGTCTCCCAGAAGCCTGGATTGCGGCGATTTAGTAAAAGGATTGAATGTGTATAAATCCGACATTTTGATCCTTGCCGGCAAAACTACTCGGTTGGCACTCAACTATTGTATTATTATTACCTGTAATCATTATTGTTTTTTTTTTTTTGTAAATAAATCGTCATTCGCATTATTTTACTCAACACCAAAGTACCTCTGTAGCCACTCATTCCTCCCCTTTATCATTTCAGAAAACCATGAAAGTAAAGGTAAGTGAAATAAGCATATATATGTATATATATATATATATTGTATATATATTTTATATATATTTTATATATTTTTGAAAAATCACTCGTATATGTGTATATGTACGTGTGTGTGTGTGTGCCGCAGTTCGCCGCGCATCCGGGAATGCCCAACGATGCAGGCAGATCTCGTAAGTCCGGCGACGATTGCGCATGTGTAATTGCTTATGTAGTGTAATTGCAAGCGTTATAATAATTGCCAGTTTTATATAATTAAGACAGCGAAAAAGCGTCTGATTAATTAACCTCAAACATAATAATGGCGACGAGGATGCACGACAGAAAAGTCTATATTATAGTTTTTACATGAACACGCTGTGCATAGTAGTAAAGTATCATAAATCAGACAAACAGAGATCTCAGGAAAAGCAAACAAAATTTCGGTAGCAAGGTACTTAAACAAAATGAATAATCATTTAATGAAACAACCTATGGAAGTCATAGAAATATTTAATTTGCATCAAATAAAACTTGAATCTGGAAGAGTCGCAGAATTTACATCAAAACTAAAAAAGGTATCATTGAATTATAATTATAAAGAGTTAAACTTTGCATTAAGAGATCAATTGATTTGGGGATTAAAATACCACGAAACAAAAGAAGCACCTTGACGTGTGAAGAAGAATGATGAAAGTATTTTGGAACCAATTGGAAAATTAACTAACTGAAGCACCGTTTATAAAAATAAAATTTGTCTTTTAAACTGTTTTATTTAACACGGGGCAAACCTAGCCTGGATAGTCAGGCAATGGTTAGTCGCATTCGGTATGTGGCCTTTGTAAATGAAAGATACAACTATTGTTAACATAAATAAATTAAATATTGAAAATGTAACAAGCACATTAGTATAAAAAATAAATTGTTTAGCGATACGCCAAGTTTATATAATAAAAACGAATGTAAAATTTCTTTAAAAGATGACAAAAGGGCATTTGCACTTAAATAGAGGAATGTAGCGTATGCGCTAAGGTCTGTAATCTGAAAAGAGATTAAAATATTATTAAATTTAGGTCATTTCACTTCGTTTAATGTAAGAGAATGGGCACCGTCAATCGTTTAAGAGTAATGGAAATATCAGAATCTAGAGTGCTTTTAGGTTAACAATAAACAATTTCACAATAGTTAATAAATGTTCGATATACTTAGATGAAATTTTTGCAAAATCACAAGGCGAGAACGCTTCTCCGGAATTGGGCCTAGCTCATGCCTACATTACATTTAATATTGATCAAAAACGTTCAGAATTGCTCAAATGTTTGTTTAGTTACATATATAGCATATTATATAACACTAATATTACAGGAAAAATAGTTGAGCAAAATTTAAAAAATCTACATGACAAAATAGTGATTTTAGATTAAATAAAATAAACTATTTGTTGATGAAAAATAAATTAGAAGTTCTCGGGTTTGTCATTTCAAAGAAAGCTTACATGAAGCAAAATTAAAGTTATTTCAATCACAAATACTCCTCCACCGCAAAATAAAACAGAACTTTTATCTTTTTTAAGATGAATTAATTTTTATGTTAGATTTTTATAACTAAAATCTGAAAAGTTAAAGGCTCTATATGATTTTCTCAATAATGATAATTTACAATAGAAGGAAAAGTGCACTTATTCAGTTCATTGGATAAAAAGCGAATTGATATCATCAAAAATTTTAATAAATTATGATCAAAAAAGAGCAACTAATTTTAGCATGCAATACATCCGAGTACGGAATGTCAGCGGTATAATCTCATAGACATAAAAACGGCGGAGAAAAACCCATTGCATATGCCTCCAAAAAGATTGCGAAACATAAATTAAATAGGAAAATTTTAGACAAAGAAACAATGGCAAGAGTCTTTTTGTTCAAAAGATTTTATCAATTTATTATCGGAAAAAATATTATATTAAAAAAAGACAATAAAGCTCTAGAGTTTATATTGGGATCACAAAACGATAATGGGTTTCAAAGATGGACATATTATTTATCGGGTTTCTGATACGAAATAGAACGTATTAAATTAAAAGAAAACAAAGCAATCTGTGATGCACTTCCAAGGTTTTCAATAGAAAACGAAACAATTAATAAATACAAGTTTTTCTCATGCAAGTTTTTTTTGTACCCGGTGTTATTTCTTATAATTATAAAACTGGCTGAAGAAACTAAAAAAGACGGATTATTAAACTTTGCAATTAAATATATTTTAGAGGCGTGCCCGGATAATTAAAAAAATATGTCAGGAGAAATGAAAAGTATTTTCAATCGTAAAGCAGAGTTGAGAGTGGGAATTTATTTTAAGGTCTACGAGCTGTTATACCTGAAAATGTGAAAAAATTCATATTACAGGAGTTACATGAAACAAAATTAGGAATAGTTCAGATTAAAATGCTTGCTTGAGCAAATGTATAGTGGTTTAAATATACAGAAATATTGAAACGGAACTACTGTTAGAAATAGGATCGGACGACCTCAGGAGTTTATCTACTATTGAAAGATGCAGCCTTCCATATTATCTAGACCTGGAAGCTCTAAGAGGCCCACTTTATCCAAAAGGTGAGCGTGCTAAATATGAAGTGAGTCCCTTCTACTTGGTGATTCAATTCGCGAGCACATGATTCATAATTACCTATAATGGATCCGGTTGATCACACAATGCCTCCTTGATACACTCTCCAACCCCATACTGGTAGGGATGACGGACATACATTTATGAAAATAATGAATAACTGTGAAAACGATGAAATACTGCGATTTATACTCAAAGTTATTTTTTACTGTTACTTATTCGTCACTCTTACGAATTCCTACTTCATAAGTAACTGCGATCGGCTATTTCCCTATCTGCAACTATAATAACGCGGCAATTGAGTACAAAGTATAATAATAATAAACAAAATACTATTAACAAAATTAATACTATTGAAATTAAATAATAATGATAGTAATAAATTAAATAATGTGAATAATAATAAATTGAATAATATTATTAATAATAATAAATAAAACAATTATCAAAGTTCAATGATTTCTGAGAAAATTGTTATTTTCTTGTAAACTACGTATCGGATACAAAATTATTTGATTTATATTTAAAAAAGACGATAGATTTTTGAAAGTAAAAGTTCACATATACTATGAATGATCGATAGCAACTTCAAGAAAGTCTTTTTAAATTTTTATAAACAATAAATTCAACCACATATTTATCATGATACAAATTATGTAGTTCTTGTTTTTATACATTTAAAAAAAAAGAAATGTTATAAAACCATTATCTATTTTTATTGCAAATATCAACTTCTTATATACATTAAAAAATAGCAAATCGTGTAAAACAAATTTAGTGTCCAATTGTAAATACAGATATTTATATGAACGCTAACGTTTTTTGAAATGGTGTAAATTATCAGGAACCAGAATATATAGATGAATATATATATATATATATATATATATATATATATATATATATATATAAAATCTATACATAAGTATATGTGGAAGGTGGTATATATATTATATGTGAATATCTATATGGCGGCCAATCTGTGTAACTTGGAAAAAACTGCATAGAGATCGGGTTTTTTATTAAACATTCTATATTTTCAATCATTATACAGAGTACTCAAGTGAAACTTATGAAATAGTAACAAATGTCTATATTTTACAGGGTGATAATGGGGCTCCCCTTGTGGTTCAAAATAAAGTTGTAGGAATTGTAAGTGTCCATAATTCAGATTGTGACGATACTAAATATGGAACTGTGTATACGAAAGTAGCAAATCTCAAGGATTTTATTGATGCAGTTCTTACAGAAACACCTATAGATGGTATGAAATATTATATCAATCTTCCATACATATCTAGGAATCCTTCGTCTGATAAACATACTTCAGAAAATTAGTCTTTAGGCATCACACCGAAACTTATTAAAATTATAAATATTCATATGAAGAAATATTATGTAAATATTGTATCGAAAAATAATAATTTAAGAATTATATATACTATTATATATTAGTGTTAGGGTTTGCATATTTTTAATCGAGCAGACGTAAACTTATAATAGCAAATAAAAATTAAAACTCTTTTAATGATTTAAGTAAACGTAAATTTTCTAGCCGACAACCGACCATAATTCTAAACCGTTTATCAGTTTAGCTTGTTCCTCAATTCTATATTTTTGAATGCCTACATTTCAAATATAGACCTTAAGCTAAACATGATACAAATCTAATTTAGTAAATATGCTAATAAAAATGTCTTAATATAAAATTTATATATATATATATATATATATATATATATATATATATATATATATATATAGCAATATCGAAATAAATACATGGATACATATTTATCTTTATTTCTCTGTTAAGTGGAGTCTGATTTCTTCCTTTTTACATTTCCTATTTACATAAAATCTTGTGAGAACCCATCCATGGTGATCACCGCTTATGCTGATCACTGTACTGTGATCAGCGGATTCGTATTTCCTATCCACTACATACTAGTCATAATTACAATCATAACCCCGTTACTGCTTGCCTTAAAAATTTTTGCACTCTCGTAAATTTATCTTAAAAATCATTATTCTTAATTTTAAAAAGTAATTTTCATAATGTAATTAAGTATAATATATATACAACAAAATATTTATGCAGCCTTCCCTAATTTATCCCTAATTATCAAAATGCTTTTTCTCACATCTTAAAATATAGTTTTAATCATACTCTTAAATAATAACGTCAAACTCATAAATTTATGAAAAAAATTTTGTCATCAGATATTTATTTTTTTATTAGTATAACCTGTAATTGATTATTTTCGGCTTTTTTTCTTAGGTATTATCAAACATATGGAAAGGTATTGTTATCGATAGTATCAAATTTAAAATCATTACTTTTTGTAATTATATTTTGACAAAAAAATTACTTTTCTCAATTTTACAAAGATTTAGAAGAGTAAAACCCAAATACAATTAAATTAGGTATAATTTTATGCCTTTCTTCTCTTTTGGTGTTGTACGTCGGTACGAAAATTTCAAACACTTAAACCATAAGATGGTTCATGATCATGATTCACTAGATAAAGAGTAACTTCTAAATTATTTTTATAGCTTTTGCTTTATTTACCATTTAATATTAGGAGTGTGAATAAGTCTTTCCCGTTTTTTGTAACAGATGGCGCCACCAATACTGTGCGAGTATTCAATGGTTACATATGTCATAATCAAAGCTTATTCATATGTCAACAATTCCATACTAACACATTAGTTAAAATTTTTTCGCATCATAAATTTTTGATATCGTGAAAATGTCGAAATTTGAGCCGAGTCGACGTCATTTGCGGGAAGTTTCACTTTATTGGTTCAATTTGAAGAAATCTGCTGCCGAGACGCATCGATTGCTTCAGGAGGCTTATGGAGAAGGTTGTGTCGATGATTCAAGTGTTCGCGGATGGTTTCGACGCTTCAAAAGCGGTGATTTCGACGTGGAAGACAAGGAGCGTTCCGGGCGGCCGCAAATCTTTGAAGATCGAGAATTGGCGACTTTGCTTGATGAAGATTCTTGTCAAACGCAAGAAGAACTTGCTGAAGCATTGGGAGTTGACCGAACAACCATTTCCAAGCGTTTGAAAGCCATGGGAATGATCCAAAAGCAAGGAATTTGAGTGCCGTACGAACTGAAGCTGAGAGACGTCGAACGGCGTTTTTTCACTTGCGAACAGCTGCTTCAGCGACATAAAAGAAAGGGTTTTCTGCATCGTATCGTGACTGGCGATGAAAAGTGGATACGTTGCGATAATCCGAAGCGAAGAAAATCATGGGGACTACCCGGCCATGCATCATCATCGACGGCCAAGACAAATATTCATGGCGCCAAGCTCATGCTCTGTATATGGTGGGACCAGCTAGGTGTGGTTTACTATGAGCTTCTGAAACCGAATGAAAGGATCACAGGCGAGGTCTATCGACGACAATTGATGCGTTTGAGCCGCGCACTGCGAGAAAAACGGCCACAATACTCCGACAGGCACGACAAAGTTATTTTGCAACATGACAATGCTCGCCCACATGTTGCACCGCCGGTGAAAGCAGACTTAGAAATGCTCAAATGGGAAGTGCTACCCCACCCGCCGTATAGTCCAGGCGTTGCTCTGTCTGATTACCATCTCTTCAGATCGATGACGCATGGCCTGGCTGACCAGCACTTCCATTCCTACGAGGAAGCCAAAAAATGGGTGGATGACTGGATAGAGGCCAAACCAGTCGAATTTTTTCGCAACGGGATTCGTATGTTGCCAGAAAGATGGGAAAAAGTTGTAGCTAGCGATGACCAATACTTTCAATAATTCATTTGTAACCATTTTTTCACAATAAAGTCTCAAAATTTGAAAAAAAAAACGGGAAAGACTTATTCACATACCTGATATCATATAATTATTTATGATTTTCTTATTTCATTGCAATGATCTTGTAATGATTCATCAAAAATTTGATTGATGCTCTGGATATATGTGTCTGTTTTAAGAAATGTTCACCCAACATTGAAAATTAAATAAAATAAAATTAAAAAAATTTTTTTTTAATTTTTATATCTATTCTTTTATATGCAGATTTTTGGTAGAACAAGTATTAACACCAATTCTGTGGCACTCACTAGCTATTCTTATATTACAATAATTATTAAACACAAACCTCGTCAAGGTTTCTTTCTTCTTGTATTGCTTTATTAACGATAGTATTAAGATCTGTCACTGTTGTTCCGATACTTCTATTGATTTCTTTTCTCAGGCCTTTGCAAAAGCAAATAATTACTGTAGCTTCAGCATCGCGGCGCATCGCTTCCGTCACAGCTCCTACATGAGCTCTCTCGGTTTCCAGAAGTCGACGGCTCAGGTCCTTTATTCGATTAGCAAATGAAATTACATTTTCGTCATCTCGTTGGAACTCCATTCGTAATTTACCGATCAGTTGTTGTATAGTTCGAGGAGGTGCATATATCGTCTCTAAGTAATCTTTTAGAACCCTAACGGTAGCAAACGTTTGCCCACGAATCGCCTGTCTCGCCTACCCGATTACACGTATCCGTAACAACTTGACAAAGCTTTACTCGCTGGGCGCATCTATGATCTCCAGGACTTCGTCGCAGCCTTCGAAAAACTCGCTTAAGGTAATATTGAGCCCATCGAATATAGGCACTACCTTAAGCGCGTCTTTCAACGAGACAGCCTGAATAGGCATTTTTACGTGAGTTTGTTTGTTATTTGGTATATGTATAGTAAGGTTTTTAGATTCTTTTTGTTTGTTATCAGCCGATTTTGTCGTTTGCATGATTGGTTCGCGGAAAGAGTTTTCCAAAACGTGAATCGTTCCTTGTAACGCTCACGATGGAGGTTTTATTTGTCGCTCCTCGGCATCTCTTTAGACGGAGAAAAAGGTTCGACGTTCTCGATCTCGTCTGGAAATAATTTTTTCTTATCTGCCCGACTTCTAGTGACACGCTGTTCAGATATGCGTCTTTATTATATAGCTGGTGTCATACAAATTTTCGCATTAAAATTAAAAAAATTAAAATTAAAATTAAAAAACGTCACATAAATAATAAATAAAAGAATAATTAAAATTAGTAACCTATTAGTTAAAAATCTTTTTAAAACATTGTAATGTTATATAATTAATGCGTTCGCATTAATTGCAATCGTCTGCCTAGACGAAGTGAATGCGCGCCGCTGTTAATTTCGAAAATCAAAGATGAATAGTGATACTCCAGGTGTGTGGCCCTGTAGCTCACCGCATTGAGAAGTATAAACTTCCATTATATTAGTTACGTTTACTTCAATAATCAATAAATTTGAAGTCAGTTATTTCACAAGAATTTATTTCATTGTTGTCATAAAAAAATTTGTTTTTTTTTCCTTTTAAAGTAACCTGGCTTTAGATGACATAAGGGGAGAATTATAATACAACATTATTGTATACCATGGTAAGAGTAAGATTATAAATTTTATGTATATTTATTAGACCGTAGTTTTAGTTACATTTGGAGTACTATCTACTAAAAATATTTTTTTAATGTATTATTCTTATTTTATACTTGATTGTACATTGTATTGTCTCGTTTGCCTGATAGAAAAGCACTTATAATGTTTTTCACACTGAACTATCTTCTTTCTCTACTAGCTTCATTTTTGGATAATAAACAAATACTAGTCCTTTAGTCAAAGCTCATATGAAGAATGTTAATGTAACCCCGTATAAACTTTATTTTTAATACTTTCCCTCTTCCCACCACGAAGACGCAAAGCCACATATGAACGCTACTCTGGACACAAATCAATCATCTTTCATTTGATCGCTTTTTGATTTTTTTTTCTTTGCGTTCAAGCATATAATGCACATTCTTGGCAAAACCCTTCACTAGTAGCGGTTATAAGGGTGAGACAATAATTTCTTCGTACACAATGTCATGCGGAAATAGTCGACGATGTATGTATTTTTGACTCGTCAGATGGGATCCATACGTGTTAGATGGGTGAGACGACTCGGATGCAGGAAAGTAAGTGAAGGGACTTAAAGAGAGCCATGTACAAGGCGCTCCAGTGAACACGAGTACCGTAATGGTGTTCTCATGAAAGTTGATGCATGCGTCGCGTATACTTGGACAAGTCAGACAAGAAGCGCCTTATAACTCGTCACAATAAAATAGTTATTTTATTGATGTTGTTCCACGTTTCAAAATGCGATGGAGATGTGAGAGTTTGACTATGAAATATATATTGCGTATCGAATTCGAGCAATTTCAATGTATCTACTACTTCAGTGTAGATTTTTCTAATCGGCATTTATTCCCCTGAATTTAAGGACAAGTTTTGAATACTCCACAGGTTGATGCCTGAGCGAATGTACTGTGAATTTAACATAGGGCTTAATTATTAGCGCATATATATATATATATATATATATATATATATATATATAATGAAGAAAGACCAAAATGTAAGGATTAATTATATTAAAACAAAAATAAGGCTAATAAGGCGGCTATGGGTTGACATCACCAGACTGCGTAAAAAGCAATATCTTAAAATTCTATTTTTACTAAATATTTTATTGGGTGTGATGAATCATTAGACGATAATTCAAACACTTGAGGAATTATTTTAGTCATTATGATTTAAGATCATTCTTATCACTGACATGCTCAAAAGGGTAACGAAAGCCATTAGCTGTATAATTGAGATGTGGCGGCTGAATTTTCTCGTTCTGATATTAAAATAATTTTCTATTACTTGATGATTCTTCATAACTAATAAAATATTTAGTCAAAATAGAATTTTAAAATATTGATTCATACCGCAATATATACAGCGTTAATCTTGAATAGAATTTATAGAGTAAACATTTCCATAATATGAATATGGTAATTACAATATGCAGTATTTACAATATGCATCACTTTAATAGATTGTGATGGAAAATCGTGAACTTCAGCCGTTGTTACTACCCTAAGTCACTAGGTTCTCCCTGTAATAGGAACCATATATACTAGACTAACATCTATATAAACACATACTTATTTGTTTATTATAGGTCAGCGAATAAGACAATGAGTCAGAGAGGTAAGTAAGACAGAGAGGGAGTGAGAGAGAGAGAGAGAGAGAGAGAGAGAGAGAGAGAGATGGGAGAGGTTATGGGGATTGATATAACGCGCGTAAGTCGCGAGTATTGACACGCTCGGAGAGTCAAGAAAGTATGCCTAAGTATCTTCGCCTTGCCTAGTCGAGAGAGAAAGAACGAGAGAGAGAGAGAGAGAGAGAGAGAGAGAGAGAGAGAGAGCCATAACTATCGTCTCTCGCCCGTGACTTTGCCTTTCGTTTTTGCAGCCTCTTTCCCTTGCCGAAATCCGTTTTGTGCTCGGGTCAACCGGGCACCTTCTTTGAAATGGCGGTATTCAACGACCTCGTGTTTGAAGCAAATATGCGAACCGTTACAATATATTATATGAAAACTTCTAATATTAAATCTATTAAATTTATGCCTATTCAGAAAAAATATGGTAGTTTTGGCTAATTTTTTTTATGTATATTATGATTGTCAATAGAAGTTAAAACATATTATTTAATTTACTCTAGTGATCAAAATAAACAGTGTTACATTTAAATTGTAGCTCTGATGGTTTCTCATGGCTATTGCAATGACAACATCTTTATTTGCAAATCGATTCTTGCAAATTCATTATGCACTTATCATATACACACGGAACGAACATTTTTCTATTTAAATTACTATTTGATCATCGAAATTGTTGAAATTACTGTACTCTACATAAAAGATATACTTAAGCTATTTAAATAGTTATAATAAATCGACAAATACCCCTTAATATTTATAGCTGCGTTATTGCTTGGTAGAGATTCATGTAATTATGATAAATAAATCACTCAATCAATAGAACAAAGAAATCAAGAACAATATTTCTTGACTTGAAAAAATTCAATTATTATGTACCAATGTAAAAATATTATTTTGTATTTGCCAGACTAACCAGTTATCTGATTTATATAATTGGTCATTTAAACTGTTCAAATTTAAATATCTGAAGATGAAGATCTTACCACATTTACTATAAGTTTTGCAGCAACCTGATAACAAATAGAGAAAGTTGTACTACTTGTTTATACGAATATTTATAAAATTTACTCATCTTTCTGAATTATTAATCCTATATTAATATTTAATAGAAAAATTCTGTAACATTAAATATTTTTAAAAATGTATGAATAATGTATAAAAATTCATTAAATAATATATTGATTTCTATTTAATTTATTAACTCTATTGTCATATATTAACTTTTAATTCAATATTATAATACATCAAAATAAACAAAATGATACGAATTTTTTAATTTAAATATATGGTCTTGAAATATCTTTATAACAATAGAAATTAATTCAATATTGACTTTTGTTTAAGGTTAATACAACATTTTTAAGACAAAAATACAGCTGCAGACAAAAGTTCAAAATCCAAACTATTGTATTGATTTTACAATAAGAAATAAATAAATTTTTCATTAAAAATTGTTTCATATAATTAAACCTTGAGAAAATATTAATATCTGTTCAAACTGTTAGCATACGTTATAAATACTAATCTATAATTACTTGATGTAAGAAGATGTAAGAGTTATTCTTTTTATATTTACAAATGATATTGTAGCAAGCAGTATATATACAAATAAGATATCTTAATAAGTGCTTTATTAGAAATATTTTATCCATATTATGTTAGTTGAAAAATGATATCTTCTAAGAGGCTTTTCTTGTTTATTTTATTTACTGTTTGCATAAATAATGGTAAGAATTTTTCACTTTACTTATTTCGTTTTTTTGACATATAAACATAGATTGACTATATTTATAGTGCAATGCCATTATTGCATTATTTAATCTCTTATGATTTCTAGACAAATATATTTATATTTTTATATGTACGAAAACAAATTAGTAGAAATAGGCAAAATATAAATATTTTTACAAACACAGGCCTTAAATATAGTCTGTAAGTTATCTTTCTTTATGCTTATTTACGCTATGCATAGTTATGGAGAAAAGATAAATAATTAGTAAATTGGGCATCGTACAGTTCAAGAATGCGCAAAATATCCACTAATAAAAAGAGAAGTTAGGACTGATTTCAAACAGCAGAATCTGAGTAGTAACAGAGCTTAGTGATGACTAGAACAGCAAGAATGTAATACTCGACAAAGATTATTGGATCAAGTATCGCTTGTTTAAGATAGTATTTATGAAAAAGTGAAATGAACTCAAAACCCGTTTCGAAGCATCTAGTCTTATTTTGGATGCAGCAGTACCCAAATCTTTACTAAATTTCAAATGGAATAATATTATCAATAATCTATGGTTGACACTAACTTGTATGTGATTAGCCAATTTTCTCTAACCTCTTCGATAAAAATTGAATTTTGTATAGCTTAAATCATCCGAGATCATCAAAAATTTTTAAAAAAGAGTACAGAAAATCAGTAAAATATAAGCCGAAATATAGTTGACACGGTTTTTTTTTGTTTTAAAGACGAAAGATTTTCTGTCATGCAAACATTCAGAAAAGTACTGTTACTAAGAGAGACATTCAATGGATTCTCTAAATATTTAAAGCAATTTAATTTCGATGTAAAAGCAATCAACGTATTTTTATATTTTTCAAAATTCAAAGATTACATATAATGATACAGAAATTACAATCATTTAATCTTACCCGAATCTAATTGTAAGTAGTGAAAAATAGTATTGACTATATTTATTATTAATTTTGAATCCTTAAAGATTATCTTTTTCTTTATTAAGCAAATTGAACCTCTATGTGAGATTATATTGCTATTGAAGATTATCTATTAAATTTTCATTAGAGTGCTTTTGAACAAAAATATCCACATAAAGGGACATATGTGAACCCTTTTTCTATCACCTTCAAATATTAATAATACCGAACTCCTTTATAAAAATCGTGTAGATTGATTATTGTTTTTACAGGGAATGGTTTATTGTAAATAGTTCGATCCTATTAATAAATCAGTCAACAGTAATCTAGCATTTGTATGAGTTATCTAGCTATATACAATATAAGTCGAATTTATTAAAAACTATAAAATTATTCAAAAAACTCTTCTTATATTCCAAAATGTACATAAAGTTGACTTTTAAAATTAGGTTTGAAATACACGTAAATTATTATTCAAAAATACAATTGAAAATTTATATAATTGAGTTGAATTTAGTCAATTCTGATAAATGTTTCGAAATTAACTTCAAGAACAGTTTGCTTAGTTTTATTTAGTTAGATTTCGATTAAATTCAATGAATACATAAGTGTTTTTTTATTTCAGTAAGTGTTTTGTCGAATATATATTTGTTTAAATAAACTTCTTTAGAACCGATTTTCTGTAAAATTTGTTAGTAATATATTTCTAAATGACTATCGGATTAAAAAAAAAAAATTTATTTGCTTCAGCATCAGCTTTCAAAACTGAAGAAATTATTGGAGGATATCCTGCGTTACAATTAGACTTTCGATATCAAGCTGCAATTATAAGCAAATACAACTTTAGCTATCACCGTCATTTACTCTGTAGTGCAGGTATCATAAGTGATTATTTGTTATTATCTGCAGCCAAATGTTTCTTTGTCACACAGTTGGGACTAAAAAAATCAACATTTTATGCGACTGTAGGCGTAGATGTATTAATAAATACAGGCATTATGCTAAAAACTATTGACAAAATTTATACATTTGATTACAGCAGTTTAGGATACAACGATTTAGCAGTTAGTAAGGTAGAGAAAATTTTACTATTACTATTGCTACTACTACTACTACTACTATTACAACTACTACTACTATTATTACTACTACTACTACTAATACTACTACTGCTTATTATTGGTTATATAATCTTATTATAATCGTTATCGATATAGTTATTATTGAATTTTTATTTAAATATAGTAGGTAGAATGTTAAAATAAAGATACACGAAATAATCTTTTAACATAAATTTTATTTTAAACGAGGAAAGAAAAGACGTTTCTTCAAATGAAAGGACGACACAAGACTAACTACAGTATTTGAAATTGAAAACTCTGCAAGCTTTTGTGAGAAGCTTAAAACCTATAAAAAAATGTCAGGTGTTTAATCAATAAACTCATAAATTATTTACCATGCATGGAAGCAAGGACGCAGATCGTAATAAGACCCAGTGGATTCATCCTTTTTTGCTTTATTATTTATAGAAGGCTAAAATAATCTAACAGTTGTCATTTTCGTAATAATTATCATTATGTCGTATAATATGTAGAAGGTAAGAGTCTATTTGAAAGGATAATTCGAATGCTTTAAAAACGCAGAGAGACCTATACGAAAAAGTTAGCTCACGGTCCTCCTTATCTTTACTAATGAGAAGCAATCGAAAGTTGTTCCATAGTTTACTAAATATTCCTTCCGCCAAGTTATCGTTGCACAATTCCAGAAGAATACTTCTAAAACACCATCGAGACCTGGTCTTGTATTCAGTTCCAGCTCGCTAGATGCTTTCAGGAGCTCTTCTATCGTGGAGGGATATGAGTTTCAGTGTAATTGAACAATATGTTGGGATATTTGATTATGACAATAAGAAAATAACTATAAACAAAATATTTAAATTAAAAATTGAATTTAATAAATCAAAATATAATTAATACAATAACCTTTGCTAAGCAGAGATCAGAAAAGAATTTTTGCCCGAGTGCACATATTTAAATTTCAGTCGACAAGCTCAAATTTCAGCAAATATTCATAGAATGAATGTTTTACAGTTGAAATATAGTAAACTTGTCGCATTTAGTAATTGTATTAATGTTTAATTAATTTTTAAACGGAAACAAGGTAGCCATCTGCTACGAACTGCAACTAATGAACACTCAGAAATAAACATTGAAGAAATAGAAATGAGTATCTGAACTGTGCCTTATGGAAAGACAAATAATCATTATGAACAATACAATACTGATGACAGAATGTCTGACTGTTAAAAACAGATATTTTGAATTTAATTTATTTTGATAAAAGAAAATATATAAAATTAGTATTGTTAAATATTTTTTATTTAAATTGATCGATTTGTTGTGAATTTATCATGATTCTATACCAGTAATATATATCTAAAATTTCTTTAATAATTGAAGTTAAATATTAAAAATAATGTTATTGAAAATATTATATTTTTAGTTGAATAAAAGTTTGGATCTTCGTGATCGTACTGATTTAATCGCACTTGAAATACCAGAGAAACATGAAAACTTTGCTGGTCAAACAGGAGTGGTCACTGGATTTGGAATAGATTTAATACATAATTTAAATAAAGGTCCGAAACGAGAACAAATACGATTAAGCTCATTATATGGTTTAATTTTAAAACAAGCAAATGTTATAATTATGAATGATGGAGAATTGACAATTTCCGAAAATGGTACTCATAAGACCGATTTACGCTGCCTTGAAATAATTTATCCCTTTACTGAAATATGTGGCATAATAAAATCGGATGAAACGTATCCACATCGAGGTGTTTGCTTGGTAAGTTTATTTTAGTATCTTTTGTTACATTAAATACTCTATATGAAATAGTTTTGTTAAAAATAAGAAATTTACACATTCTCATATGTCAAAAATAATTTTTCAAATTTGTTTTTAAATGTAAGCTTACTTCGAATATATTTTAATCTCTTAACTTACAGTTGTTTTTTTTTAAAGAAAATATGAAATTATTTGAGTAAATTTTATATCACGTTTTATATAATAATATTGATCAATTTCCATGATTTCATATCAATTTAATCTATTGTATTTTAATGATTATTAAACATTATTTAAACTCTGCAAAGAAATAGATAAATTCTATATGTATAATAAAAATATCTACTTCTTTAGTAGTACCTGTAGATATTCTGTTGAGGATAGTTTCACTAAATTTTCTGCTCGAAGTTCTATTTTATATGCAGTCTATTTTGATTGGTATTATTCGCTAATAATTTTTTAAAAATAATAATAATCATAATAATATACTTAATATACTTAATAAGAAGTAAATGAAACTATTTGCAAATGTAATATAAGACTAGAAAACACGGTTGATCGACTTGATTCAGATGGAACGAGATAACTTTTGTAATGGCTAATATCAGCTCTCTTAAATACAAAGAACTTATACTATATCTTTTTGTAAATAGTGAACTTTTCTATTTACAATTACTATTTGATCTATTTCATTTGAATATACTCTGTTACCCGAGATATTTTTTTAATAAAAATATGCACTGAAAACGTCAGATTCATATATATACATATACATATTTTCTCCGGATATGACGGTTTCAGTGTATATTTTCATTTAAAAAATATTTTCCATAACAGAGTATACTATTCTAGTATGGCAATGTCTTCATGAACCTATGTTTGGAATTGTGTAATTTTTTAGTTATTTTCAATGAATATTCAGCTAATATAACATGCGTTAGTATAGCAAAACAATCAGCTGCTAGCTTAAGAAGTACGTATCATTAAGTTCGAAAACTTTATGGAGTTCCTTTTGGAATTAATTACAGTTGACTTACTCGGTGTGGAGATAATCTTTTTTATAAGAAGATAAATATCCTTAGATAGAGCTAATGTGTTTTTAGTATTAATAGAATCTTCCAAAAATATTCGAAAACAGAAAGACGATTAAAAAATTAAAGAGCAATATTTATTTGCTATCATTGCACTATATGAATACGTCATATAACAATTGTTTACAGTTTTTTAAAAAAAATTAAATAAACACTTGTTTATGAACTAATCATTTATGAAAATTGGTTATAAAAGAATAGGAATGCATAATTTTCAATAAATTTTAATTTCCTCTCAAAATTCTAATAGTTACAGAATTTGCAGTTGACTCGGCCCGATAGTTTATTTGAAAGTCAATCCGCATACTCAAACTAATAATGGAATACTTCTGGTAATGGCAGCTTTAATCTGTTGATAGGCCTTTAAAATTTTTAGGACGTCCTTATTGTTAGTGTTCCGCCAAATTGCAATAATTCTGTCTTTTCTTTTTGTAAATCGCAATCTTAATTCTCCTGCACATCACGAAATTACCTATCAATTTAAAAAATTTAATCTAAATTTAACACTATGACTATTCAAACTAATTGATAATATTTTATAGGTTTCAAGATCTTGTTTTTTTTTTCTTTTTTGTACAGAACAGAACCAAGCGCTAAGCAATCGTACGATAAAAATTAGATACATAAGATAATCAGAAATATTTATTGGTAAAGCTTTATTTCTTTTATTTAAGGTTTTAACTTAAAAAAAAAAAAAAAAAAACAGGATTTGTCACCCGTTCTAATAATTATTCTTGTCCTTCAAAAACTAGGTCCACAAAATATCACGAATTCCACAACCTTATATTAATTATCAAAATCAGTTTAAAAATTCATAGTCAAATTTAGAGAATGTTTTATCAATAATAAATACTATATATATATATATATATATATATATATATATATATATATATATATATATATATAGATATATATATATAAGATTAGTTTAATTTTTTTCAATGAAGTTTAATTTTCTATAAATTAAACTAAATCAAAGGCAGTTACAAGAAAAACAATATAGTATTTAAAAACACTAATTATTAATATTTTACAGGGTGATAATGGTGCTCCGCTTGTTATTAGCAACAAAGTTGTAGGAATCGTAAGTGTGCACAATTCCAATTGTGATGATACTATGCACGGAACTGTCTATACGAAAGTTGCGAATCTCAAGAATTTTATTGATGCACTAAAAGAAGGAAGATCTATTCCCGGTATGAACTGTTATGACAATCCGACATACGCAATTAAACGCAAATTATCAGATGTAGACTTTTCAGAATAATAATTTGTTTGTAAATTCATATTACAGTTTGTAAATTAAAATGTATTTCCTCGAATTCGACTGTGCGCTGTTTCCTCAATCGTGAGCGTGTACGCTGCGTCTCCACATCCCAGGTCGCCCATCGACCAATCAAGAGGGAGTGTGTATGTGTGTGTGCCGGGGAGTTACACCCCCCGCCCGCGCCACGCCTTCCTCGGTTTCCACGGCCTTGCACTTGTACCTGTTTTTTTTTTTTATAATTAAGTATCATTTGTGATTTTGACCCGTCGCGTACTGATGTACTCGCCATTACCCGCGCCTCCTTTCCGAATCCTAGTTGCTGGACACAGATGTTCCAGCACGCCGGCAAGCGTACAGGACATGGACGAATCCCGCCGCCTCCGCGGCTAAGCAGGAGCTCGCCGCGTGTCTCCACCTGAGCTAGTGCTCAGAAGGTGTGCGCCCGAGCGCAGTGTCACTCTGGGCGGACATTGCGCGTATGGCTAACGGGGAGGGCCACGCTTCGCTCGCCGCCTGATCATCGGCCCGTCGGCGCCGGGCATATCCGCGCAGGGCTCGTCCGGTCATGGCGGCCGTGAGTCTCTGACGACAGCGTCGCGCGCGCATTCCGACGGCACACCTCCGCTTCAATTACAGCACAGAAAAGCGGGCGACCCCGTTAATATATATATATATATATATATATATATATATATATATATATATATATATATAATAAGTCGTTCATATTGATCTATTTTACATTTAACAAATCGTTAATATAGTGAAGTATGATCATAAAATTAGCAATACATGCAAACCAAATATGATCAATTACCTGATATGGTAATGAGATATTATAAGATAATGATGTACAATTCTGGTATGGTCAGTATTTTAAACGATGAATAATAATTAATATACACGTACATAATGTACAATCGAAGCAGAGATGGTAACGTTTGGTATATTAGTATAGCATAACAATAATGTTCTTAAGAAATTATAAACAGAACATATTCAATGATAAGTTCGGTACACGAAGAAATCCGATATACTTTAAAATTTTCTATCAATTTTCACTACATTAAATCTAAAATTGCACTATAAAAAAACTAAAAGAGTAAATTTTAACACAAAATAAATTTGAAATGTTATTAATTTTACTGGTTAAATTTTTAATTAGAATTTTAATGCCCTCTTAGTTACCCTTGCAACTAATGGTTGGTTCAGTTGCCTGTCCGAATCTATCAAATATAAGCGTCCACGTGTTGCCACATCACCCCCTCGCCAGCTTGTAGGTGCTCTGGAAATCGTACTCGTCGTCCAGACTTCGTTGTAAACCGGGGTCTTTCGCAGTTCTCCGAGGACGCTCGCTCGGAGTGATGTTCTATACCCCCGGGGTTCGTGCAGGTCTCGTTCAGTCAGTATGTGCGCCGGCTTGAGGCGGTCCACGCTGACAGTCACGACTTTTTCTCTATTTCGTACAACAAACGTTCTTTCATACCTTCTAACAACTTTGTGCGGTCCTTCTTATCGTTGTTGCAGAGAACCTCTTGGTGTATTGCTAGCGAGAAAAACATGCGTACAAGTTTTCAAATCCTCATATACGAATGTTTTTTGTTTTCCGTGCCCAGTTATCGGGCTTGATTGTATTGCCTTGAACCAAACTATTGCAGGCGTAACGTTGTCCTATAAACCAACTCAGCACTTCCTAATTACAAGTCTTCTTTGTATGCAGTACGTATACCAAGAAGAACGATCGGTAGCATCGCCGTCCATGTTTCGTTTTCGTGGCATTTTAATACGGCCTTATATACAATAGGCGTACCGTTTGCCGCGAAAAGTTTGACGTCGGTTTCTTTCCTGAAGCAGAAAAGCGCATATGTCGGCGCCCGTGTCAATGAGAAATTGTAATTTCGTGTTGAAACCCCTGATGAATATGCGACGTGTCTGGCTTCCGTCGGTGCTTGCCGCGTTCATGGACTGCTCAGTTCGATTTCCGACTTCCGTGAACAAGGTGATCGGCGCCTTGTTGAACGGTCACCGAACCTTTGATGATGCCAGCACTCTCCTGATCTGCTGTGACTTCTTTCTCGATTCCTGCTTCTGTAGCAACGAGGGCGGTAATCTCGAGTTCTGCCACGATTCCTCTCCTTGAGCAGTTCGGCCACCATCACCGTGAGCTCCGCGACACCTGGTGCAGTTGTCGTCGACGCGGGCTCGATGTTCGCGATTTTTAGTTGCGGTGCCATCGTTTCGTGGAGTTTATACGCGAGTTCAGACACAGCGAACGAGTTCTTAGCAAATTTTCCGGCATATTAGGAGCCGGACTCTCGAGGTGACTTAAAAACTGTGACGGCCTCCTGTCGCCGAGTTTTTCCCGTGCAAGCAGGTGCTTCAGCTTACTGTCCTCCGAAGCGGAAAGTCTGCTGATCCATTGCGACTTTAACTTCGCGTATTTTCCTTCTAACGGCGGATCTCTCATATCCCGTACCTCGCGTATCACTGTTTTAGTGATAGTGATTTAGTGAAAGTATATTTAAAGACAACACAAGATGGAGATTATTTATTCGACAAGAAAGTTCCACAAACGTTAACGCGGCGAGAGAGACGTGTAACAGCTACACGTGTTTATTTAAAATTTATTTCACAATTAATATTTATATAATATTATAACATTATGTTGTTGATTTAATACAAGAAAAATCATAAGATACGGAAACTAATAATTTTAAAAAATTACAAAGTAATAATAAAGTCTGCTTTTCGTTCGATTTTGTCATCTTAAAAATTATACGTAATAAATTAATTTTGGAAATATTTTCCTTTTATTATTTAATATCTAAAATTTCGCATGAAGTAATTAATTATTATTTATTTATAAAATTATAAAATTATTATTTATTTATAAAATAAATAATATCATTTGAAATTTTTGAAATTTTATAAAATAAAATTAATTTTTTAAATTAAAAATCATACTGAATTCATAACTATAATTCGTAACTTGAATTTGTGGAGAGTGTTCATACGACATATCTGATCATTTTCCATACCCGCAAGTGGTAAAACATATTTTGGACATGCGAAATCGCCGTTTATAGTCCCTTGGCTTCAATTTATAATCGGCACTCAGTTTTTAACCTTTTAAATGTTTCCAAATGATTTTAGCTGCAGTGAAACGGCTTTTTGCGTGATGCCCAATGATGCAGGAAGCTCTTGAGTCTGATACGGATTTTCATCTAGCAAAGCGTCTAATTTTTCGTCTTTCAAACTTTTCGACTTTTCGGAGCGATTCTTGTCTTCAACTTGAAAATCATTACTTTTTAACGGTTTAAACCACTCTCGGAACGCTGATTTACCAATATATTTGCTTCTGTCGCACTTTGTTCATATTAAAGAATAGAAGCAACGCTTTCCGGAAATGACGTTTATTTCACTGGAATATTGCCATGATTTTTCCAGAGAAAATAAATGACATCGAAAGAAATATTCAAATACAATGCTGAAAATTTATTAACAGATACACAAACTACAAATATAACGCATGACGTCTAAGATTTCTGCCCGGGGTTCACTGGTGACACTATCTTTTGACAATCGCTGGAAAATTATTTGTACATCCAATTTTTAAATGCTATATCCTTCTTTTTTTAAAAATGAGAAACAGATTTAAATTTTTATATTTGATTCATTCATACTCTTCATTCAGCGTAGATTCTAGATCAAATCTTGATCAAATATTTGATCCAAAGCCATGAGGTAAATAGGATTTACAAAAAGAACTAGGTCTGAATTCTTATATGTTAAATTTATTATTTATTTAAATAAAATGCTCGTTTGTTTCATACTATTTTATAGTTCCATAACATGGTCACCTTACAGAAGTAAATTTGCAGCAATCTTAGAAAAGGTCCAGTATGTATTTTTACGTTACCTTTTTTTAAGAAGCGATCACACATGAATCCCTTTGACATTAATTATATAGTATACCTGCTTTACATGATCAACATATGATTACCAGAAAATTTTTTTATTTCAGTACTTCTGTTGCCATCCAAATTTTTAAAGCCAAATATATTTCTATTGAATTTTTTTTTTATTTTTCCTTATCGTACTGTTTTATATGATACTCGCATTCCTAGAGTTCTTCAAGAATTCCGAGAAAGGTCTGTATTCACTGCTAATCCACCTGTACCATGACTGTCTCATAGTTGAAATATATTACCTGAGAATTTAAGACAAATAAATAATTGAAAGACATTTAGATATAATATTTTAAAAACTCATTAAATAGCATAAAGAAATAACTAATAAAACAATATATGGTTTATGATATCTATATGGTGGACTTTTTTTTTAACGACGCATTACAAAAGCTACTTTTACTTTACTAAAACTAATATTAAATCTAAGGATACGGTACTATACTATTGTGATAGTTTTAGATTTTTGCATCCTTTATGGGCAAACCTAAATTACTCACGTGTAAGCTAGAGTAAGTTCAATCAAATTTGATTTTAATAAAATAATAATACAAATGAATTTTTTGCTAAATTTTAAATTGTCGTGTCACGTTAAAATTTTGTTAATCACTATGAATTTTTTGAGTAATTTTTTATTACATCAGCTCAGTATAACAAAGTGTTAAATGAGACATGAATTAGTTCCATACAGAGGATGAATTCAAAACTTGTTTTGAATAACTAAAACTCAAGGATATATTTCAGTTAATTTATCATAGAATTATCATTAGCCATACATTATATACTATAATTGTATTTTATAAATGCACGCAATAGACATCTTTATCTTTTTCATTTGAATATAATAACATATTTCTACCTATATATACATGTAAAAATATTTTTTGGATAGTATATAGATTCAAAATGCTTTTGTGTAACTCTATTGTTGTTTCTTTACTTATTTGGAGTATTTTTTCGGTGCATAATGGTAAGAAAATTCAAATTTTCTTATAATTTTTTCTATAGTAACAAGAGATAAGAAAAATTAAATTATATAAACAGGTGGCCATATTAGTAGTTCTTAAAGGGATTAGTAAACGAATTTAGTAACCTAACAGAGATTTAAAATTCAAATAAGTTAATAATTACCTCTTTGTTTTCTTAGCGCTTTACTTTGTAATCAATTGATTTTTCTAATGGAAATTATACTACAAGAAATTTTAAAATTATACTACGCAACAATTTAAAATTCTATTCATTATGCTTATTAATACTGTAGGATTATGTATTATTAGTCTGTTCATTAGATATAATTTTTTGGACAGACAATTTTAGAGTGGTTGTAAAAAATTAAATAAAAAATTTTCAGCTTTTATTTTTTAAGAAAATTTTTTTTATAGTTGAGCCTTTGATGAAATCGTTGTTATACATCGACGTTTTTTTGGCCTAGTTTTGATACGCCTGTCTGTGATCTCAGAGGTATTTTTCTATAATATGGAAGAGATTGGAGTCAAACTTGAAGACTATTTTCAATGCTCTAACCATCTTTTTTCATTTCACAAAATGCAATTCATTCTGTACATCAAGAATTACTTTCAAAACCAGCGGTTTGTGAGACAAGATTCGCGCAATGTATAATATAATTCCTGGGGCTTGTGAGAGTTTCATGCATAAAAGGCTATAGTGAGCTCCTCGTGCATGTATATTAGAAGGTTGGCTGTCTGTCCATTTCCGTCACATATACTCTTTTTCGATGTATTATGGAAATTCTCCAGGCTATGTTTTCTATCGTTTATTAGTTCTTTTTACCCAAGGATTGCTAGTGTCAAGCAGATGTGTCAAAATCATATATTCTTTTTCCTAATCATACACAGTTTGTATATTCATTTATCATGAATATCAGGCGTGAATTGCTAAGAATACTTAAGTAGAGTTGTTAATTGTTAAGAATCTATGAGGTACAGTAAGAACCTGCCTAACTTTAGTTCTATATATATATATATATATATATATATATATATATATACAAGCATCCTCCGTCTCGGCTTCGCCCGAGATAATAATTGAACCGATTTCATCAACAATTCAATAATATCTAAGTGAAAAGTACTTTGTATATAAAAATCTATATTATTATAAATAATTGACCGTAATTTACCTATCGTCAGTACTGTATAAAAAGCTGCTTCAATGTAGCGTTCACTTTAAAAAGTTTCTATTTTTCCAACAATTTTTTACAATATATATATATATATATATATATATATATATATATATATAGATATATAGATATATATATATATATATATATATATATATATATATATATATACCTATGTATATTAAATACGGCTTCGATGGAGAAAATTGTAATTTCGAGTTCGAGTGGTAGAAAAAGATATCCAAGTGTCTCGAGACGACGTTTACAGAGAGCATCATATTCGGACTATAAGAAATGTCTCGGGACGACTGCTATAGAAAGTTTTGTATTGAGGAGGTAAATACAATGTCCAGATATCCCGGAACGACTCTCACTGGGAATGTGCGTGTTCGAATGATAGAATACGAATCTCTTCATATAAGTCGTACTGATATATCTCGAAATTGTTTCTCATCAACTATACACGACACTCCCCCTAAAAGTCATTCCAAATCATCTGGAAATCGCATTCTATCATCCGAACATGAAACTCCCCGTAGAAGTTGTCCCGACATACCTGGACATCGTCTTCTACCGTCCGAACACGAAACTCCCCGTAGAAGTCGTCTCGTCATACTTGGACATCATCTTCTACCGTTCGAACACAATACTACCCGTAGAAGTCATTCGAAAAGACCTAGATATCATATTTTACTGTCCCAACACGAATCTCCCCATAGAGATGATTTTTTCATACCTGGATGTCCTTTTCTATCATCCGAAATACAATTTACTATAGAAATCGTCTTAAGACAACGGGATATCGTAATCAACCGCTCGTACACGCCAATAGAATATTTCTCAGTGGAAACCGTATTTAAAATGTATATATATAATATGTACAATATAATATACATACAATATATTCATACATATTTCGTATATTTCTATTTCTTCGATTAAATACCATGAATATTTTCGTAATGATTTCAACTAATATTCAAGCAAAATATTGTTATGCGAATAGCATATTTTTTAAGCAGACGATGGATATTGCCTTTTTATGCAGAACTAACGATATATATATATATATATATATATATATATATATATATATATATACAGGGTGACCCATATTAATCGGCACATCTGGATTACTCGCAACCTAAGCCAGATAGGGTACAGTGGTTCTGACAAAAGTTGTAGATGGCAACGGGCAAAGGGAGCAACACAATAAGACTATAGTTTTTGAACTTGAACTTACCTTTCAAGGTTATTTTTGTGGTTCAAGGTGATTTTTTAAAATGAGAAGACCAATTTTCGACTCCGAATTCGGAAACAACAGGAAATTTTACATTTAAAATCATATTGAGAAAACTTTTTTCAAGGACATTTCAAGATCGATTCAAGGTCAAATTCGGGATGAAAAATCATTGATACCTTAATTATAGTCAGGCTAACCAACCTTAACACTCATGTACCGCATCCTTACATACCTTTACAAACCTTATAAACATATCCCCAAGAAAGCAAGTCATCCAAGTCATCCAGCTGCGCCGATTAAACTGGGTCAGTTATACTTATATATACCTGTATACTTATATATGTAATTATGTCTTTGCATAAATCTGGCCTTTTGATACGAATAGCTTCACGCAAATGACGCATAACACTCAAATACAATTCTTTATTAACCTTTTGGCCGGTTGAATCGATCGTATGCGCTATTTTGCAGAACTAATTTTTTGATTTTATCGACGTGTAGCCCATCAGTAGATGTTCTTGGTCGCCTTTGATGTGGTTCGTCATCAACGCTTTCTCGACCTTCTTTGAACAATTTATCCCAAACAACAACACTTGCTCTTGACATTGACTTCTCACCAAAGACCTTCTGCAACATTTTGTATATTTCGGCGTCCGATATTTCATTTCACGCACAAAATTTAATGCTACTTCTTTGTTGAATAATTTCAGACGAATGGAATTTGTTTATTTTACATGGCTGGTGGAGGGACATTGCAGTAAAGTAATGCTACTTGTAGTTCACGAGATCATTCGAGCCTGTGCAGTTATAGAGAACAATTCTTTTTTCTAATACATCGACGTATCATACGAGTTAGTTGCATTTTTAACCTTAGACTTTTAACTTTTAACTTTTAACGAGTTAGACAATTTTTAACCTTATTCAATCACGACTCACTATCTGTAGTGAAGACGTGAATGTCCTGAGTATAATTTATCAAATAAAGCAGTTTCTGTAAGTAGTTACCATCGACTCATTACCTAGATATCGGGAGCCAACTTTTTTATCTAGTAAATTTTTTCGCCTTCCACGAACGAACTCAGTAATCTGATTAGCTTGTAAAAATAAAAGTCATACATTATTTCTTACGAACCTCATACAATATGTATTGTATACTCTGGAATTTACTTGCCTTAAGTGTGTTACCACATGCTTTGATAATAATTTTTGTTTGAGGTATGTCAGGTTCAGCTTCAAAAATGGAAAAAATTATTGGTGGCTATCCTGCAGAGCAGTCAGCATTTAAATATCAAGCTGCAATAGTGGGTCGATACAACTATAGTTACCACCGCTATTTGCTCTGCAGTGCTGGTATCATTGATGACTATTTATTATTATCTGCTGCCCGATGCTTCGTGCTTGCGCATCGAAAACTTAAGAAAATGACATTTTATGCAGCTATAGGTATAGATCTATTGATAACTACAGATAGTAACAATGTTAATTTCAGAGAAATTGCAACGATCTATACATACCGTTATAGTAACATTGGACTAACTAATGACCTAGCAATAGCAAGGGTAAGAAAAACGTTTAATTTTATTTTCTTATTTTCAAAACTCTACAAATAGTTTTACTCAATTTTGACAGATAACTTACAAAAAATATATATGAGCTACCCAGAATTTATAATTTCGGATACAACCTGTACCTTATATAGGAAATGTATGCCTTGTTGTTTTCACTGACACAATACCAAAGGATATTTCTAGTGTATTCGGTTTTTAATCATTCATATATAATATATTCAGTATGGCTCATATTATTTTGTTTTCTGATGTATACAATTATCGTTTTTTCTGCAGTCCTGATCGTAGTTATGAAAAATAATCTTATAAGAAAACTCGGTACTCTGGAAAATACAAATATGAAAAGTTTTCAGTAGTATCATGAATTTGATTGCATGTTCATCTCTGATGAAAGAGACGTGACGAATTTAAAAGTTATAATTTGTAATGTATCTGAACTGTTCAGCATGTCTAATACGTTCAAACTTAATTAAATTATCAGAAATTATAGTCAGGGTTCTGCGTAGACTCTCTCCATAGGTAAGAACGTCGAAGTTCTTTCTATTAAAAAAAAAAGTTTAGAAAGGATGCTAAATACGAAAATTATTATACAATAAATAAAGCAAACGAGAAGTCTTCCTTTTATACGTTATAGTGGCCTTATATTTTCTTTATTTGGTGTTTTACTATCTAAAACAAAAATCTGAACATTATTGCGTGTTATTTGCGCATACGATCTAAGAAGAATTTAAAGAAAAATGCATTTGTTAAACGAAAGGAATTAAAGAATTCTCTCTTCGTGCGTAACTCATCAGCTATGCGTTGTGCAGCACATGATATGCTTTCAAGCATATCATGCTTAAGCACATGATATGTGTTTAAGCTAAACAAGGCAAGCTGATCTTTTCATATTCGCCCGCTAAATTGATTATAAATTTGTATGATAGTGAAAAGGAATAAATAATTAAAAAACACTTAATTTGAGCCACGCATAAAAATGATTATCGAGCTCGGGTGAGGAAAAGCCTGTCAAGGCACAAAAACCTTACCTGTAATGACAATGACTTATAAAAGACGTAATACTAAAGAAATTGTTTGCACACAAGATAATTACTTATAGTATATAATAGAATACTACAACATAAATGCGAAGAAAGATGCAACGCGATTACTTAACGTATGAATGAAATCTATAACGGAACTAGTAATGCATTAAACAAGCGATGCAGCCGGCAAATAACCAGCGCGAGATAACACGATGAACGCAATCGATGAATTCGCGCTAGATGATTCCAGAAGCGCAACTGATGTGAATTGGTGCGAAATTGAAACAAGTCCGTTACCCCGGCACGGCACCAAATTATATTAAATTATTAGGTGTACAAATAAGTTTCCGCCGTTTTGAAAATATGGCACCACCGATAAGATAACATTGAAATTGTCAGCTGTAAAAAGTCGTATAGTATATATTGACACCTGGAACAGTATAAACTTTTAATACCTCTGACTTTTTGCTAGCATCACTTAGTTATCATCGTGATAAGATGTCAAGTTTTGAGTCAAGTAAGCGTCATTTGTGCGGATTGTTAATTTATGTCTTTCAAGAGTTAGGACTGACTCTTCAATCTATTTCACAACGTCTCAAAACCCTGGGTATGGTCCAAAGGCAAGAAAATTGGGTCCCTTACGAACTGAAGCTAAGAGACGTTGAGCGTCGCTTATTCGCTTACGAACAATTGTTCAAATGGTAAAAACGCAAAGGATTTCTACATCGAATCGTGACGGGAGACGAAAAGTGGATTCACTATGACAGCATAAAGCGTAGGAAGTCATGGGTTAAGCCCGGGCATGTCTCTACTTCGATGGCCAAGCCTAACATTCATGGCAAGAAGATAATGCTGTGCATTTGGTGGGATCAGCTTGGAGTAATCTATTAGGAACTACTCCAACACAATCAAACCGTCACTGGGGCGCCTTACCAACAACAGCTGATGTAATTAAGCAGAGCACTGAAGATGAAACGTCCACAATATGCCAAAAGGCACGATAAAGTCATTTTTTAGCATGACAACGCTTGGCCACATGTTACAAAAATCGTAAAGGAAACGTTAGAAGCACTAAATTGGGACATCCTATCCCTCCCGTCGTATTCATCAGACATTGCTCCTTCAGACTGCCACCTATTCCGATCGATGACTCATGGTCTGGCTGAGCAGCACTTCACTTCTTACGAGGAATTGAAGAAATGGGTCGATTCGCGGATCACCTCAAAAGACGTGCAATTTTTAGACGGGGTATGCACTTGCTGCCCGAAAGATGGTCAAAAGTAGCAGAAAGTGATGGGCAATATTTTAAATAACATCATTTGTACCTTTTTTACAATAAATTCTTATATCTGTATAAAAAAACGGCGGAAACTTATTTATACACCCAATAATAAACAACGGAAGCCACAAAGACATTGACGCATGCCAACTAACGATATTTTCCTACGTGATACGTTTAACACGAGTTGTAACAATGTTTTTTTTGGCTCCCACCCTCGCTCCCTTTATTTGCTCTATCGATGGCGCGAGAGATCATGACGCTGCTCATAGCGCCGCTGAACCCGTACTACAAGATTGATACGGAACAATATGGAAGTTTCCTGGTGTGGGAAGTGAGGGACCGAGCCGGGGGAGAGGGTCGAGAATAAGGTGCTACAATGCGTACGCGAAGGCCGCACTAAGGTACAAAATAGACCAAAACGCGCATATAACATATTTTTACTTGTATCTTACAAAGTATTGATCGCACAGGAAAAAAAACGTGCAAATTAATTCTGCAACTTAAAATTTTTGAAATATAAAGCTAAAAATATAAAATGTCACTTTTAAATAAATAAATAATCCTTTCGAAAATAAATTTATTATTATAATCATACTTATAAATATTCTCAATATTCGTTGTATTTGTCGACTGAAAACTATGTATAATTAGTTTTTTTGCTTTCTCTGGCATTTCCTCCTTTTTAGAATTTTATAATTTAAATATGAAAATATGATAATAGTAATAACCTTAGCCGGTGCAGCACAGTAAAAAAATACTTAATCGAATTCTCGTGTCAAGTTAAAAGAAACAATAACAGAAGAAAAAAATATAAATAATTCAGAATCGATTCAGCCCCAGCTCTTTGTACGCCATAAGCATGCACTTTAATCAGATACTCATACTGAATGAAAGATTGCGTGCTCCTTTTTGCTATTGAGCAGAAAATCGCTCTCAGCGAGGAGACAAACTTACTGGTAGAAATATATCACGGTGAATGAGGAACCACGTGATAGTAATTTCTTTAATTGAGCCGAATCTAAACATAATGCGGATTTTCTTTGTGTGCATATAAATAATTGGATGCTGACGCTGTTACATGTAGAAAGCAGAGTCTACATTTATCGTTCGGCGTAATTGGTCCTGGCATCTCTAAGGAAATTTGTTATTGCAGTTCCTTTTGAGTTTAAAATGCTCGGAAAAAAGAACGTCATAAATATAGAATATTCTTTTGTTTCCATATATTCCATATTGTCCCTTTGAGGACAGCAAAATTCGATTTCTAATTTACTTTTTATCTATTTATATTGACATAAACATATTATATGTTAATATTTCAATGTAAATTATAAAATATTTTAAATTTAAAAATATTTTATTTTAAATTTTATTATTTTAGCTCAAGGAACGTCTGGATCTTCACATTCGTATAGATTTAGCTGCTCTTAAAATACCTTTTGAATCAGAGATTTTTAATGGACTAATTGGGGTTGTTGCTGGATTTGGTATCAGTTTAATGAATGACTTACAAATAGGATCGACTAAAAGTTCAAAAGGAGAGGTTGTACGATTTACTTCAACGTCGGGTTTAGCCTTAAATTCAGCAAATGTTCTGATTATGGATAATGGAAAAGTTAAACTAACGTACAATATCAATACGACTGACTCAATATGTCCGGATTCAACTTTTCCTTTTCTTGATCTATGTGGTATAATTCCACCGGATGAGATGTATTCACATCGAGGCGTTTGTATCGTAAGTTCATTTTAGATAAACAAAATGTTTCTTGTTGGTCTGAGATGCAATTATTACTATTTTAACATAACTCCGGTGACGCCATAACTTTGAAAAAATTTTTTTTATTATAATTAATTTCCATCTTTTTAAGAAAATTATTTTGTTAGATGTGGTATTTTATAAAAAATGTTATCTAAAATAATAGGTTAAATTATTACATCAAATACATACAGTATACATCAAATATTTATATACAATTTTGTAATTTAATTTTCAAGTGTTTCACCAATGTCAATATGTGTAAGAAATATGAAAGAGTACACATAATTAAGGTTTAAATTATTTACTGTTTTGGTAGTTAAATATCTACTACAATCCTAATTGATTAATGGGAAGATATTTTAATTTTCTAAACAATATTCAATCTATTTTTAATTCTTTCGAATAATTTACATTGACACTACATAAGAGATATGGGTGTTTTTTGTCAGATTTCTCGATTAAATGCAGATATGTATAAATCCTTCCTTTTAGCTAGAAAGTTACTTCATAAGACTATTTATTTATTGATATTTAATAAAATAAGTTTATATTAAATAGGACGTGGGTTTTTAATATTGTAATATTACCATCTATTTATGGTGCAGAATGTCGTTTCAATTTTGTTCGAAGAATGTTATATTCTATAAGTAAAATGCGCATTAAGAATTTTTATTTTGTGAAAGAAAATTATTATTAATAATATTCATAATTTCTCTTCTTGTTAATGATTTTCAGATGTATAAAGTGCTTGAATTTTATACCATTTTTAATTTAGAGCTTTACAAGTTGGTCATATATATTTTTGATTTACTTGACGACATACTCGATACTTCTATTTTCTTCAAAATTATTGAAAAATATTATTAATGCTTAGTGCATTCCAATATAGAATGCTCATTTTTGTGCTGAAAATTCATTTTTGTATTTATTTGTATATATATGTATTATATTATAGAAATTTTGTTTTTATTTTAGTCGAGAGATTGTTTTTTATAGTTATCTACTATGCTTATAAATTAAGTAATGAGTTCTGAAGCTATTGTATATCCGAATCTACTCGGAGTCATTACTTTGGGGAAGTATTTTATACTTTATATTTTTTAATCTTATTTTTAAATTTCTACTAATCCGATATACGTAACTTATTTTTAGTAAATCATTTACATTTAGTATATCAAGATTTTATGTATACTATATTCTAAAGCTAAATTGTATATTTTTTCAAAACAAATGTTTCTTATTCGTATTAATATAGCTTCATCCTCTCAAAGAGTTTTTTGGCGAACTACTTTCATAAATAGATCCGTTTTAACACCCCATTTAATCTTCGAATGACCTCGGAATGACCATCGATAGCCCAATCTATTATAGTATTCTATACATAGAGTTTCATGCTCTTTTCAGTTTTGTAATATAAAATTGAAGTTCCAATTGAAAACTACGTTTAATTTCAAACGTATTTGCTAATAAGGTTAAAATGAAATCCATGGGCCAAATGATTAACGAAGTATACGTTGATATTTGCAACGAAGTCCACAGTATAAGTGATTCAAAAGCTGAACTTTTTGCAGAATTTTTTATTAAATTTCACTGGTCTATAAAAAACCAAATATGCGCCTGAATGCACGCGTGTACATGTATGTTTCGGTAACTCACTCGTTAGGTGCATGTATACGAGAGTTCATCATTATAGTTTATATTCATCCATCTGAGACTAACTGAAAAAATGTATTTTGCAGGGGGATAGTGGTGCTCCACTTGTTATTAATAATATAGTTGTTGGAATCGTAAGCAGACGCAATATCGATTGCGATGATACTATACACGGATCTATATATACCAAAGTATCGAATTTCAAGCATTTTATTGATGAAATTAAAGAAGGAAGAATAATTGACGATACACAGATATACGATAATCTTCCATTCTCATATAAACGAAAATTCAACGAGACACAGAAATAAAAAATTTAATTAGCTTAAAGATTGTACGTTCAACTTGTTAATTAAAATATATACTCAGCATTAAATAGTATTTAACCTTGTTATCTAAAAAGAATATTTACAAAATATATTCAGGTCTGAAGAATTGCTGTTATTGTCGAATTCAAATCTAACTTAGGAGAACGATAAAGAATTATAAAAATATTTTATAAAACAAATTTATATGATTTTAGTTTATGAAAATATTCCTTTTCTAGAATAAACATGTATATACGTACGTATATATATGTATATACATACATATTATATATATTTATTTATGTATACCAGAATTTCCCGTCCCACCCATGATAATAATTTCACCGATTTCTTAAACACTTCATTAATATCTAAGTTAAAAGTAATCTACATGTAAAGATTCATTTTACTATAAATAATTTACTGTAAATTTATCTATCTTCGCTTCTGTATAAAAGCAGCACCCACTTGAAAAAATTGATATTTCGCCGACCATTTTATACAATATATATATATATATATATATATATATATATATATATATATATATATTGTAACGGTGCGCGTGTTCGCCTCGAAGACGGTGGTCACGGCCGTTGCAAAAGGTGTGCCCGGCTGGGCTTAGCCCCGAATCGTTTCGGCGAGGAAGAGGGGCGGTCCGTGAGAGGCGAAATATCGCATGCACGAGAACGCGTGAGGTAAGGAGACAAGAACAGATAATAGAAGGCAAAACGAATAAAATTATAAAGGTTTTTAATTAAGCTATTCGTCTCATAGAATAAACACGCGAAATTGCGAGGCGTGGTACGCAGGTCGAGGGCCGTCGATGCGACGGCGCACGCGGAGTCAGGGAAGAGGGAGAGAAAGAGAGAGAATAGCGGGCTGCCACTTACAATCGTGGCGCTGAAGTCGTCGTTGTCGAACGTTGGTGACAGGAAGCGTCGGCGGCAAGCCCTGGACGTGGGCAGCACGCTCTGGGCAGATGTGGACGGCGGTGTTCCCGCTCGTCGATAGCCCCGGAATGGGGAGGTCACTCCGCTCAAGCAGGAGCCGGAGGTCAGGCTCGTTAGCTCGAGTCCTGCAGTTACGTTCGCGGGACGGACTTCGAGAATCTCAGCCTGGAGACCAGCAAAGAGCGCGAACGGCACAAAAGGAAGCCTGAGAAAGAAGCTCACGAATCGAGGCGGCAGCGGAGCTCGAGGGAAATCGTCTTTCGTTCAAAATTATACTTGCGCGTAGCACGACAGTTCTCTCTCTACTCAAAAACTTCGCGCTCTCTCATACTTACCTTCTCGCCTGTGTCGGTGCCTCGGCCTGTAACAAAGTACATGCTAACTATTTACATATGAACAACAGATAGTATATACACATATTTACACAGGCTACGACGGGAGAGAGAACATATGTATATATATATATATTATATTTAATCTGCTATTTTCCGATATAACGTTATTTTATTACTTATTGCTATGCGCGTATTCACGCGATCTTACCATGACGGACTCGTTAATTCATAAAATACATGAAATAGAAGGGCAATTTCGCGAATGAAATCACATTCAAAAGTAAAAGACGAGACTCTATCAAAATCAAAAAGATTTATGACTGAGCGACTATTCTAATCATGATTCCTTATCATACATTCGTGCATTTTTTTTTGTATTATTCCAATTTTCTAATTATTGTTCAGGAATGTAATCAGGAATGTAAGGTGTTCAAAAAGTAACGAGAATTATTCAATTTTGCGGGTTTAGAGAGTCCGCCTGTATAAAAATTTTTTTATATATTGGTACGCATGCCCCTGAAGTACAATAAAATTTTCAGTAATATTCATTGCTTAATTTATAAGTGGTAGCCGCTAACGTTAGACGTATTTTTACGAGCTCGGCGATTTTTGTTTGTGAAAAAATGGAGCAAAGAATTTGTATTCAATTTTGAGTAAAAAATGAAATAAAGTGTAGTGAAGTTCGTAAAATGTTAGCAAAGGTATATCGTGAGTCTGCTATGTATAAAACAAGGATTTACGAATGGTATAAGCGTTTCCAAGATGGCCGCGAAAACGTTGAAGATGACGAACGACTCCGACGCCCAAGCACATCAACAACCGATGAAAACGTGAGAAAAGTGAAAAGAATGGTTAGGAACGATCGCCGAATCACAATCAGAGGAGTCGCTGATGATGTTGGCATATCAGTTGTCTCATGCCATGGAATTTTTTTGCATGTTTTGGATATGAAACATGTGACAGCAAAATTTGTTCCAAAATTGTTGAATTTCGAACAAAAACAGCGTTGAATGGAAGTTGCTCAGGAGTCGCTAAACGAAGTTAATAACGACACAGAACTACTAAAACGTATTATAATAGGTGATGAAACATGGGTTTACGGATATGATGTCGACACTAAGGCTCAATCGTCCCAATGGAGTCATTCTGGATCGCCAAGACCAAAAAAGGCTCGAAAAGTGCAGTCGAATGTAAAGGTTATGCTCACTGTGTTCTTCGATTTTTTTTATTGTAATATTATACAATATTATAATATTGTAATATTGTATATTGTAATATTATATATATTGTAATATTATACAAATATAATTTATTTTAATATTAAATGCATATATATTGCCCAAATAATCTCCATTGATATCGACATTGTTATGTCTCTGGGAGACGTAGGACTAATAAATACTATTATTAATTATTAACTAATAAAAGAGGCATAGGATTAAATGATCAATTAAAATTTAAATAAATGTAATTGTATTTTTCAGAGTGCCCGGAAATAAACGAAGGTCAATAGCAGACGGGTTCCTAGCAGAGGCGAGCGCACCGATTTTAGAATTAATTATTGTTATTATTATTATATCTTTATATATGTTTGCGCTATTTATATTGTCATAGTAAGTTCCAAGTCTTATATGGTTGGGAGTTTGTACTCAGTTTGTGGTTTACTGATATAGACCAAGAAATGTGAATATAATTTCTAATATTACGTATAACGACTGCCCTTTCATGCGTGGTTTTTCTTCTACCGACAATCAAGCTTGGATAATGATATCTAAAACTGAGACAAATTTCCGAGCTCACGCGAGATTCAGAGCTGTTTTAGCCTGCTGTTAAATCCTCTTATTGTACTTGCTTGTTAGCATGTCGAACTATAGATTTAGAGATGTTATTTTAGCTTACCGATTTTACTCTTGAAAGCTGTTCAAGTCTTTCTTAACATTCACTTCGAAGCCACGATGTGGCAAAGCTAATATTATGATTTAACAGTTCTTTTATTATATTTAATTATTATTATTATTATATGTTTAGATTATTATATAATTTTTTTTCTTTATATAAAATTTTGTTATTATTTCATCGTTCATATAACTCAGCTCATTATAATTCTGAAATTGAATTTATAATGTTTTTATGGTACACACATTCCTCCATAGAATTGCGATCCATGGGTGGAATAATTTATTACTGGAAAATAACACTGCAGAGCTGAAGATGTGCTTAACTAAGTGTTGTGCAAAATACTTATTCGAACTGAAATTACTACAATGATTAATTTTTATTAATTTGTATTATAAATAAATTACAACGTTTATTTCAAATGACAGGAATTATCTTGAATCAAATTTGATGGATTTTTATTAATTGAATTCAAACTAGAAATGTACAAGGAAAGAGAACGAGATTACATGATGTCTGATCATGAACAGCAGAAAAAATCTCTCTCTCTCTCTTTCTCTCTCTCTCTCTCTCTCTCTCTCTCTCTCTCTCTCTCTCTTTCTTTTTCTCTGATTGACACTCATGCTCTCCTGTAAGCAGCTGCATACACACACATATATTGTCATTTACCCGTATACGTGGACACGCAAACATAAACCACACACTGACATATGTGTACGGTTACGTTTTACAATACACTTAACGAACTAGTGGATATATCCATAGCTTCATGACATTAGTTGACCTAAATTCACTTTTTAATCGCTTCGCTTAGAACGAAGCAGAAAAAAATGGTGGGATATGTCGATGAGGGCCTAGCTAATACGAAGAACAATACCACGATTACAAAAACCGACCCTTTTTTGAAACCACTTCTCAAGAGTTTCACTTAGAACGTCTCTCTATCCAATGTTTTTTCATTGTTTTTTCACAAACAGTGGAACATATCTCAACTCCCCCTGTATGGATATAAAAATTGGATAGAGAGACGTTCAAAGCGAAAGTCGTGAGAAATGGTATCAAGAAAAAAGTTCAGTTTTTATAGCCGCAGTATTGGCCAGCGTATTAGTTAGACACTCATAGACGTATCCCACTATTTTTTTTCCTTCCTTCTAAGCGAAGGGATTGAAAAGTGAATTTATGTTAGCGAAGGTGGGTTTTTATAATTGTGGTATTGGCCTGCGTATTGATTAGTCCCCCATCCCCAATGGAAATAATAATCAAATTATATAATCGAAATTTCAACAAGTGTTATTGCATACCTATTCCAGTTGAATACATAATTAACGAAATTCCTATATTATGAATTTGTACGCTTAATGAAACGTATACATACCTATAAGCACCTGTAATCAAAATATTATGAAAAAGTATAAAAAAGTATCTTTACCATTTTGCAATTTTGAATATAGTTTGAGCAACTAAGTAAAATGTTAGCCTATTTTATAGGAAATTTTCAATTAAAATAATCAATACAACAAAATGTATTTTTTATGAATTTTAATACTTTATAATAACTCTCGATAATACCTATTAAACTTTCCAAATTGAAATGACAGTTCATATTATACTTTATCATGCATTTTCTATAATCATAGCATTCTCTATCTTCATAACTATTTTTGAACTGAGTCTACCTTAATCCTATCTCTGACATTAGGTAAATAAGAATATGTCAGCCTACCTTTTGTCGAGTTATTTCCGATTTTCTGCCAGTCATCGAGATATCTTTGAGATATCTCTCTCGCGGCACGACGTTGGTCCTCAGGTGACGCTGCATTTTTACGGTTCACGTACAGTTCCACTCTACGCCTGCATTCTAGCACGATGGGGAGTTTTCCCGCTATCACTGCTAGGGCGTCTGTTGAGGTGGTTCTGTACGCGCCGGTGACTCTAATGAGCGCGTGTCTTTAAGTACTTGCCAACTTGCGTTGCTGTTCTACACACATCAAATCGTGCTATCGTGCCGCTGCATAAGTAGCGACCGGTGTGAACAGCCCGGTATAGATAGTACTAAGCGCCTTAAATTTAAGACCCCATTCCCATCTTGTCAGGCGTCCATTCCTGTTAAACATGTCCACACATTTGGACTGTACCGCTTTCAAATGGTAACCGATTGTAAGATATTCGCCGAAGTCGATTGCAAGGTATCGTACGCTTTCTAATCTTTTCAACCTCGAGTTGCCTACCGTAATTCGGGGGGGGGGGGACTCTCGGGTGAAGGTGACCGCTCAGAATCAACATTCCACATTTCTGAGAGGCCAGCCTCATTTTATTAAGGCGATACCAGGATTCCACTTCTTCATTGTAATTATGGCCATTTCTTTCGATCTCCCTATGCGAGTCTCCCTCCACGAGGAGTTGAATGTCGTCTGCATACGCAATGACTTCGCACCCTAGTCTTGAGAGCTGGCAAAGGATGGGATAGATAGGGGATCTAGAACTAGGTTCCACAGAGTTGGGCCCAGTACGGATCCCTGCGGGCATCCTTTACTGACCCCAAGTTGTACTTCCTGAAAGCCATCTCGCATGAGAACTCGACGGCCCTTCAGATAATCTTTTATTAGTTTGTAGACACTCCTGGGGTATGCCTTGCTTTTCAATGCTATTAGTACAACGGGCCACCAGACATTGTCGAAGGCGCCCTTAATGTCCAAAAAGATTTACAACATATTTTCTGCTCGATTCACTCACAGACTTACACAACTGAACAATGTTTCAACAACCTCGTTTCAATGATCCTATTTAATTTGTTCAGTAACAGAGCCTCAAGGGTTTTCCCGAGCAGTGGCAAGAGGCAAATGGGCCTGTAGGACGCAGGGTCCTCAGATTCTTTGTCCTCACCCTTTCGGATTGTGACTACATGGCCAACCTTCCACTCATTAGGGAAGACCAAAAATCTCAAGCACGAGTTGTATATGTTGATCAGGTTCTGCCTGATGGTCGGCAGTGCTGTTCGAATAATGGCCAAGTCGAAGCTGTCTGGGCCTTGGGCCTTACCCATCTTCATCTTGGCCATGACCTGATCCAACTCGGTGAGATTAAATTCAATCTCGGCTCCCCTAGAGGAAAGAGCGTTAGCCAAGGACCTCATATCTTTTTTGCTCTTGCGTTTCATCCTGCAAATTGTCTGGAGCGAACAGGGTGTTCAGCACTGCCGTAGTGGTGCTCACACAGTCCGTCGTTTAGGTGTTATCATCCAGACAGACGTTGCAAGCAACTACTTTAATGGACAGTTTACCGACTTGGAGTCGGTAAACTATATCCCAGGGGTTCTGCTTACCCTTTATAGCGACAAAGTCTTGCTATTTAGACACTTTAGTATGCCTGAGTCTACGGACATACTCGTTTCTGGCCGCTTTGTATTATCTGTTAAGGTTCTCCCGTCTGACGGGATCGCGCTCTTTATGGAATACTCGACGGGCTCGATTTGTAGCTCTTTTTTGCCTATCTAAGTCAGGGTTCCACCAGTGCAGCCTCCTAAAAGTAACTTACTCCTCGGTGTGGCAGCATTGCATGCTTTCCTCAGAGTGGCTGTCAATGAGCGAACTCTCTCAATTGTCTCCATTTTGGAGCCGGGCATTTCTTTAGGGACCTGGTCCCATTCATCCTCGAGTACAGCGCAAAAAGTATCCCAGTTCGCTTTCTGTGTGGAGTATCGCTTTAACTTGTTTCCCTGATTTGCAGCAGCTGAACTTGCAGGTGTGCTTGCTCCATTAAGGTGGAACGTGATCGTTCGATGATCACCGAGGTCCAGTCCTCTCTGACGGCCCATTTTGTGATGAGCGTCCCGAAATTCTTGGTGACAAGAGGAGTTACGTCCACATTTCCTTTTGTTCTCCAACTTCGTTGGAGACGGTAGCGATACTACCTGGCACATTGGCAATCCGGAGATTCCACTGCGTTGTCAAATTTTCCAATTCCTCCTCTTTGCGGTCGGTGCGATCAGTCTCATAGTAATAAAGCTAAATGTCTAACTGCATGGTGAACCCCAGGTAAGTGCGAGGTCGAAAATAAATATCTGGAGTAGGGACACCTTTTAGTGCGACGTTAAACTCTAGATCCGAGGCTGAGCAATCCAGAATGAACAAGACAAGACTAAACAAAAACATATATCTAAATGGCAAAATATTATCCCGATACGTGCATCACCAATATGTACACAGGCCAGACTACCACCAACCTCCTCCATAGAAATGATGAACCGATCGCCGGTGTTGTCACGATGCTGCTTAAAACTCTGCTTCCAGACCGAACATGTCGTAAGTTCAATACCACATCTTCGCAATTCCAGGAGCATTTACTATAATAAACAAGAGAATACGGACATAGCCCATTAATTAGGTTTGACTATGGATATATCCAATGTATATTGGCTTTGAATCTGCATCGGCGATGGCACGAATATTGTGAAATTGTATGTTTGAAAAAATCTAAGTGGAGAAATTACATGTGGTCGGATCTGGCTAATAGAAGTGAAAGCAATCCATGACCACTATCTACGCTGTTTATAGCTCAGAAATAAAACTCAACACCGACAACACACTCAATTTATTGCAAGGATAGAACAAAGTTTTCTCAACGAACAGGCGACACATCTGAGTGGGCCTGGTTCTCCGCGCGGCCTGGCTGTAGCGAGTGTCACAAAGATACAGACACGTCTGCTCTATTATAGAACACCACCGCGTGCAGGATCACAATTAAGCCCGGACGCGGGAGGTTGGACTGTGAGACTAGAACGCTGAAAATAGAAAGAACTATACCGGAAAGATTTTCTAATCCCAAAGATAGAGAGAGGGAGAGAGAGAGAGTATATGGATGCCAGATAGCAAACGTGTGTGGTATACGCAATTCCCATCACAATATGTATATTCGAGATGTGTTCAAAAAATAACAAGAATGTTCGTTTTTTGAAAAAAATATCTATTTATTCATCAATATTTGTGCTAACGCTTTTTCCAATCCTACAAACACTTTTGAAACTCGATCTTTGTAATAGCTTTTAGCACTTTTAGCGATTCGCTTTTAAAGTCATCTATGTTTGTAAAACGACAGCCTTTTAATGTTCTCTTTATTTTTGGAAATATCAAAAAGTGACATGAAACCATATCTAGCGAATATGGAGGCTGAGGCATCGTTAAAGTTTTGTTTTTGGCCAAAAATTCCCGAACAAGCAATGAAGTGTGAGGAGGTGCATTATCATGGTGCAAAAGCCATAAATTGTTTTGCCACAAATCCGGGCGTTTTTTTCGGTTCGCTTCACGGAAACAGCGTTGAACTTGTAGGTAGTACTCCTTATTGATTTTTTGACCTTGTGACAAAAATTCATGGTGCACTATGCCATTAACATCCAAGAACACAGTGAGCATAACCTTCACATTTGACCGCACTTGTCGAGCCTTGTTCAGTCTTGGCGATCCAGAATGCCTCCACTGGGACGATTGAACCATAGTTTCGACGTCATATCCGTAAATCCGTAATAACCTGTTATAACACGTTTTAGTATAATAGTTCTGCAGCGTTATTAACTTCATTTAGCGACTTCTGAGCAACTTCCATTCGCCGCTGCTTTTTTCCAAATTCAACAATTTTGGAACAAATTTAGCTGCCACACGTTTCATATCGAAAACCTGCGACAGAATTCCATGGCATGAGCCAACTGATATGCCAACATTATCAGCGACTTCTCTGGTTGATTCAGTGACCGTTCATAACCATTACTTTCACTTTTTTCACGTTTTCATCCGTTGTTGATGTGCTTGGGCGTCCAGATCGTTCGTCAACTTCAACATTTTTGCAGCCATCTTGGAAACCGGTATACTATTCATAAATCCTTGCTTTACTCATAATAGACAAAACATATGCCTTTGTTAAGTTTTTACGAACTTCACGACAATTAATTTCATTTTTTACGCAAAATTGAATACAAATTCTTTGCTCCATTTTTTCACAAACGAAAATCGCAGAACTCGTAAAAATACGTCTAACGTTAGCGGCTACCACTTAAAAAGTTAGCAATTAATATTCCTGAAAATTTTATTGCTTATTTTATTCACCAACATAATAAAAAAAATTTTATACAGGTGGACTCTCCAAAGTGCGAAATTTAAAAATTCTCGTTACTTTTACACATACCTCGTACATATATATATATATATATATATATATATATATATATATATAATAAAAATGATGCAAAAATATGTAAATATCATTATTCTTTATTGCAATATAATATATAGTGTAGGCTTACATAAATAATGATTACGAAAATGAGGGCCGAATAAGTTAAGAAAAATTTATTTATTAATCAAATATTATAAAATAAATAAGATTGTTGGATTTTGTTATTATTTTTAAGAATATATCCCACAAAATTCTCAACTTTTGAGTCCTTCTAACTTTCAAATATTTGGATGTAAAAAATGCATAGTTGAATTGTTATAACTATATATTTAGATAATTCGAAAGCATAACTTGGTTTTTTCTTGTAACGTTTCATATTCCTCTCGGCATATCTATCACGGTCACGCTAGAATCAATCGGGAAAATAACCGAACTCAGTTTATAGTTGATAACTGAAAAAATAACTGAAAATATATTCTTAAATCAATATGTACAAGTAAATCATAGATATAATATATTGATACTACAAGGTATTTTTCTCTTATTTTCAATTTCTATAGCGGAGTATGTAACAGTTGCGAGATGTTATCTAGTCCGTGACTCCGGTACAACACACCTAGGTCCTAGTGGATCAACATGTCACGAAGCTCGTTTTGCACTCATTTATTAACCGTTCAATCAGGATCAGGGCATCGTTAAGGGTCGGAGAAAGATCGCTCGCCTTTAACGGAGCACCGCGCAGCGGCGATCAAGACTTGTAGAGAGATAGTAGGGATAGTAGAGCCTGCTGATCTTTAACAGAACGCCGCGTAACATGGATCAGAAATCCAATATTATGAGTTCAAAATAAAAGCAGGATTTCTAGAACTCTGGAATCAGGAAAGCTATAGGAAGTTTATGTCGCTGCTTCTCTAATAAACACGATAAGAATAGAGAATACAAATTTATAATAACAACCAATACAATAAACTACTATAAAAATAATAAGATTATCGTTTTACCATTTTATAATTTTATACCGTCGTAAATGATTTCGCGTGTGAGTAGCAGGTAGTATATAGTATGTAACCTTATAATGTACCGTCGTTCCCACGTGTGTTATATCGTAAGCGTCCCGTTCCGTTCTCCCGTCCCTGAAAATGTTGTACGATTGCGTAGTTTTATAAATAATTAACTTAGCGTCCCAGAACCCGCAACCAGTACATACCGTATGTACTACATTATCGTTGTAGATAGGTATAAATAAATGTTAATATTGTTATAATCTCATAAAGTCACTCATTTATAGTTGTTCACTCATGTATAGCGTAGTTCATTTCTCGTTCCCCATCCCCTTTCCAGCGGAGTGCACAACCAGCAATGTGGAAGAGTCCACATACACGCGCAAGCTAACAGTAAGTAATAACCCGATTTTGGGGTTATAATATATATATATATATATATATATATATATATATATATATATACATGGAGGAAAATACCACTGCATATATGAATATAAAGATATATATATATATACACATATATATATATATATATATATATATATATATATATATATATACAGGCAGGGAAAAACAACTGCATATATGAAAATAAAGAGAGAGAGAGAGAGAGAGAGAGAGAGAGAGAGAGATATAGATATGCCATAGATAAGACCTTTTCTTTTTCGTGAGCTCTCGTGGCAGGAAGGACGTGGAGAAAGTAGCGCCGGAGCCTGAAGTATGCGAAGTGCAAACGGGGAAGTGGGCGAGCAGCAGCAAGGTGGGCAGCGGACCGAGTGCAAATAAGGTACGGACAACCAGAGACCATTTTCTTTCGTGTTCTCTCTCTCTCTCTCTTTCTCATGCGATCGAGGAGTCACCGCGGAAGAGAAACGAGGGGCAGCAGTGGCGAGCGCATGAGGGGACGCCCGCGTATTTAGAGGTTCTGGAGAGTGAGCCTCCGAGCCCTTTAATATATACCTCGTCATAAATTTTGTGCAAGCGTCGAAGTCAGGCGCGAGAGTAGTAGGTAGCGGTGGCCATACCAAGGGGGAGGGGCGGAAAATTCGAGAGAGCGCGGGGTAGATGGGTCGCCATTATATCGTCGGGAGTCAGTTATTCGTCGTAATTGTTAAGTAATAAATGTTATGTAGAAGTCGGCGGATGTTAAAACCAAAAAAAAAGAAAACAGATGAAAATAAAATTGGACATTATAAATTAAGTGGTCTCCTTAATAAAGCCGTATAAACTGATATCCCCATTTTTATAATAATTATTTATATAATTTTTGACATACCTCGTATATTATTATCATATAACTAATATTGCTATTAAATTTATGTGACCATAAGTAAGTATCCAGATAATTATTTATCGGTATATAATCGGATATAATCTGAGCCCGAGTTCCCACCCTGCCAGAAAAGGAAGTAAGTAAGAAACTAAGGAAATACGTGACAGACATGAGCCTTGTCATAAACTCGTAGAACTTGTCCCGACATACCTGGCCATCGTATTTCTTTGTTCAAGCTCAAAACTTCCCATAGAAGTCGCCGGGAAACACGTGGATAATCGTCCGAGATGGGAATTGGAATTCGAATCAACAAGTTACTGGTCCTTCGCTCTAACGAAGGAACCGCCATATGACTCTCGTGTAAAAGGTCTATAATGGACCGAGCCGATATATCGGCTGTCCGGCCCTGGAGGCTCATGAACAATTTTTAGTTTGGTAAAATAGGAATAAAATCATATTCTCAGATTTTGAGATATGGTACATCCAAATCTGCAGTCTGATCGATCATAACTGCTCATAATCACGGTCATTCGAGGTCAAACAAGGTCACTTCAAGCTCAAATGCAAAAATAAATTTCTAGCTATAATTGTGCGATCTAAATCGTGATGATATATACGTTTCTAATAAAAATTATTTCTGTAATTTTACTGGAAAACTACTTTCACGAGAGTAGATTCAGAAATTTATCTGAATAATAATATTGACAGAAATGCGATTGGTTGAATGGGAAAATTGAGTGTCAAACGCGCTCAAAATCTAAAAACCAATTTTAAATATTTCCCTGGGTAGATTCTCAACCTAACCTTGGAAAAATCTTCATCTCTCTTTTTATTTGAGGTCAAAATGACGTAAAACCCGAACTCAGTGACTCTAAAAACATAAAGATATATCTTTTGCAATGATTCAAACCATATTGCTAGGTTTGACCTTTGCCTCTGAAGTCATAAGTTCAAACGAACTTCAGATACGAACTTAGCGCATCAATTTCCTTAAGGATAAAGAAGTATCCTAGCATTATGTTTTTGAGCCAACATATCTTCTTTCTGGTCCTTTAAAGGTTAATAGGAGCATACAATAATGTTAATATTGACTTTAATATCAGAACTCGGATTTTCAACCATTGTGCTATAATTTATTAAATTTGTACCGCATGAATCATTCATCTTTCCGAATTCCATTCGAAACACCCATAGAGATATTTATAAAGAGCTTCTGCATGGTGGTGTATAAGTCCCTTACTTTACATATTATACACCACAAGTATACTCAATGATGTTAAAAAAAAGTGTTTTCGTTTCGCAATTCTCAGACCATAGAAGCGTATGTGTAGATTGCGCATCCTATAAAGGGTGGAAAGAATAGCGAAAAATTAAATATAATGGGACGAGATTTGATAGATAGGAAACCTAAATTTATTCGTTTTAATAAAAATAAAATTAGGACTGGGGACCTGGAAATAAAATTAGAAAATTTCATGATAAAGTCTATGAAATTAGCACGTTTCCTAGAAGTTATTTTTTAACACGATATGAGATTTAAAGAACAAATAAAATTGATACAAACAAAATGAATTAAGATTATTAATATAATTAAATTTCTTTGCTATACCTGGCAGGGATCAAGCCTTTAGATTTTAGTTCAACTATCCAAATGTTATATCCGATCAATAATGGATTATGGTTGCTACATAAATTCTTCGAAATCCAAAATTTTATTAGACCAAATTAAGAAAATAAAACTTATGACTTACAGCTCTAGCTACTCTAGAAACATGGCTATTAGTAGATGATAGGTGAATCTAAGCTACCTTACTTCGGACCAAATTTTTAATTAATTGCTTTAGTACCAAAACTTTATAAAACGAAAGCTGTATCTATGCCAAGGTAATAAATTATATGTTTTCATATTGAAAACAAATTTAACACATGTAACAAAAAATTATACAGAAATATAGAATACAGCATGCAACCACAGATCAGCAACATCTTAGCATCCCAATCTAATTTGAATTTGTAATTACATGATTTTAATATTTTGCTGCCTTCGATACAATATTAATACGTCGTTAGAATGAAAATCAACGAAAACGAATGATATAAATCAATCGATCAGTGCATTAGTTAAAAATAAAAAGGGTATTAATATACTACAATATACTATAAAATATACTAGGTCAGACAATTACGTAATGCGACCGATTTGATTTTTCGGCCCGTCGTAACACTGCGAAATTGTAACTCCGCAACCGCAACGTAGTAGATCCCTACTCTTATTATTCTTAGTAGATCCCTACTCTTATTACTTTTAGTAGATCCTTACTAGATTAACACCTTAACGACCCTTATACGATCATTTCTTGGCTGGTTGTTTAGTGTTTTGTAACGACGCGCGAGTTTAAATTTAAATTTAGAGCAATGATGCACGATAAAATTTTGTGCGAATCTCGGCGAAACTGCGACAGAAACTTAAAGTGCTTCAAGTATACAGTAGTGATGTTGTGAGTTATAGTCCGGTACTTAGGTGGCATGCCGATTTTAAAAAAGGCCGTGAGAACATCAAAGACGAGGCGCGGAGCAGAAGTCTAATTCAAGTGCTAACCAAAGTGAATGCGCAGCGTGTCCGCGCCCATCTTCGTCAAGAACGGCATCTAACCATTCGAATGTTGGCTGATGAATTGAATATCAACCGGGAAAGAGTTAAAAATATTTTGACAGAATATTTCGACATGAAAAAGCTGTACGCGAATATGGTACCGAAGAACCTTTCAGATGAGCAAAAATCCCACCGAATGAACATCGCTCAAGATTGTGTCGAGCAGATTGAAAGTGATCCTACTCTTCTAGATCGAGTTATTGATCAACATTTTGACTCCGTTGAAGAAATTCAAGAATCTGTGACGAGGACACTCGGAGAGATCCTACAATAATAGTGTTCGAGAATTGTTACGAAAACTGGTAAACTCGATGGAATAAGTAAATTGATGCGGGAGGGGACTGCTTTGAAGGCGATCGTAGCGATGTACCTAATTTTTAAATATACTCGATTTTTTAATTTAATGCATTTGCGACGAGACAATAGTCTCGCGCAGAAATCTTAATATTTGAAATAAGTCGCGAAGTCGTGAGCGGCGCGGCGCGGCGAAGGGGGAGCGCCGAAGGCTTCGTGGCGCGACGCGGCGCGGGGATAAAGCGCCGGCAGCGGCGAGGATGAGCGAGCGCTCTCTGGCCGCAGGCGGCTCGAAGAGCAGCGGCGAGCGATAATTCGCGAATCAATTCGCGAATTCTCGCGAGCGGCGACGGCGCTGCCCAAAACTACGGCGCGGTACAGTGCGGTAAGGGGAGAGCGAGCGCTCTCTCCTAATTCTCAAATAGAGCCGCACTGATTGCAAAAATTCAGTGTGCCAGCGACCTCGAAACTGGCTTTTCGAGGGGGACCTGTCGTCGGCGCGATAGCGGGCGACAAGTTTCCGCACACTCGGGGCGAGACGCGAAAACGAGATAAATAATAATTAAAACTTGTAAATTTTAAATTAGAGATGATTTATTTAAAATTATGTACATCATAAAATACATTTATTTTATGATATAATTTGTTTATTATGTTACAGCGGATAATGGCAACAAAGCGGGCGTTAAAGAAACGGCTGATAGTTAAGAGCCGTTTATTATAAATTATATTATTATTATTTTTATTAAGTTTTTTTTGTTTATAAATTTTTTGTTAATTTTTCTTTTTTTTTGTTAAATAAAGTTAAATAAACTTAATTAATATTTAACAAAAATTTAAATTTATTTCAGTTTCCCAAAATCCAGCAACGAAAGAAATAAAATGATAAATAAATTTATTAAAAATTTAATTCAAACTCTGACGGGTTGAGCGAGAGTGAGAATTGAATTTTCGCGGGCTGGCGTGTACTAGAACAAACTTGGTGGCGAGTTGAGCGACCAAGGGCCTAGGCGTGTTGAGCGTGGGCCAAAGTACAGTACACACCGTAAAAATTAAAGCAAATATCCTTGCACAAACGAACCTAGTGGCGCGTTGAGCGACTAGGGGCCGAGGCGGGTTGAGCCGGAGCCATTCGTTTATGCAAGTTAAAACGAATTGAACATAGCCTTTGGTGGGGTGAAAAGAACCCGATGGCCTGCTGAGCGATCGGGGCCGAGGCGCGTTGAGCCGGAGCACGAACTAGCCCACACCAAAGTGCTCATGTTACACATTACTTAATTGTCTGACCTCGTATATACGGATGAAATAAAATTGTATGCACAAAGGCAGAAGGAGCAGTCAGTATCTGTCCTCAATTGGAAGTGTGCAAAAGCCTTAGATTTGAATGCTTCAGTATACACAGCCGACTATGTGACGCTTAATGACTCGATCAATTTTATCATAAAACATTGCTTCAATTTTTTAGAGACGCTAAGTAGGCTTCAATCGCTTCAACCCATTAAAAGTGATCTTGAAACTAATACGTATATCTTTAAAATTAAAAATAAGTGATGCATACATGAAATCCTAATAACACAAAAATAGAATTGTACTGGATTCCATCACACACTGGTATCTGGGAAAATGAAGAAGTGGACAGAAACTTGAAATCTGCTACATCACTGATTAGCATTAACACATTTTGCATTCCACATACTCAGAGTTGTTCGAAAAATTTAAAACTACACAAATAAGTACACAAAAAAACTTTAGCACAAATAAGTGATGTACTTCAGAGTCAGGCAGAAACAAAAGGAAGAATATTCTTGAACTTCTTTTATAAAAATCAGAAAAGAAAACCTTGGTTCGAAGGCAAAATTCTTTACAAAGAATATATTGTTGCCATCAACAGAATTCATTCAAGCCACTATAATCTTTCAAAATAATTGACAAATTTAAATATTATCGACGAACCAAAATGTAAATTTGGTGGAAATTTTAACGAAATGATAAGCCATCTCATATGTCCACGTGAAGTATAGGAAACGCATTGACCTAAATTAATTAAGCCGTTAATAAAACGTTACTATTTGCTACTACTAAACATGCAATTGTTTATCACGAAATAAGATATCTCAGCATGGATTAAAATTATCGATTCTAAAAAAATGCATGCAGTTTATGTATTGGAAAGAAACAAAAACGTAAAATTCAAATGAAGTATATCAATTTTCTGGGGTTACTCATGATTATTGTCATATACATATGCATACAAGTGAAGCCAAATTTGCCAAATAGAACATTCGAGTTCTTTATCTAAAGTTTAAACTTTTTGTGAACTTTTTAGTAAACTTTTTATAAAAGACTGTAAATATGCTATATGTAGCGTAAATCAGCTTGAGTAAGGTTTCGGATGCGTAAAAAAATATATTTTTAATACGAAATCCAGGGTTTATAAGCTAAATAAATTCTTAATATTGAAGTTTGTTATCTAAATTTAATGAACAAAAAGTTTTTATAAGCGTCCATATCAACTTTTGGAACAACACATAAATTAAGTACATGCTTATTTTATACAAACGAATATCCTAATCTTCTGATTTACATTTGAAGTAACGCATAGGTGAATAACAATGCTTTTCTACTCATCTATATATATATATATATATATATATATATATATATATATATATATATATATGATAGAATCTATCTTTTAAGGAATAGTACATAAAATTTTTTTCGTTCCTGCATAGGTCTAAACATGATTTATTATAAGTTGCTCGGCGTTTTTCTTCTTTCCTTTAATCTTATCGATAACAATTGTAAGTAACTCTAAATTTACTTGTTTCGTACATAAAAAAACTAACACTTAAGTTCGTCAAACAACTAGTGAAATAATAATTTTTACAAATTATCTGACTTTTCTTCGGGAGCTAATAGCTTTTTACAGAAAATAGTTCCATAATAATAAGTTTTGAAAATGAGTGCTCAACAAATAGAAAAAAAGAATTTTACGTTATATGCTTATGACAGTTAACATAGAGAAAATTAGCGTATATTTTATTTTTCAGTTTCATAGTCCCGTTATAGTGAATGTGAAACACTGCTGAATATTTACAAAAGTATTCCAAAAAAATCATAAATCTCAAAAACATATATTTTCTATGTTCTATGCATTTCTAGTATATTCAATATTTTTATTTAATGTATTTGTTCACTATATTTAATTCAATGCCATGTAATCATATAAATGTTATCGTATGAACTTAACGAATTGCACAAGACATAGTTATAAACATGAAATATAAGTTTTTCATTTCTATATATTCAAAGTCAATAAATTATTCTATATTTACATTTGAACATGTTAAGATATTCTTAAGATTCTACAGTGGTGAACAGCATTATAATAAAGTATAATTTTCGAATGTAGTATACATGTATCGGATGTATTCCAACACTTTTAAATATATATATATATATATATATATATATATATATATATATATATATATATATATATATATTAAAGAAGAATATTTATATTTCTGTTTATAAGTTTAATGCGTTGGACAAAACGTAGTGTGTAGTTTTTAATCACTATATTTTATTTCAGAACATCGAGGTTTCGACATATATAAGCTAATACACTTTGTCGTTCCTTTCAAAATATTACTATACGAACAAATAAAGTCACAGAATCAGATTTTATTAGATTTAAAAATGATCTGACATGGTCTATATATATATATATATATATATATATATATATATATATATTTATTTGTTTGTATAGTAATATTTTGAAAGGAATCACAAAGTGTATGAGCTTGTATATGTCGAAACGTCGATATTCTGAAATAAAATATAGTGATTAATAACTACACACTACGTCTTATGCAACACATGAAACTCATAAACAGAAATCTACATATTTTTCTTTCAAAATTCCCAAGCAAGAAGATGTTTTAGCATCGTTTCTATGAATTGATCTATTGCATCAAGTAGAGCTCTGGTTAAATAATAAGCTATCTTCCGATTCGAATCATTTTCAGGAAATGCTATTGTAAACTATAAAATGATAACAGAAGATTATCCTAATAATCAAATATGAAAACAAAAAATTACATTACAAAAAATAATTAATGATTCCGTAACCAGTAAATATAACTAGTTTTAAAAAATTGAATGAATTTTAAAAAAATTTTTAACGAGAATATAATATTTATATCTATGCTATACATATTTATATCTATGCTATATATATATATATATATATATATATATATATATATATATATGCTATAATATATATACATAGATACATAGAAACCAATTTGTGACATATAGTGTAACGAAAACCGTACTATATATTAAGGTGTCGTTCACGAATTAGCGGTAGGTATATTAGGTGGGTGGGGGGGATGTCAGTTAGCTGCAGTTAGGGACTGCATTGACTATTATATAGAACACTTTTTATACATAGGTATGTCATATAAAATGTAGTTCACATTGGATGTAAGTAGATTTTGTCAGCGATCGAGAGCAAGTATAATCGGATACATTTGTCAACCTGACTAATTTATGCTTATGTAAACGGATTGACAAATTTAATCATTTATTTTAATAATAGAAAATACTCATGTTCTATTTAATTCTTAACTTTTTCTGGTCAATCTGGTAAATTCAAAATTAATAAAATTAAAATTTTAAAATTTTAAATTTATACAGTTTTAAAAAATAATAATTTCACTTAAAATATGTTTATTTAAATATAAAACATAGTTAATAATATCGTAATTGAAAAAAAAATTGAGTCAGAGTAATATATACTTATATATTTTGCATTGGATAAATGGCTTTCATAAGTATATTTTAGATTTATTAATTTTTCAATGTCTGATTCAGTGCCAGAGTGCGTGCGCGCCCGGATGTGTGTGTGTATGTACAAAGATCTAAAAGCACCGTTTCTACAAATGTCTTTTATGGAATCCAAAATTCAAAAAATGAATTTATTATAACTACATATTATTGTAATTTTAAAATCTATGATAAGTGTAAGAAAAACTTATTAAACATCGAAACGATGATATTTGGACTATGTTCACCATCAGAATAGTCCCACATTTCTTAAAAGGTAAATTATATAGGTACCCCCACAAATATTAAGGTCTTTCATTGATTAATTTTTTTTTTAATTATAAATGTATAGTTTATAAAAATTACATAAGGAAAATTGACAAAGTTATCAAAAAACTTATTTATAAAAATTTATTCAAAAATCGATTGCTGTAATATTATCAAATTGATAATATCACGAAAGTGGGTTTTTTTCAATAACATGATTATAAAATTAAACTATATAGATAACATTTTCCCATTGCAGGAAATTACAAACTTTTTTTATTTTTTAGGAAATATTTATATTATTTTTATAGAAACTAAAACTGTGTGTACGAAATACAAAAGAATATTTAAAAATATCTCGGCAATAGTAAGTAGAAAGTGATCGGATATTGAAATTTCGAGCACAAGCAGGATAGAATTTCTTTATATAAATGTTTTACGGTTCATAAAAATATTTTGCATGAACTTTCATATGAAAAATATAAATCGAAGAGACTGTATTAAATGAACTATAGAAACTATAGAAATATATATATATATAAATATTTACAAATCTGAATTACACTTTTTATAGTTGTATGAAATTTTTTACAGCTTTTAAACGTAGAAATAATAGATACATATTTCAGGATTTTTCTAGAAAACATTTTTTTTCGGAAATATAACACGAATTTGAAAAAATTTGGTAGATTTACTCTAAAAACTTCATATTTCAAATGGATTAATTTATCTATATTGATAACATTTATGGTCTCGTGAACCTGTTCAGTTTAAACTTTGTTTTCTAAACTAATTTTAAAGTAAATTTCACAAAAATATTCATTGCTGATAAACTAATATATTTATAGTTTAATTATTCAAATAATTATAACATGCTCGTCGCTCAGCTGTAATCGAATTTGAAAAATACTAGTTTAATTTGATATTCTCATCTACATAATCTACTTTTAAAAAGATAGTGTCTCTGTTAGATCAGAGATTATTAAATATTCTCCATCGCAACTTATGCAGCGCGTGATCCATGGTGTGTTCATTTAGAGAATTTAAAAAATTTATAGAAATGTAATCTTTAGAGTATCGTCTGTACTCTTCATTAGCCTACCTAAAATATCCATTTTATTAAAATGTGCTATCCATGTAACATCATCAGTTATTGAATAAATAAGAACATAACACGCTGAGCGCGCGTCACAATTCTCAGATGTTCGTTTGTATTTTCCAATGTAATACTCAGTATGTTATATTACTACTTGAATATGTTTATTAATTAGATATAGTTATTAGAGTAGGATGGTTAAAAAACTTTTTGAATTATCAATATTGGTTGAACCAATCACTTGCATAATTCATTTTGCTATTACTGTGAGATTTAGAAATACACAGTGTAATACTAACAAGGAGAAGCTCACCTCACCGGAGAACCAATTTGCTCCAGAAGGTGAAAAATGTATTCAATTGGACAAAAAACTAAATGCCTTACCATTTTTTTATTCAAATGGACCTTCCTCCCCATTAGTTTTATGTTACAAGAGTATCTAAGTACTAAATTTTTATCGTATTATTACATATATAGCTACTCATGGATATTACCATTTTATGCCTTCTCGCTACTTCAAATACCTCATTCTTAGCTAAAAGCATAAAATATATGTTGTTTCTAACTGATGGATTCCTATTTAAAATTAAAATTATGTTAAATTCAGTAAATTTTGTTAAATGTCTTAGGATATTTAAATAATTAGCGCAGAAAGTGTTGAAATATTTCTAAATATTTATATGAATGTTTCAACGAACCTTATATATATTATAGAAGATTTGAATACAAGAAAATAAATAAATAGGAATACTCAATATGGCTTAAAATATTATATAGAATGCATTATTAAAAAGAATTTTAAAAACAATCATAAAAATTAATAGTAACAGAATGAATATTTTAATAAATTCATAGTATTCATAGTACATAAATCCAATAATACTTTGAATTTATTAAAATATTCATTCCATTACTATTCAATTATATATAATCAAAATATATTTTTAAACATACCTACTGATCTTGAATGTACTTGATCACACATATTTGAAAATATTTTAAATGCTCGCTAAAATTACTCTAGATTCAAAATTCATTTTTAATTTAATTTATTCTTCAGGTCACTCATATTTGAGATTCATTCCCAAAATGTTTTGTGATTCTTGATAGCAATCATTAGAAATCTAAAATGCTAAAAAGCGATTTTTCACAAAATAAATGTTCTTAATTATAAATGAAAATTATTTTTTTAAAATTAAGACTAAATAACTACTTATTTGATACAACTTTTCTCTTTCACATTCCGTTTGCTTAGTACAGCTATCGCGCATGTAAGATTATGCCTGATCAGCTGTTTTTCTGCTCTCACTCTGTCTCTTTATTTTTCTCGCCAATCAAATGACAATAAAACTTTTGTTTCCTAATTTATTGTTAAAATCAAGCAAATTTGATTTTAATAATAATCTCAATTTGTAAACATTTCAAGCTTTTTATTTGCTTTAAAAAAATATTTTTCTCATCCGTACAGATGCTTAAAACAGCTTAAAATGTATTACGAGGCAAGTATAACTCATTGCCACCTTTTTCTAACATATTCGAAGTCCTTATGTTTACTGGGTTTGATTATCATCATACCATTGCATTCTCCACCCGATAGATGTTAGCTGTATCAAGTAGACGGAATATGAAAAAAACATGTTTTATCAGATAAATAGTTCTTTAGTCTTAAATAAAAAAAATAATTTTCAAAATTTACTTTGTGAAAAATCGCTTTTTAACATTTCAGATTTCTAATGACTGCTATTAATAATCACAAAACATTTTGGAAATGAACCTCAAATATGAGTGACCTGAAGAATAAATTAAATTAAAAATGAAATTTGAATCTGGAATAATTTTAGCGAGAATTTAAAATATTTTCAAATATGTGTGATGAAGTACATCCAAAATCAGTAGGTAAGTTTAAAAATATATTTTGATTTTATATAATAGAATAGTAATGGAATGAATATTTAAAAAAATGCAAAGTATTATTGGATTTATGTACTATGAATACTATAAATTTATTAAAATATTCATTCTGTTTCAATTAATTTTTATGATTGTTTTTAAAATTATTTTTAATAATGCATTCTATATAATATTTTAAGCCATATTGAGTATTTCTATTTATTTATTTTCTTGTATTCAAATCGTCTATAATATATATATATATAAGGTTCATTGAAACATTCATGTAAATATTTAGAAATATTTGAACATTCGTTGATGATATTAGTTCTAATGGAGGCTATTTTGAATAAAACGTTTGTTGAAAAAATTTTATATATTTATTGCGTCTTTTGTACCTTCGATCTTTTGGAACATACAGTATATATATATATATATATGTGTGTGTGTGTGTGTGTGTGTGTGTGTGTTTTTTTTTTTTTTTTTTTTTTTTTTTTTTTTTATTAGGCGTAGGCAGAGCAAGCTCTGCACTAGTGGCCTCTCGAAACCAGCATCCCGCCGGAACTATCCGGGAATATTACTTCGGCGGGGCTGTTAATTAGCCTATACGACTCATCTTCTTATGACACTATCCTACGTCCCCCATCCACACAGGTGATCAGCGGTTCGGTGTTCGTCTTCTGTATCTTAAAATAGGATCAGTTGGCCTGGTTCATCCTGGGCCATTCGCCTAGTTCTATCGGCATATCTAAGTTTGGTCATCACCTCTTTTGCGAAACTGGCTACTGCCTTCCAGTTTTCAGAAGATTCCAGCATTATTGATAGGATGCTCTCTGGTCTTATTGGCTTATTGATGATGTTCATCAAGTGCTCACGTTGTGTTCTAAAACGAGGGCAGCTCACCAATATATGCTCAGCATCCTCGACCAAAGTCGGACAGATGGGGCAGAGATCATTATTATCCAGGTGAAAGCGGTGGAAATAGGACCTAAAACAACCATGTCCAGTCAACAACTGAGTTAGGTGGAAATCTAATTCCCCGTGTTTCCTGTTGATCCATCTGTGTATGTCTGGGAGGATACGATAAGTCCATCGGCCTTTGCTAGAATCGGTCCATCGTTTTTGCCATATTTCTATAGAACGATGACGTTCCACATTTTTAGCACCTTGTAGGGAATCCACTGCGGTCTTACATATGTTATGCAGCCTAGCCAGTTCATCTGCAGCTAAATCGAAAGGAAGAATTCCGGCAAGTACCTCAGCTGCGTCGGTGGATACCGTCCTGTAACCACTAATAATACGTATACAGGAGCGACGACGGGTCGCAATGGCCAACTCACAATACGATTTAATTCCGCATGCATGATGCCAGATTGGTGCTGCATACATGCTGACAGAATTAACAACATAAGCTAATAGTTTCCTCTGGGGTGGACGAGGGCCACCAATGTTAGGCATGAGCCGACACAAGGCAGCTGAAACTCGTTGCGCTTTTTCGCCAGATATCTTTAGATGTTCTTTGAAGTTTAACCTGGCATCAAGCTGGACACCCAAGTATCGTAAAGATGGCGCAGAACTAATGCGGCAGCTACCAACTTTAAGAGTAATACTATCTACCTTCTTACGACTGCTGACAAGGACTACTTCTGTCTTGTGCTCCGCTAATTGTAGACCAGCCGTCTTAATCCATCTACTGATGTTGCTGATTGCCTCATTGGCATTTTCAGTAAGTTCATCAAGGGTCTTAGCCGTCACTACTAGAGCGATATCGTCGGCGTACCCTACTGTTATTGAACCAGGCGGTTGTGGAATCCTCAACACGCCATCATACATAATATTCCACAATATAGGTCCCGTAACTGAGCCCTGGGGGACTCCCGCAGTAACCTTATGCGATACAGTGCCTTCATCCGTTCGGTATAATATTATCCTATTCTCAAAGTAGCTCGCCACGACATTCTGTAAATAACCAGGTACTCCGAACTCTTTAAGAGAACTCATAATAGAAGACCAGCGCGCTGAATTAAAGGCATTCTTGACATCTAGAGCGACAATGGCACAATACTGTTTAGTGCCACCTTTCCATCTCTTACCACTGATTGCATCTCTTGCGGTACACACTACCAGTTTAATAGCATCGACTGTTGATTTTGATTTCCGAAATCCAAATTGGCGTGAGGATAAGCCGTGCAATCCTTCAGTGAATGCTTCCAGTCGGCTACATATTATTTTTTCAAATATTTTACCTACCGTGTCGAGCATACACAATGGCCTGTATGATGAAGGATCATCAAGTGGCTTATTGCCCTTAGGTAACAGGACTAACCTTTGAGTTTTCCAGCAAACAGGAAAAATACCCTCAAGAAGACAAGCATTATATACTTTTAGAAATATAGCTGGATTCTTCTGAATCGCCAACTTAACTGCCGCATTAGGGATACCATCAGGGCCAGGGGCAGCATTGTCTCTAGTCTTAGCGTAAGCATTATGTAGCTCCATTTCTGTTATAGGAGGTATATCGTCCGAGTGTTGCGTGCGCAGTACAGTCCCATGAATGTCATTGGGAAAGAGAGCGGAAACAATCTTATCAATCAATACCGTGCTAGTGGGTTGTATTGGTGCCCTACTCAATCGTGCCATGACTGTTTTGTATGGTCGTCCCCATAAGTCATTGTTGGCCTCTGCACACAGTTCAAGCCAGCATCGACGCTTGCTTGCCTTAATGGCCTTGACAAGCACTCTCTGTGCTTCTTTAAATAAACTATTAAACGTATCACGATGGGTGCGGGCTCACTGGGCAAGTCTACGTGCGCGATGACATTGTTTGCGCAATTCTGCAATTTCATTTGTCCACCAGTAGACAGATTGACGATGTTTAAATCCGCTCTTAGTCCTAGTCATCGATGCATCACATGCTTCAGAGATATGCTTCATGAGTGCATTTGCCAGATGGCCTGGTGCACCATATTCTAAACGCTCTTCTGATATTATAGTGGCGAACACTTCACAGTCTAGCGATCTGATGTTCCATTTCCGTGTGGGCATCCACTCATTGCACTTGTTCTTTACTTTCTTCTCTGCAATCTCATACAAGATCGCCCTGTGATCACTGTGGGTGTAAAGGTCGCTTACTCTCCAATTAAGGATCCGCTGAATCAAGTCATCACTGGCGAATGTTACATCAATGACTGATTGTTTATCACCCCTAATGAAAGTGGATTCAGATCCCTTATTAACCACGTGGAGTTGAAGAGAATTAAGGCCATCAAGCAGCATACTACCTCTGTTATTTGTTGAAGCACTTCCCCAGGCTGTGGACCACGCGTTAAAATCGCCACCGATTAATAATGGTTTCTTGTCCATGGCTTCATCAACTAATTTAGCTACAAGGATTTCAAACTGCTTGTCCGTCAAGCTTGGAGGAGCATATACACTAAAGACGTATATTTCTTGTATTTTAGCCCAGGATATCAATTCGCTCCGATGACTCGACTGCTTTAGTACCTGCCTATGTTGACCAATCCAGAGGGCAGCTCTATTGCTTGTGTCACTTATCCAGCACTGTGGTCTGACCCTGTCACAATATGGTTCGGAGATTACAGCAATGTCTATTCTTAGCTCCTTTATTGTCTGTTTCAGCAGGTCATGAGCTGCTACGCAATGGTTGGTATTCAGTTGGAGTATTTTCATGTTTTATGTCTGTTTAAAAACTCCACGGTAATCGGGCACTTATAGCTGTATGCTGGATGGTTAATCTCCTTTTTTCCTTCACATTTACAGAGTAAACAACAGGGCCCGTTTACACACAGCTTGGATAGATGGTCTTTTCCACCGCAGTGCCTGCAAAGTTTAGTTCTGTCAGGGCCCGAGCACACGGACGCTAAATGGCCAATCTGCCAACACCTGAAGCAGCGCTTTATTTCTGTTTTTTTTCGAACTCTGCAGCTGACCCATCCGATTCGAACATGCCCTACACGTAGTAGCTCAGCTGCGTGGCTATATGGTACAGACACCACCGCCGTCTGAGTACCCCCATAAGCTTGCCGCAAGGAACGAGCAATTAGTAGGTTAGTCTCCTTTAGCTCGAGGTGTGTTCTCAGAGCCTCTAATACTTCATCCTTTGAAGTGACCTCATCTATATCTTTAATCTCCAATGTAATGAGATTACTCAGGACCGAAGTGGATGCGCTATGGCCAACCTTAGATTCAACAATGCGTGCCAACTCATGTGCATCTTTGGCTGTCCGTTCCAACTGAAGTACAAGGGCACCGCTTGCATTTCTACGTATCCTGTTAACCTCATTCTTGACATGAGATAACTCCGGGTCATTCTTTATTTGTCGCAGTACCTCCGCGTATGTAACTCCTTCATTGGCCTTAATCAAAATGGAGTTAGGCCTATTTCGTCCATTAAGCCTGCGTGTACTAGATAATTCTTTATCTTTGCCTTTGGGCTTCTTACGCTTGATGGTCTGCCATTGATTTTCTTTGGCTTCAGACTTGCCTGTAGGTACTCCGACCGACTCTAGTGGTCTCCTTGAGCCCAATGGTGGTTCTTTCGTCCTTTTGCCACCTATGGTTTTAGGAGTGGAAACCATCGCTTCTGCTGCGCTTCGTTTGGTGTCAGAGCGTAGACTCGGCGTAGTGTGAGTCACCACTTCATGTGTACCAGGACGTTGATACTGTAATAGATCATCCTCTGCCATACTAATGCATTTATATGAGGCATTAATGGAACGAGCAAGATCCTTAATGGTCTTGTGTACGTTATGCCTATCTTTGACAAAATCCAACAATTGGCTGATCTTCTCACCAAGTCGCTCCAGGTGATTGTTTCTGCGCGTGATGGAGATTTCTCGATCCGTTGTTTCTTGATCCATCATGACATCTCCTTTAGTACCCAGTGTACTATCTATGATTATGTTTGATTTGCCCTCCCCAGAATCCGAGGGGCTACCACCGACCATAGAGGCTTGCACTCTATCGGAATCGGTGAGGAGATTGACCGGTCTTGCCGGAGTTACTCCCTGGGGTATATCTTTGTTTATACCAAACATTAGTCATAATTGGCCTTACGTTCGGGAGGCCCTCCCTATTAGCTTTTTCTGTCCGCCCTGAGTATTTTATTTCCTCAGTGCCCTCTACAAATTGTAGCGAGCCATCCCCTATCCGCAACCTGGGGAGGCGCCAGATGGGAGAAAGCAACAAAACTCCACACTGGTGTGTGTGTGTGTGTGTGTGTGTGTGTGTGTGTGTGTGTGTGTGTGTGTGTGTGTGTACAGTACTTCGCATGCCAGCGGATTGCATAACTTGTACACTGAAATATTTAATAACTTGATCTAATAGTGAAGCCATTTTTTTAAGTAGAATTTGGAGATGAAAGAATCAGAAAAAAAATAGTATTTCTCAATTAACGATTCTTCATCAATTCGCTTTCAGAGATTACATAATATAAATACGAATGACTAGAAACATTTAGTATATACGAGATTAATAAAGTTTCATGTAATAAAAACAATCAATGTTAAGTACGAAGATTTTAGAGTAAATCTATCAATTTTTTAAAAATACATGTTTATATATTTTCTAGAAAAAACTATTCCAACGACATCCTGAAATAGACATTCGTTAAAATTGCATACAGAAGCTGTAAAAACATCAAGCGATTTAAAAAAAATCGAGATTTTCACAAAATCTGTGCTTATTATACGAACAGTACACTATACAAAATTAACTTGAAATAACAAAATTTACTGATTTAAATATACATGTAATGTAAAAATTAATTGCAATTTTTAGTTTTAAACTGCATTTCATATCTTCATAATATCAGTCGAAGACGTATTTGTATAAATAGATATAATAATCATACGAACAGAATGACGACTCTAATAAAGAAATAACATTTTATTTAAATAAAGTGAGCGAGAGCTAAGACACACCAAGTCACATATATTCCAGCTCTCGCTCGCTTTATTCATATAAGAGAATCTCTTTATTTGGCGCTAGATTGTTAGTATCAGTTAGATATAGTTATACGAGGTCAGAAAAATAAGTAATGCGACAAAATTAAAAATCGAATATATTTAAAAATTAAATAAATCGCTACGAGCGCCATCAAAGTAGTCCCCTCCCGCATATATACACGTATTTCAGTGAGTTTACCAGTTTTCGTAACAATTCCCGAACACTATTATTGTAGGATATCTCCGAGTATCCTTGTCACAAATTCTTGAATTTCTTCAACGGAGTCAATATGTTGATTTTTGACGATTTTTTCCAAATAGGGGAATAGGAAAAAGTCACAGGGTGAGATGTGCGGTGAAAAGGCTGGTTGTGGTAACGTTCCGATGCCTTTAGCCGTCAAAAACTTAGAGACATTTAACACACTGTGATAGGGAGCATTGTCGTGATGCAGAATCCAAGTCTCCAGTCTGGACGCACTTTGAACACCTTTTTTCGTAATTTTTCGAGCACATTACAGTAGAATACTTGATTTACGATTTGTCCAGGTGCTGCAAACTATTTGTAAACCACCTTTTTGCTGTCTAAGAAGCAAATGAACATCGTTTTCACTTTGGACTTGCTCATTCTCACCTTCTCGGGGTGTAATTGAACAATACACTGGGAGGTTTAATAATTAGAATAAGAAATTAACAATACGAAGTATATTTAAATTAAAAATTGAATTTAATAAGACAAAATATGATTAATACAATAACTTACTTAAGCAGAGATCAGAAAAAGTATGTATCTCCGAGCGCTCATACTGCGCTTTTATAAACTCTACTCCCCTCTCAATAGGGTCAAATTTTGAGGGATAAGCTTCACTCGCCGAACGCAGCCCAAACTCTCGCGCAGCCTGACGGTCGGAGAGCCCAAGGTGGCAAACCGAACACGCACCTGATTTCGAACTTCCCAATATTTTCTCAAAGCTAGAATACGACCTATCTCCATATAAGTCCATAGAATAGCTTTTTTAACGAAAATATTGGGAAGCTCCCGTCACAGCACGGATCATTGCTTTTAGGAAGCATAACCTGTTTACCTCTTTTGAAAACCTCAAGATTTTCCCATAGCAAGTATTCGCTCACCTTGTGTGTGGTTCCGTATACAAGCTATTTTAAGGCAAAATCATTGGTTTTCTCGTCACGGCACGGATCAAACATGTACCTTATGTGTACATATAGTTGTGCTTATAGCGAGAGTTCGCTCGCGATCGTTTCTATAAACTATAATATTAGTAACTATGATTCTTATTTCTTACATAATAAAAAATTACGAAGTAATTTTTCGTGAACTTACTATTTTAAAACGAATATCTGTAAATTTCCAATCTCTGCTGTACAATAGTTTAACATTATAATTCGCTGAATTGTTGATGCACGCGAAGCCGCTTTTTCCGAAGTTTAAGAGTCCGAGAGATCACGTTACATTTCCCTTTTCTATATGGGACTCGATATGACGATACAGAGAACGTATTTTGTTTATTCAAAATATATACTACATCGAGTCTATATATTATTATGCGAGAAACGTTATCTAAAGATTTTATTTTTATCGCATTAGTTCCCGATTACAATTATACTTTAAACTATTAAATTTAACTCTACATAAATACTTAACAGAATTACAATAAATCTTACGAACTACAAGGTATAAATACATATATTGAATTCATAATAATTTTAAATTAAATACTATAAACGTTTCTTAATATATATATATATATATATATATATATATATATATATATATATATATATATATAATAACAAACTAAAACATTTAAGAATATATTTAAACTTACGAATTATACCATTCTAAAAAGAGATATAAAATTATCAAATAATATATTTAAATTATCTCTACAGTTACAAATTAAATATTTAAGCAGATATTACATTATACACCAAAAATTTTACTTTTTTAAAATAAAGCTCTCGTGAGTCCGTAACACGGGGCTTTGGCACTCAGGCGACAGCCACTGTGGACTTTGTCATATAATTTCGAGGTCATATTGAACGAACCAACTTTCATCACTAATAATAACTTGATCGAGATGAGTAGGATCACTTTCAATCTGATCGAGACAATCTTGAGCGATGTTCATTCGGTGAGCTTTTTGCTCATCTGAAAGGTTCTTCGGTACCATATTCGCGCACAACTTTTTCATGGTGAAATCTTCGGTTAAAATCTTTCTAACTGTTTCTTGGTTAATATTAGACTCGTCAGCGAATATTCGAATGGTTATTAGCCGGTCTTGATGAACAGGGATGCGGACGCGCTGCACATTCTCGTCGGTTGGTTGAATTTGTCTTCCGCTCCGCGCCTCGTCTTTGATGTTCTCACGGCCTTTTTTAAAATTGTCATGCCACTGAAACAGCTAACCACCACTCAGATCATCAGTACCACACACTTTAAGCACTTTTTCATAAGTATCTGTCGCGGTTTCGCCGAGTTACGCACAAAATTTTATCGCGCACCGTTACTCGAAATTTCTCTATTCCATTTTCGTGATATGAATACTAGCACATTGTTACAAAACACTAAAGAGCTAGCGAAGAAATGACCATATAAGGGTCGTCAAAGTCTCAATCGAGAGAGTAGGGATCTACTATTACGATGGAGGAGTTACTGGTTCGCAGTGTTAACACTGGCCGAGAAATAAAATCGGTCACATTACTTTGTCTGACCTCGTAAATAAATTTCATAAATTATTTTCTTTAGTGATTCCAAATATACAGTAGTTTTTCCCTACCAATATAGGATTTTTACCATCAGTGGATAAATTCTATTATATCTTAATTTAGTTGAAATGAGCAATTAGTGACGGCAATAACGTTATTGAAATAATAATATTAATAATATAATTAATATTATACCTTTCCGACCAAACTGGAAGATACCTTAGCGACAGTGAGTAATTTACTCACTTACAATCTCTAACTTGTAGCGGGGATGCATAATATTCATGTAACTTACTAGAGCTGTGTATAGTACCCTGGGAATACGGAACCTAATTGCAATCGTTAGAAATATGTAGTAATTAAAGCAACGCTACAAAAACCGCAAAAGCAGAAAATTAAGGTAAAATTAAACATTAAGCAGTAAACACTATCATTTTTTAAATCTTGATAAATTTATCGATATTCTTTAAGACGCAAGATGTCAATACGAAGAAATAATAATGATGGAAAATTTATGTTCTAATATATGATTATATGGGAATCGTTTCGATGATGTAGGTATACAATGAAAAATATTACAAATAGTCAATATCTCGACTATCTGGAATTATATATATTTAAAAAAGGATTATAGTGTATAGAAGCAATAATCAGTTCTGCTAAATAAGGTGGACTTACTAACAATACTGTTCTTATTATTTTTCTAAAGAGACAATTTTAGAAAAATTTTGTATAATATATTATATAATTTAATTGTCCTTATGTCGACTGCTCATATACAAATTAATAAATATTTTTTTTATCGGTCTTACAGTCCAATTGGAAAGTATTCACATTTCCAGGAATCGAAATAATGTGAACTTAATGTTAGAGTCTGGTAGATTGGACAGTATTTATCATTCCTTATTAAATTGATTGGTTTTGGACAATTTGTGTAGAGGGGGAATTTATATTTAATTTACTAAATTTGGTGGTGGGGATGGGTATATATAGATTAGAATATAAGGTTTAGTTTAGTCCCTGATGAGGAGCCGAAGCGAGCTCGAAACGTTGGACAAGTCTTCAATTAGGTAAGGGTGTTGGGGACAGTCAGACTGCACTTTACTAACAAAGAAATTGAACTATAAGACCGATAAAAAATATTTATTAATTTGATATATTATATAATTGATATGTTTTAATTTGCAAAATAATTAATAGCATATAAAAGAACAATCATACGAAGATTACTATTTTCTACGAAATTTAGAGACGTGATCGTCAGTTCAAAAATTTCAAAATAATTGTTCGTGTTTGAGTATTAAAAATGTTTTTTAAAATATATATATTTTTTTCATGTTATTTAATGTCGTTCTATTTATGCTTCCAAATACTGGTGCTAATCAGCGACGGAGGTCTACGATGTGTTTGTAAACAAAGCGCATGTAAATTATTACAGCGGTGCCTGTGTCAATCGGCCGAGACCGGGATTAGAACTCGGATCACCAAGTTACTAGTCCTTCGCTCTAGCGATCGAGCCATCGTAGGCCTCTTTTAAAATA